>CM060706.1:28905085-29363500 GCA_030686995.1 Artemisia argyi | reverse complement strand
TGATTAATATGTATATGATCAAAGGATTATAGAGGATAGAAATGGGGGTTTAGATCAGAATGTTTAGAGTGCAAAAAGGTGAGAAAAATTAGTGGAATGAACCAGTATTTAAAGGCAGAGCTAAGGGGAATCAGGAGCATGCTGGTCCCCTTAATTAGGGGCCGGTCCCATTAATTATTAAGGGGGCCGCCTAGTTAATTAAGGGGGCGCCCCTCCAGAACATTGCGCAGCTTTGTCCTTTTGTGGGGAAAGTTTTTCTGGATTAGATTTGCCATTTTTGGTTGAAAATTTGAATTCATATATTTATAATGAATTAAACATATTCTTTTAATTCCAAAAATGTTTTATAAAAGATATAAAATGTTTTGTGACATTTTATAAAAATCTAGTGATTAATAAAGATGTTCCTTTGATATCTTATAATGCATTACACTTTGTTTATTCATACCTTAAGTGATTAGATGGTAAAAGTGAGTATTTACTACTAAATACTTATTTACGTCATGATCTTTGGTTTGATGAGTTTTCGTTTTGTGATTATCAAAACATAGAGATATCGAAAGATATGAATAACGTTTTTAGGCATTTATTTATATCAACATTACATATTCTTACATGACTCACAACTTCACATCAACACTAACTAGATTCTAATACTTCTTTGACTTGATGATAGGAAGTATTCTTCTCTTGCACTTTGGAAGAAAATGTCAACATTGGTCCCTGAAAAGTCAAAAGTGTCATAATTGGTCCTTGGGAGCAAAGTTTGAAGGTTTAACAAGTTTGGCCCCTCAATTTTGATAGTTAGAATTTTTAGTCCCCGGAGGTTATAATTTTGGAAAAATTCAAATAGTGGTTCTTGGAATTTGGATATGAAGCAAGAATGGCCATTATAGCAACTTTGGAAAGTTGCCATTTCAGGCCCCTCAGTTTTTAGATTTTGCACACTTAGTCCTTGAAATATTTACTAAACCAAATGGAGCCCTTTGTATTATTTCAAACCTTACAAATCCAATCTAAATCAAAACATTACCTAAGCCCAATCCAAGCCCAAACCTTAAAAAATAAACCCTGCCCTCGTTTTTATTACCCCTTCCCAACCAGTCAACCATGGTCAAACTCAAACCCTTATCCCTCTTTCCCCCCCCCCCCCCACCCCCCGTGACTCTTCCCAACTTGTACCCTGCAAACACAATCATCACCCCCTCCTCTGCCAAAACTGAAACACTCCAACCCTAGCCCTACACCCTTATCCCTCCAAACATGTGTATCCAAAATAACACCCTGCCAAGAGCTATCAGACCCCAACTTCCAGCCAAAAGCAATTGAACGGTCAAGATGTAATCCACTCATCCAAAGGTTGAAAGGAAAGGTGGGATACGTCCACGGAGCCTTTGGAAGAATATAAAAGGAAAAAGAAAGAGGAGAGAGGGCAGTTAGTTAAAAAAAAGTTTTAGTAGTGTAATTTTAAATTCTCCATGTAATTTACATTTCAGTTGTTGTTTTTAGTTTAAGAAATTTGTTCTCAGTACTCTCATTGTAATCTAAGTAAGTTTTAATATAAAGTTCAAATTTCTTTGGCAAAATCAGTTTGTGCTCAATTTGAGTAAAAATCTAAATTGGCTTTAATCTTGTTGAAAGTGGTGATTTACTGTCATAAATGCTTATCTAAGCTCATTATCAAGGATCATAAGCTCTTTTTAGTATAGAATTCAGCTCAATTTAAATTACTTAAAAATATTAGAAAATCATTGTAAAATGAAAAATCATTGAGGAAGGTGGCATAAGCATTGGAAAAAAGTTGATTTTGGATATTCCTGGTTCAGTAGCCTCAGGGGAGGTGTAAGATTGGTTATTGGTCCTTGGGTTATTGCTTTGTGCTTGGAATTCCTTAGTAAGTAATAGTTATATTTTTACAAGTTCACTGTAGCTTAGCTTGTTGTCCACTTAATTTTTGCTTATTTCAGCTGTTTTAGGTTTATTAGTGATAACATGTTTCATTTATGATTATTTGGTAGTTAGTATAATTTTTGTTTAATAGTTACTTAGTTAACTGTGAAGTCTTATTAGTAATTTTAGTCATTTGCTTTAAACTGCTTAAGTTGAGTTTGAACATGCCCATTTAATGACTTTTAGTCTTAATCAATTTATGTGTCTTCAAAATACAGCTTACAACAATCTTTGGTAGTGAAAAATCAAAACAGTCAATCACAAAGGGGTGTTTGGTTTAAGCCAAACCTGTGGAATCTTGTTGTTTTTTTGGTTATCTCTCTGCATGATTCTCTTACTTTAGGCCTAGGTAAGTCAAATATACCATAAAATCAGGAGGTGTAGTGACCAAAAGTCAAAATCTCTCATGCTTCCCCAATATAGTGCACTGTTGAGATGTATTGATCCCATGGTCTTTCATGTTAGTGTATAAGTTTGATATGTAGCTTAATTTAGCTTAATTACAGCTTAATACAACATCCTAAATCAGTTGTGATCATTAGAATATCAAATAGGTCAACTTAGGTAAAAATGGAAAAAGTCAAAATGCATAGTTCTAGTGAAAATCCAAAAATTGAATGATTTTTCATGAATTTAGGGTTAAGAATCAAGGTCTGAAATTTCTTGTGCTTGAAGTATCCCAACTAGACTATAGGAATCTATGGTAAAATTATTTTTAAGATTTTTACTTGAGCTTATGCATGGGCTCAAAGTGACCTGCAGGGATGGTCATTGCCCTGCACCCAGAACTTGTTCCAAATAGCTAATTTCAATATGCTCCCTTGAGCTCATTTGTGGGCCCCAGCTTAAACCCTTGGGTTTTTGAGAAGCTCATGCACCCTAGTGCATAGGTTCAGGCTTAACTTGGACCTTTATGCTTATTTAAGAAGCTAGTCTCAGCCCTGCACTCTTCCTTGTGGCCTGTGGGTATTAGTGGTACAGGGAATTGCTTTTGTGTGTTTTCAACTTATTTCAATGTTGTTGTCTTAATGTTTCTGCTTAATCTCAGCACCCTTCATCATTATCTATCTTATTTGAGCTTGTTTTCATTGTTGTGAGCTTGTTCTAAACTCAGCAAGCTGCATAAGCTCACTTTTGCTTATTTTGGCCAACTGTTGGGCAATAAGCCCTCCACAGTGCTTATTTTGGATTTTCAAAAAAGTTGGTTTTACAAAAGTCCCTTGTTTTTAGTTGGTAAATAATTTTGTAAATGACAAATCAAGAAAAAACAAATTTAATTTCTAGTGATAGCTTCCATTTAATATAATTTAGCTTTTTAATTTTTCTTTTTAAATTTTTGTCAAGTACTTATCTGTTTTTATATATTTTTTAAATTCCTAGTATATTAAAGTAATTGTAGGAATTTTTTCAGATTTTTATCCTTTAATTTAGTATTTATTATAATTAATATTAATTTAATAATAATTAAGTAATATTAGTTAATTAAATATGTTTATTAAGTTTTATTTAACAACAGTACTTTTTTATATTTTTCCTAGGTTTTATATATCATAAAACAATTTTAGGAAATTTTTCATAATTTTCACTATTCATTTTCTATTTTTCTTAATTTTAATTAGATTAAAGTAATTAATAAATAGTAATTAATTAATAATAAATAGAGAAAAAGTAGGAAAAATATATTTTTAGTTTTAAAATTACTTTTATATTATTTAAGAATTTTTAGAATTAAATTTTCATTTTTCTAGCTTAAATTCATAATTAGTGTATTGTAAATATTATTAATTAGTTATTAATTAGTAATTAATTAATAGTAATTAATTAAATAGTGTAAAAATTATTTTTCTTTTTCTAAAAATTTTCTTTTATCATTAGGATTGTAAAAATATAATTTTCACATCCGTAGGTATTTTAGTTCACAAAACTCGCATTTTATTTCGTACGTCTATGTAGAATTAAATCAAACTAACGCGTTTTTAGACTTAGCTTACGTTTTTAAGTTATCTGATCATCAGTAATTGTTTATATAGTGTTTCTAAGTTATTTTCATTCCTCATATCTTAGTGTAATCTTACAAATCACTCAAAACCCTTTCCTGTCCAAATTCACCCTATACTTCCACGGAGCATTGAGCCTAGCCTGTTTGACTTGGTTGACCATCCTCTAGTTGATGAGGCGAAAAATAAACCACTTTTAGGGGGTCATTTAAGCCCGGAATTGAATTTATTTGATCAAATATTGACCTAAATTGTTCTTTTTGTGATTTTAGGTACTTTGGTAGTGAAATCTGGAAAAGGGAGCAATTTGGACGTTTTTGGAGCATAAAAGTGAAGAAAACGCCAAAGTCTTAATTTTCCTTGCTGGGAACAGTAGGTGACGGCGTCAAGAGTAAAATCCTGACGGCGTCAAGAGTAATTTTCATGACGGCCCAGTACAGAAATGAAGGCGTCACAAGGTAGAGCGTCAAGAGTAAAATACGTGACGGCCTGGAAAAAGTTATAACGTGACGGCGTCAAAAGTAGATCAAGGCAGTCCGAGAAGTATTTTGGCGGCGAGATGACAACGTCACCAATTTGGTCTTGACGTCGTCAGCCTCAATTTCCTATATGTAGTTTTCTAATTTTCATTCATAAAATAAAGGGAGAAGTTTTGGAGAAACCCTAAGGCCGAACTTAGTACGAATTTTGCAGGTTTTTCAAGGGTTCTCAGCCCTTGAACCCTTTCATGTGTAATTGAGATAAGTATTCTTTTAATTCAATCAATATGTCTATGTGTTGGTTGTCTATATCTTGTTCTTGTCTTAATTCCATCATGCTAGGCTAGATCTATCTTGTGTTTGCTTAGATCTAATGAAACCTAGATGTTAATTATGTGTTGATTACTTGTTTATGGTTATATTGGATGAATGATTTCGATGTTAGGCTTAAGAAAACTGGCAGATCTCCAAATGGTAACATGCTTGAACGTCTTAGGAAACATGAACTGACGTGCACTAGGTTTTATTGGTTGTATTTAATGCATGAGTAAATTCTAATGATCCCATGTTAGGAGCTTCTTAGCCGGCTCGACATAGGAGTGAAGTAGGCACTCATAGGATTGGGGAATTAAGTGCGCCACCCCATGAATGGTATTAAGGAATACAATCCGTCATCCACGCAACTATAACAAGTAATTAACGTGTAAAAGATATCTAGGGAGTAGTGAAATCTAAGTAAACACAACTTCTCCACTTATTGCTCACAACCTTAGTTAATTTAGTTCATTTTCATTTCTAGTATTTTATTTAGATTGCATCTTTAGTATTGGGTTAGTTGACTAGCAACTAATTCCGCCCAAATCCTTAAAACCCGAGATTTTTACTTGCTTTCTAAAAAATATAAAAATACAAAAATAATCATCCCTCATCTTTAGAACTAGTATTTAGGTTTTCTAATCCTAGCGACACTATTCCTAGCTGAACGATCAATCCCCCGGTACTTGTCACTATACTATACTACAACGATCAGGTACACTGTCTGGTGGGGGTTGTAAGCTTCTCAAGATCCCTTGAGAGGTAAAGCCTGGTGCGATTCCCACGTATCACTAGTCAATTTAGGTTGACTGCTTTTGCCTCAATAAAATTTTGGCGCCGCTGCCGGGGAGGTTGTGCGCGTATTCTAAACGGTTTTTCTGATTAGTGATTTTGGAATTCATCCATTTGTATATTTATCCACCTTTATTCATATTATCTTATTATCATATACAAAACTGTTCCCGAAAACATTTTAAATCAGTTTTCAACGAACATAAAAACACAAAAAAAATTTCTTTCCTATAAAATGTTTATCAAAAATCCCAAAAAATATCCATCCTTACCCTCCTACCTTTTTGATTCTCCATTTCTTACCCTCTAAAACCCTTTGATTCTTTCTATATATCATCCTCACCTTCTTTGTCGATGGTGTGGTAGTCCTTATAATGGTGGTAATTGCCCTAGTTGTGGCATGGTAGAGTCAGGAAACGGGTCTGTCTATAACCAGAATCCCTATTCCTACCATGACACGACTAGTTCATTCCATCAGCTTCCACGCCATGAGACTCAACAGTTTTACTGTTGTGAGTATTGTGGAGGTCCTCACTACAGCTCTGATTGTCAAATTAGGAATCAGTTTGTCTATGAACCGGTTCCTTGTAACAATCATGAATTTGGTTTTAACCAGCCCTCACAATACACAAACCCTCAACCACCACCTCAGGACGAGGTAGCTAGAGCTGAATTGATTACTAAAATGATTATGAATCAAAATCAAGTCAACAAGACCATTCAAGATAGTATAAACTGTCTTAAGGATCTGATTCTTAGGAAACAAAATCCTCCTGTTAACTCATTTTATCTTGAGGATGAAAGTGATGAGGATGAACCATTTGAAGAGGAAAACCCTAAGGAAACTTCAGATATCTTGTGTTGACATAAATAATGTATGAAAACGTTATTTATATTTTTCGATATCTCTATATTTTGACGATCACAAAATGTAAACTCGTCAATCGTAAGATTACTACGTAAACAAGTATTAAGCTAGTTTATATCACTATATCCAACTTAATCACTTAAGGTATGGATAAACAAGTGCTTAATACATCTTATGATCAAAGGGATATTTAATTAACTAATACAAAGTTTATTTAAATATATATAAACATATTATATATTTTTGAAAAACACTTTTGGTAATAAAAAAAATGTTTAAATCATACTAAATATATGATTTCAAATATTTAACCAAAATCAGTTAGTTTTTCACCAAATAAACTTTCCCCACTAAAAGACAAGTTTTCTGGCCGTTACAGATGGGCGGCCCCCTTAATTATAAGGGGCGGTCCCCTTAATTTTAAGGGGGCCGGCCACGATTTAAGGGGACCGGCCAGGCTCCCCTGTCAGAAACTGTCAGAATTCTTCTCCTATAAATACCACCTTAATTCTGGAATTTTTCACCACCTTTTGCACAAAATTTTCAGATCTATAACTCTCTAAACATTCTCTAAAACCCTTTGATCATTAGTATATTAATCCTTGTTTCAAGTGATTCAATCTCAAATCATCCATTCTCATCCAAAGTGCAAAAGAAGAACACTCTCTCTACAACCAAGCTCAAGAAGTGTTGAAGAATAGTTGTGCATAGTGTATATATATATATATATATTCATTTGTGAATATTGTGTTGTGCTTGTGATTAGTTGTGTAGATAATAGAAGTTGATAAGTAGTGAAGTAGGATAGTTGTGAAGATAGGTGTGAAGTAGAAGATTGGTGTGTAGAAGATAGTTGTGAAGAAGATTGGTGTGTAGTATATTGGTGTGAAGAAGTTGTGTAGAAGGTGTGATCAAGTTGTGAAGTGGTGTGGTGTGTAAATTGGTGTGTAAGGTTTTCTCTGCCATAAGGGAGTTTGTTGACATAGTGAAGAAAACTCTCGAGTAGGTGACTCGGGGAGTGGAGTAGGAACAAGGAAGGTGTCCTTGTAGCCGAACCACTATAAATCCTTGTGTTGTGGTTTGATCTTTCTAACTCTTCTCATTACTTACTCATTTACCTTTACTATATTAGCTTTGTTAGTTAATTACCATACAATTGTTCGTATAGTGCAAGTATTGAGTTCACATAAACTAGAATCGAAGTTTTCAAAACAAACTTGTGTTTATAAATTTAAATGGACGTAAAACTATTCAACCCCCCTTCTAGTTTTCCACAATTGGTATCAGAGCCACGTCTAGCAAGATCTTTAAAATATATTGTATTTTAAAACTTGTAACGATCTATGGAATCTGAAAAATATTTAGAAGGGCAATCTATGCAAAGACCACCACTATTTGAAAGTGATGGATTTTTATATTGGGAAAATCGATTCGAAACTTATGTGAAATCAAAAGATCTAGATCTTTGGCATATTATTACCAATGGTGATTTTTTACCTATTCAAAATAACCCCGAAACTAAGAAAGATGAAATCGTACCTTTTGAAAAACAAAATGATGATTTAAAAAGAAAACTTGCTAAAAATAATGAAGCAAAAATGGTTATTTACAATGCGCTACCACGTAAAGAGTACGAAAGGATCTTTATGTGTGAAACCGCAAAAGAAATTTGGAACTCTTTGTTAATAACCCACCAAGGTAATAATCAAGTCAAAGATAACAAAATAGATCTACTTGTTCAACAATATGAGCAATTCACGATTCCGGAAGAGGAATCAATTGATAATGCTTTTGCTAGATTTAACACCATAATCACAAGTTTAAAAGCACTTGATGAGAATTTCTCTAGTAAGAATTTTGTTAGGAAGTTTCTTAGAGCTCTTCACCCAAAATGGCGAGCTAAAGTGACGACTATTGAAGAATCGAAGAATTTGTCAACGCTACAACTTGATGAATTAATTGGTAATTTAAAAGTCTACGAAGCTATAATAAAGAAGGACTCCGAAATGGTTAAAGGGAAACGAGAGCAAAGCAAGTCAATCGCCTTGAAAGCTAGAAAGGAATCCAACAATGAAGATAGCTCATCTTCCGAAAGCGAAGACGAAGAATATGCCATGGCCGTAAGAGATTTCAATAAATTCTTCAAAAGGCGAGGAAGATTCGTTAGACAACCACACGATGAAAGAAGAACATCTCAAAAGAATAATGATGACAAGTATAGCAAGAATGAGAGAAAATGTTTCAAGTGTGGTGATCCGAATCACCTTATTGGAAAATGTCCAATGATGACAAGAGATCAAAATCAAAGAGCGTTTGTTGGAGGTGCTTGGAGTGATAGTGATGAAGATGAGAAAGAAACAACAAAGGAAGAAAAGTGTCTCATGGCTAAAACATCAAGTGAGGTACGTTCCAAAACCGAATATTTTAGTGATGAAAATTTATCATTAGATGAAAAAGACTTAGATAGTGAATACAATAGATTATGCAAACTAGGACAACAAGTTATGGCTAAAAACAAATCACTAAAATACATAAATAACCAATTAGAAAATGAAGTACTTGAACTAAAAATTAAAATACATCAACTTGAGAAAGGTAAAGAAACTTTTGAAGAATGTAAATCATGTCAAGTGCTTAGAAGTGAAAACAACAAACTTAAGGAAGAAATTTGTAAACTTGATAAATTTGAAAATAGTAGTAACTAACTTAGTAAAATTATAAGTTTTCAAAGAATATCCGGAGATAAAACCGGTCTAGGTTTTAACTCAACCGAAGCCTCAACAAGTGAAGTTAAAAATGTTAAATTTGAAAGCGAATTCAAGGAACTAAAATCTTCAAAATCTAATCCTGAGTATATACTCATAAATGATAAGAAAATACATCTAGCTAGTAATGAAGAAATAAAACCGTTTTATAAACCATCTTTAAAAACCGAAGTAGGATCGTCCAAAACTAAAACAAGATCTAAAACACCACCACCTAGGAAACCGAATAATTCTTACCCTAGACCTAAAACACCTCAACCAAGAGTAAACCAAAGTAGACAAAACTTTAACAACAATCAACCAATGTGGAACTTCAATCCATGGGGAATGTTTCCACCATATATACACCCAAGTCAAATACAAAACATGTTCGGGACAAACAACTTTGGTCAAATGAGACCATGGGGACCAACGTGAAAACTTTCACCATTCATACATGGAAATCTTTGATGTCACCTCGTGTTCGGACTTTCCTTTGAAGATTTTGAAGTTTAACGCATTGAAGACGAAAGGTACACATTTCCTTTTATTTTCTTGTAAACAAATGCATGCTTAGTTTAGTATCTAGTTTTTATGTAATTTTGATTGGTTCATTATTCTCTCTAGTCTTCACTTCTATACATATACACTTATTTACTTATTCTATATCTAAATATATATATATATATATATATATATATATATATATATATATATATATATATATATATATATATATATATATATATATATATATATATATATAGAATCCGGATCGATTGAGAAGGTTTTTATTTTGAGAAGATTGAGAAGGTTTTCAAAAACGATAGATTTGTAACTTTGATTCATGTTTTTCAAGCGTAAAACTCAATTTAATGTGATTAAAATTCAAAATGTGTAAAAAAAAATTGAATCAATGTTAAAAATCGCTCGATTTTGCGATATATGTAGAATACTGAATCATCTGTACAACTTTAATGAATCATCATCATAACTCGATTTTAGCCATGATTTGTGAATCAAATTTGTGATTTATAGATTTGATTCACCATAAAATGATGTTTACTTTTGAATCAAATAAAAAACATGAATCAATTTGGTCAAACGAAGATTTCTCAATCTTCTCAAAATAAAAACCTTCTCAATGGAACCGGAGCCTATATAGATATATATATATATATATATATATATATATATATATATACACTTAGCTATATCTAGGATCTTATAACCTAGAAAACTCATTTGTTGATTTTCTAGAACTAGAAATTGTTCGTTTGTGAACCTTTTCTTTTCCCCATTTGCCTTATTGAACTTTAATGTTCAACAACACTCATGCTGATGAAGAGAGATGAGTCGAAAAATCTATGGATGAAACAAACTCCCGGCTTCCGTTGCATTCGTCTCCTTCCTTTATTCTCGTCTTATAAGCCCATACTATATATATATATATATATATATATATATATATATATATATATATATATATATATATATATATATATATATATATATATATATATATATATACATATACTTATGAACCTTCCACAACATTCTCGTGTACTTGACAACTTGATAAATTTCATCCGAAATGATCAAGAAAATTTTATTGGCAAATTGTCAATTAAAAGTATCAAGTAATTCCTTTCGTGCGAATACCCTTCAACGTATTTTTGATTAAATATAAATCTAATACATACATATGAATTTTTTTTTTTTTTTTTTTTTTTTTTTTTTTTTTTTTTTTTTTTTGCTCTTTCCAGAAACCAAAATCACAAAAATCGAATTTTGGAGGGCGGCCCCCTTAATGTTTAAGGGGACCGGCAGCCAAATGAAGGGCGGCCCCCTTAATGTTTAAGGGGGCCGGCCATCTGATTGTTCAAATTCGTTTTTCTCCTTTTTCCTTTTGCCAAACACTCCACATTTTCATACCCCCTTCCACTGCTTCTGCTGTGACGAAAACAAAAACCCAAAAACCTCTCAAATCACTTCCAAATCACATAATTCGAGTTAATTCGCAAAGGGCAAATTCATCTAACACAATCATCATTACTTATTGTAAGTTTTTCATAACACATTTCATCTAATTTCATCTTATTTGATCATACTCATGATTATGCATGTTTTATAAAATTCGTCAAATTTCATAATTTCTTTTGAATTAAGCCTTAAAACTCCATAACCAAATGCTTCCCCTAGGATTAGGATGATTAATCAACACTAGAAACTAGTTATTATAAACTATCATGTCGAAAATTTTTGAAAAATTTCATAGACTCCTTTTCAAATTTTTTAGTAAACTCATTGTTGAATAATGATTTGAAAACGTGTTAAAACTAATCACATTATACTTGTGTAACTTGTAAAAATTGAAATTACATCTTTCGACTAAGAAAATTCATATTGGTTCACAATATAGGGAGGGAATTGCAAGAATCGTCCCTGTGGTTTGCCCAAATTGCAGATTTTGTCCCTGAGTTTTCGAAAGTGCAGGCGGCCTCCCTGTGGGGAGTTTTTGGTTCCATTTTGGTCCCTGTGGTTTGCTCAAAATTGCAAGTTTAGTCCCTGTGGTTTGCTCAAAATTGCAAGTTTAGTCCATGGCCAGGGACCAAAACGGAACCAAAAACTCCCCACAGGGAGGTCGCCTGCACTTTCGAAAACTCAGGGACGAAATCTGCAATTTGGGCATACCACAGGGACGATTATTGCAATTCCCTCCAATATAGGGGTGTTTGGATTATGTCCAAATAATATCAAAACATAGTCATTATAATTTTTATAAAACTTTGTTATAATTATAAACCTAAAAATTACTAATCGGACTTGTCAAGATATATAATTTATATATATATTGACATACTAGTGGTATAAGTCAATAGTTAAGGAAGCGTTTGGTTTATTACTAAAAATGACATTTTTCAGTAAAAATACAAACCATCTTTTTCAAAAACAAATCACATGCATAAGAAACTCGCAAGAAATAGCTAGTTTTACAATCTAATGTAAATCTAGTAAATTTCACGATATATTAAGATGTTTAAAGGAGCGTTTGGATTTGTCCATAACTACTCATTAAACATCGTAAAGTATATCTAAAACGAGTTAAAAACAATATTTAGGAACATGGTAATCTACTTCTTAGGATTAGTAACGAAGTATGTTTACGTTCCAACATAAGCCTTAACAATAAACATATATTTTTATCTTTCTTTATATTTATTTTGGTCTTTTTGTATTGTTGATGTGTTTAGGTGAAAAAGCCCAAAGCAACTACCGAAGATCTTTCTCACACTAAAAACTACATTCCTAAAGTTTCACAACTCCCTACTACATCTCCTTCCATTGGACTTATTTATCGTCAAATTGAAGATAGAAATGTTCATGAAGGACGTGTAGTAGATCTTGCCTTTGCTCAATTCGACTACATAAATCGCGTGTTTACAAGCATCAACTTCAATTGTCTTTATGAAATAAATGAACCTATCATTCCTCATTTCATAATGGATTTCTATAGCCAAGTCACCGTCCAAACCAATGATCTTGGTTTCATCACCATCTCTTTCATGATTCAAAATGAATTTATCACCCTCACTCTCGAACAATTTGGTCATATCCTCCAAATTCCTTTTAGAGGTCAAGCCGTTTTCACAAACGAGTGGGACCTCGAATCTCTTAATCGCTATCGTCCAACCTTCGGTCCCTATTTCGATGAAATTCCTCATCCCGACGAAATTCGTCAAATCCTTGTTGTGGAACGTGCCACCACAAGCCAAAAAATAAAATCCAAAAACGTTCAAATCTCTCCATACCAACTTCTCCTCAAAGAATTAAGCCCCCACATGAAGCGTTGGGAAGAACTCATTCGTGAGAATGCGTTTGGTACCGGAGGTCACCGGGACCATCTCCCGGCGTGCCTTGCTCACATGTTGTATTGTATAGCTGCCGAAAAGCCGTACAATTTGGCTTACTTCTTTATCAAACGGATTGAGTGTGCTAGAAAAACTCCCAAAGCCAACCTTCCATATGGAATGTTCCTCACTCGTCTCTATCGTCATGTTATCGAGTACTACCCCGATCTTGACAATAGTATCTATGAGTCCATGTACCCCACTCTACGTCCTTTCGCTCTAAAACAAGCTCGACGAACTCGAAGTGACAAGGGTAAACCTCGTTGTCATAGATTTCATGGATCATCCTCAAGGCAAGACGATGACGATGAGGAGGAAAACATCTATGATGCTAGTACCCCTTCGTTTTCTGAGTTCGTTGACAATTTAGAGGATCTTGACTATCCCGAGTATTCTACCCCATCTCCTAGTGATCAAAACAAAGAAGTGCTTCATGAACGAACTACCGAGATGCTTAGAAGACAAAAGAGCTTGCACGAAGAAGTTAGAGGTGGCTTCAAATCTATTGGAAAGACTTTGAAGGGTATCTTCGGGAAGAAAAAGAAATGATATGCTTGGACTATATTTGTTAAACAATATTTAATTTTTATGTCTTGTGTGCTATTTGTCCGAAGTTTATTCGGAAGTACTTGTTATTTGGATATTTGTTTAGGATGCTAACTTGATTGTCTTTGATATGTGTTCTTTTTAATGCATGCTTCTCTTAATCTATATATATGTTTGCATGATTAGTTAATGTTTATATAACTATATGACATACATGCTTTCTAATAAACCAAAACAAATGTGAAATGTCCAAATAGAGCTTGCTGCAAATACAAAACAGAACATAACATTTTTCCAGAAAATTTTTGAAAATTTTGGTTTCTGGGTCGTCAGATGGGCGGCCCCCTTAAATCATAAAGGGCGGCCCCCTTAAAATTAAGGGGACCGGCCACCATATAAGGGGACCGGCCATCTGGAACATTTTTTACACTGTTTTCTTTTGCATCTTGTGATCCCTTTTGCTAGTCCCAGCTACCATTTCCCTTAAAAACTAAACTGATTTTGGAATATAACATTGCAATTTCAAATTAATTCCACTTCTAAACATGTTTTCCCACTATATAATCTCCATGCATGTTTAATTCACCTTCCATCATCCTCAAACATTCATCAAACATCATCATGTCATCACCAAGACCTACCTATTCAAACAATGCCAAGAAACAAAAACTTGTCATCATTCCACCCAAACAACTCTTCATTGATCTTACAAATGAAGACAACACCACTCCATCTCCACCACCTCAATGTTCATCTCCTAGTGCACCAAATGCACCCTCCAAAACACCTTCAACAAATGGAAACTCCACTTCCTCCATATCATCCACTTCATCCATAAATGACTACATCAATACCCACTTATCTCCTCCAACAATTGATCAACCATCACAACC
Organism: Artemisia argyi; assembly: GCA_030686995.1. NCBI lineage: Eukaryota > Viridiplantae > Streptophyta > Magnoliopsida > Asterales > Asteraceae > Artemisia > Artemisia argyi. Next base: position 29,349,005 of record CM060706.1, on the reverse strand, counting down.
TACCAATGAGAACACATCTCTTGTACTCACTCTCTCATTATCACCATTAACACCTCTTGATGCACATTTCTCATCATCTCCTATCAACCCACCAACCTATAACCCCGTCCCATGGAGCTTGCTTGAAGCTCATGGAGACACTTGCCTTTGTTGCATTCACAACTGAACAATTGTGTTTAGATTAAGAGATGAGATCCAATATGTAACAATTCGCAATTTCAGGTTAACTTTTATTCCCGAAAATTTCACTATTCACTTTTTACAATTCACTTTTTACTATTCACTTTTTACTATTCACTTTTCACTATTCATCTCAGAAATTTTTATTTCATATTCTCGTAAGTTAAACTATTTTAACGATAATCCGAGAGTTTGACGCTCGTCAGATCATTTCTGCAAAAATCACAAAGCCGTGTCCGAGATTTACATTTAGGTTTAAACGTCCTTCCAGCATCCCGATATATCCATAAAACATTATAAACAATAGAAATATGATTTTCTATCATTTTATGACAATTCCAAAAGTTTTAGAATTTTACGTTTTTCAGTTCAGCGTTTTACGCGAATTACGCGTTTTAGACCCGTGTTTCCAGTTTTTAGCAGGGTTTTAGCACCCGATAGAACCTACCACTCATTTTATATTTTATTATGGACTATATTGACATGTTTAACAATACTTTCAAGTTTCATATTTTTACGATACCCGGTTTTACGTTTTGAGGCTTAATAACTTACGGTTAGCGATTTACGGAGTCAAAACTAGCTACATACTTAGGATATTATCATCCAAAGACCATGACTACTCATCTAGTCACCCTTATCCTTTTAGAACCAACCTAGGGGGGGGGAGTCACCATGTGTGGTTAAATCTTGACTTTAGCCATTAGATCTTACTTAATTACAACTTTGTCTCCAAGTTTTAGCACTTTCCTAGGCACCTTCCTAACCTCCTCATTCATGCTATAAATAGCCAACTAGAAACACATTGATCTTCATCTTTTCATCACCAAAAAATACCACACCCTTTAGTCCTAGCACCATGATCCTTTGATCTTCAATATACAAGTTACACATAAGAGTTCAATGTCTTAGTATTCTCTACCTAGTTCTTAAGTTTGTTTGGTGATTCCATGGTTGAATTAGGAGCTACACAAGGTTACTAGGGCTGAAGTTAAATGGTTTTCACAAGGGTTAGATCAAGGCTAGCAAGGGTTACAAGAGTTATGGTGAAGGGTTTACAAGATTAGGTTTAGTGTCCTAGTTCTATACTTGACTTCCTTTCTTAAGTGAAAGCCAAAAGTTGTAAGAAACCCTTATACACTTTCTTGCTCAATATCATTTTCATTCTTATTATGGTTCTTTCATGCTATATATGTTCTTTTTATTGTGTTCATGATGTTTAAAAATGGATAAAACGAGTATTGGTATACATATGTTAACTTATGACAAGTAAACAAGCAAACTAGTGATTTTTATGGAAAACCACGACCACAATAGTATAACTTTGATATTTGACACTTACTTACTGTTAAAGAGGACTTAACAAGGAAAACATAGCAATTTGAATCACCCAAAACGAGTACACGAGTCAAAAGTTATGACCATTTGAAGTTAGCGAAACCAAAACGGCAAAACTGCCTAAATAGCATTCTGATCAAATTTTGCTTTTGAAAGTCCCTCTTCTGGTCCGATTCATCAAAAAGTTAAAACACGAAAGTTGTCCGGAACGACGTTTTCGTTCAGGTACAAAGAAGCTCGAGCCCTGAAAACGCTTTCCGAGTGATAATTTTCTTCAAAATCTTAACAGCCCATTTTAGACCAAAGTCACTATATTATAGTTATGATTTACTAAGACCAAGAGGTCTAATGACCTAAAGCCGAGACCACAACCATGGCTAAAGCCAAGGTTGAGTCTCAAGACCATGGTAACAATGACCAAGGTCACGGCAAAGCCACGGCTAAAGACCATATAACTTTTAAAGATCAAAAAGCTTATATATATATGTTATCAAATACTACAATAGTAGGGAGCCTCATGTGAGGAGTTCATTAAGTAAGCCGTCGAGACGAGTTGTGGATTTACGAATTAAAGTGTCCTGGCTCCTCGAACGTTTACTCCATGACTTCTGAATTATGTCGGCCCGAACGGTAGTAAGAGATGTACAAACTATACATGTTTCATAAACGACTTATATTCAAGGACTTACACTATATACTAAGTACTACATCATGAACATTATGCAAGACATATATTGGCAATTCTTCGTATCCTTAGACGTTACTCCAAACCTAAGTCGCAACGTTCTATTATAGGCTGCTCTTAGAGACTTTCGCAATTCGACTACCACTATCATTTCTCATTACATAAGCTTAAGGTGAGTCATAGCCCCTACTCTTTTCATACTTGTTTTAACTCTTTGGGGGAGATACATGCACAACTACTTGCTTACTTGTACAAATACTCTTAACATTTATACTTGATTGTGTTATACTTGATTAGCATTATACTTGATTGCGTTATACATACTTGTTACACTATACTTGCTTAATTTAAATACAAGATTCGTATTTACATACATACATAATACTCTATTCTGTCAGAGAGGTATTGGTAGTACTCATGGGATGATGCCCCCTACCCTTGTGTCTATACTTGACCTTGGATGACGTAGTACTATTTGGGAAGATGCCCCCGCCCTTGTGTCTATTCTTGACCTTGGGTGAATATAATCTGGTGCATTGTATAAACTATCTTTTAGAAGTGGGTTGTGGACACACAGGTTACAAGTCTCTTATGGCGGGACTTGTAACTGAGTGGATTCTCAATGCCTTTGTTGTGTGAATATTCTTTTAAGGCTTATCAACTGTTTTAAGACAAACTCTATGAACTCACCAACCATTGTGTTGACACTTTAGCATGTTTATCTCAGGTTAGTAAGGCAATAGCTAGTGCGTGGAACATAGAGTCAAGCTGCATATTCTGAAGACTTACGCTTTTATCATTTACCATTCAAAACATTTTGTATACATTTATGTATCATACTTTGGAATCTCATGTTTGTAACTTTGAATTCATTAATCGAATGGTAACTTTTCAAAACGTCTCATTTAGAGTTCGTTTTCTATAACTTGTACTTTGTATTATGAAGTGGCATCCCTATGACACAGTCTTCCGCTGCGGTATTTTGGGGGTGTTACAGATTGGTACCAGAGCCTTGGTTATAGAGAACTAGGTTGCATTTAGTGCCTAGACTATAACTGTTATATACGTTGGGACCTTCCTCTTTATTTGCCTTACACACAATACATACACATATGCTTTTTGGTTAGAGGTTTGCTTAGTTCCACGCTGTTAGATGATGTGACTTTAGTATTATAAGGAGCCCCAGAGATTCGTCGAGTCATTAAAAACATGGAGCTCAGTAATAACTAATTAGTTAACTTGATCTTGTGACAGTTCTTGTTTGATTATACACAAGATTTGAGTTAAATAATATTATTGCTTAGCTTTAGGGATTTGATGACTTGATTATCTTACTATCGGCCTCAGAAGGCGGATTTTGTGTCAGAAATTCTTAAGTAGGATGATTTAGAATCTCCTTATTTAAATGGATTGGGACGCCTCTTCAGTTAAATAAAGAAATTGTAAATCACCGAACCATAAGTTTATGAGACCTTACTTACATAAATTTGGACGCTTCTTTATGTAAGTAATGTGTTATAAATAAGTGGGCTTAATTGTAGCCGATACAACTCCTTAACCAGAACCTTAGACGAATCAGAGTAAACACCACTATATTAGAGATCCCGAATTCTCTTAGACACAGTGTAAGTAGTTAACATCAGCTGAACTTCGGGACGAAGTTCTCCTTAAGGGGTACAGACTGTAACAATTCGCAATTTCAGGTTAACTTTTATTCCCGAAAATTTCACTATTCACTTTTTACAATTCACTTTTTACTATTCACTTTTTACTATTCACTTTTCACTATTCATCTCAGAAATTTTTATTTCATATTCTCGTAAGTTAAACTATTTTAACGATAATCCGAGAGTTTGACGCTCGTCGGATCATTTCTGCAAAAATCACAAAGCCGTGTCCGAGATTTACATTTAGGTTTAAACGTCCTTCCAGCATCCCGATATATCCATAAAACATTATAAACAATAGAAATATGATTTTCTATCATTTTATGACAATTCCAAAAGTTTTAGAATTTTACGTTTTTCAGTTCAGCGTTTTACGCGAATTACGCGTTTTAGACCCGTGTTTCCAGTTTTTAGCAGGGTTTTAGCACCCGATAGAACCTACCACTCATTTTATATTTTATTATGGACTATATTGACATGTTTAACAATACTTTCAAGTTTCATATTTTTACGATACCCGGTTTTACGTTTTGAGGCTTAATAACTTACGGTTAGCGATTTACGGAGTCAAAACTAGCTACATACTTAGGATATTATCATCCAAAGACCATGACTACTCATCTAGTAACCCTTATCCTTTTAGAACCGACCTAGGGGGGGAGTCACCATGTGTGGTTAAATCTTGACTTTAGCCATTAGATCTTACTTAATTACAACTTTGTCTCCAAGTTTTAGCACTTTCCTAGGCACCTTCCTAACCTCCTCATTCATGCTATAAATAGCCAACTAGAAACACATTGATCTTCATCTTTTCATCACCAAAAAATACCACACCCTTTAGTCCTAGCACCATGATCCTTTGATCTTCAATATACAAGTTACACATAAGAGTTCAATGTCTTAGTATTCTCTACCTAGTTCTTAAGTTTGTTTGGTGATTCCATGGTTGAATTAGGAGCTACACAAGGTTACTAGGGCTGAAGTTAAATGGTTTTCACAAGGGTTAGATCAAGGCTAGCAAGGGTTACAAGAGTTATGGTGAAGGGTTTACAAGATTAGGTTTAGTGTCCTAGTTCTATACTTGACTTCCTTTCTTAAGTGAAAGCCAAAAGTTGTAAGAAACCCTTATACACTTTCTTGCTCAATATCATTTTCATGCTTATTATGGTTCTTTCATGCTATATATGTTTTTTTTATTGTGTTCATGATGTTTAAAAATGGATAAAACGAGTATTGGTATACATATGTTAACTTATGACAAGTAAACAAGCAAACTAGTGATTTTTATGGAAAACCACGACCACAATAGTATAACTTTAATATTTGACACTTACTTACTGTTAAAGAGGACTTAACAAGGAAAACATAGCAATTTGAATCACCCAAAACGAGTACACGAGTCAAAAGTTATGACCATTTGAAGTTAGCGAAACCAAAACGGCAAAACTGCCTAAATAGCATTCTGATCAAATTTTGCTTTTGAAAGTCCCTCTTCTGGTCCGATTCATCAAAAAGTTAAAACACGAAAGTTGTCCGGAACGACGTTTTCGTTCAGGCACAAAGAAGCTCGAGCCCTGAAAACGCTTTCCGAGTGATAATTTTCTTCAAAATCTTAACAGCCCATTTTAGACCAAAGTCACTATATTATAGTTATGATTTACTAAGACCAAGAGGTCTAATGACCTAAAGCCGAGACCACAACCATGGCTAAAGCCAAGGTTGAGTCTCAAGACCATGGTAACAATGACCAAGGTCACGGCAAAGCCACGGCTAAAGACCATATAACTTTTAAAGATCAAAAAGCTTATATATATATGTTATCAAATACTACAATAGTAGGGAGCCTCATGTGAGGAGTTCATTAAGTAAGCCGTCGAGACGAGTTGTGGATTTACGAATTAAAGTGTCCTGGCTCCTCGAACGTTTACTCCATGACTTCTGAATTATGTCGGCCCGAACGGTAGTAAGAGATGTACAAACTATACATGTTTCATAAACGACTTATATTCAAGGACTTACACTATATACTAAGTACTACATCATGAACATTATGCAAGACATATATTGGCAATTCTTCGTATCCTTAGACGTTACTCCAAACCTAAGTCGCAACGTTCTATTATAGGCTGCTCTTAGAGACTTTCGCAATTCGACTACCACTATCATTTCTCATTACATAAGCTTAAGGTGAGTCATAGCCCCTACTCTTTTCATACTTGTTTTAACTCTTTGGGGGAGATACATGCACAACTACTTGCTTACTTGTACAAATACTCTTAACATTTATACTTGATTGTGTTATACTTGATTAGCATTATACTTGATTGCGTTATACATACTTGTTACACTATACTTGCTTAATTTAAATACAAGATTCGTATTTACATACATACATAATACTCTATTCTGTCAGAGAGGTATTGGTAGTACTCATGGGATGATGCCCCCTACCCTTGTGTCTATACTTGACCTTGGATGACGTAGTACTATTTGGGAAGATGCCCCCGCCCTTGTGTCTATTCTTGACCTTGGGTGAATATAATCTGGTGCATTGTATAAACTATCTTTTAGAAGTGGGTTGTGGACACACAGGTTACAAGTCTCTTATGGCGGGACTTGTAACTGAGTGGATTCTCAATGCCTTTGCTGTGTGAATATTCTTTTAAGGCTTATCAACTGTTTTAAGACAAACTCTATGAACTCACCAACCATTGTGTTGACACTTTAGCATGTTTATCTCAGGTTAGTAAGGCGATAGCTAGTGCGTGGAACATAGAGTCAAGCTGCATATTCTGAAGACTTACGCTTTTATCATTTACCATTCAAAACATTTTGTATACATTTATGTATCATACTTTGGAATCTCATGTTTGTAACTTTGAATTCATTAATCGAATGGTAACTTTTCAAAACGTCTCATTTAGAGTTCGTTTTCTATAACTTGTACTTTGTATTATGAAGTGGCATCCCTATGACACAGTCTTCCGCTGCGGTATTTTGGGGGTGTTACACAATACATGTTTTCTCATATTGAAAACATGTTGCATCAACCACAAACAACAAACACAAGACCTCCACCACCATCAACAAACACACCTCCACCACCATCATCTCCATGTTCACCATCCATTCCTCCCAACTAAACATGCTTGGTGTTTGACAAATAAAATTATGTTAAACCTTTTTGGATGGCAAGCTCTAGAGAGGACTCTCATGTTTGAGACTTGGTTTATTATTTCTATGATGATTGTAAGCCTTTAAAGGCTCTTGTTAGTTGCATTACCTATTTCACTTGTTGATGTAATGCTTGATTTTATTTCACTTGATTAATGATATGGTTATGTTTAGTTTACACTTTTGCATGCTATATACATATATATGTTCCTTGCCACTAAATATTTTTACAAGATATCCATATCTCGATTCCTCTTGGCCTCAAAATGAGGGGGAGTATACTTCAAGGGGGAGCTTCCATTAACATGGGATAACCTTTTTGATGCTAATAAAAAGGGGGAGAAGTGATATAAACTCAAAATAATACTTGAATATATACTAATTTTTGATTAATGAGTTTAAATTTTGTAATCATCAAAAAGGGGGAGATTGTTGACATAAATAATGTATGAAAACGTTATTTATATTTTTCGATATCTCTATATTTTGACGATCACAAAATGTAAACTCGTCAATCGTAAGATTACTACGTAAACAAGTATTAAGCTAGTTTATATCACTATATCCAACTTAATCACTTAAGGTATGGATAAACAAGTGCTTAATACATCTTATGATCAAAGGGATATTTAATTAGCTAATACAAAGTTTATTTAAATATATATAAACATGTTATATATTTTTGAAAAACACTTTTGGTAATAAAGAAAAATGTTTTAATCATACTAAATATATGATTTCGAATATTTAACCAAAATCAGTTAGTTTTTCACCAAATAAACTTTCCCCACTAAAAGACAAGTTTTCTGGCCGTTACAGATGGGTGGCCCCCTTAATTATAAGGGGTGGTCCCCTTAATTTTAAGGGGGGCGGCCACTATTTAAGGGGACCGGCCAGGCTCCCCTGTCAGAAACTGTCAGAATTCTTCTCCTATAAATACCACCTTAATTCTGGAATTTTTCACCACCTTTTGCACAAAATTTTCAGATCTATAACTCTCTAAACATTCTCTAAAACCCTTTGATCATTAGTATATTAATCCTTGTTTTAAGTGATTCAATCTCTAATCATCCATTCTCATCCAAAGTGCAAAAGAAGAACACTCTCTCTACAACCAAGCTCAAGAAGTGTTGAAGAATAGTTGTGCATAGTGTATATATATATATATATATATATATATATATATATTCATTTGTGAATATTGTGTTGTGCTTGTGATTAGTTGTGTAGATAATAGAAGTTGATAAGTAGTGAAGTAGGATAGTTGTGAAGATAGGTGGGAAGTAGAAGATTGGTGTGTAGAAGATAGTTGTGAAGAAGATTGGTGTGTAGTATATTGGTGTGAAGAAGTTGTGTAGAAGGTGTGATCAAGTTGTGAAGTGGTGTGGTGTGTAAATTGGTGTGTAAGGTTTTCTCCGCCATAAGGGAGTTTGTTGACATAGTGAAGAAAACTCTCGAGTAGGTGACTCGGGGAGTGGAGTAGGAACAAGGAAGGTGTCCTTGTAGCCGAACCACTATAAATCCTTGTGTTGTGGTTTGATCTTTCTAACTCTTCTCATTACTTACTCATTTACCTTTACTATATTAGCTTTGTTAGTTAATTACCATACAATTGTTCGTATAGTGCAAGTATTGAGTTCACATAAACTAGAATCGAAGTTTTCAAAACAAACTTTTGTTTATAAATTTAAAAGGACGTAAAACTATTCAACCCCCCCTTCTAGTTTTCCACATCTTGCCAATGGGGGACAAGGAAGTCAAAATCAATCCTCTTGAGGAATTAGATGACCTTGTTCCAATCCCAAAGGTATCTGAGAAACCTTTTGATTCAACTTCAGTTGAAACTGCTTCAGTAGAAATACAGGGAGAAAAGAATATGACTGAATCACTAGCAGTAGAAATCATGAAACTTGTAGAAACCATGACTGCTAGTCCTTCTCAACTCCCTCAGACTGCTGTTATCACACCCGAGGTTCCCACTCACTCTTTGAGCATGGGGGACGAGCATCTTGACACTGTTCCTGAAAGGGAATCGGACGAATTCATAAAGTCTAGTGTTGAGAACCTTGTTCCAATCCCAAGAGAGTCACAGGGAATTCTTGATCATGTGTGTGATATCCCTCCTCCTCTTGTCTTCCCATTTGAAAATGTTGAGATGTTCTCCGATTCTGATAATGACGATTCTTTATCTTGTGGGGACATCATTTATGTGGAAGAATTACCTTCTGAGCTAGTTAGCTTGGAAGAAGAGAATGATGAGATTGACACTGAAATCCAAGATGAAGCACTTCGTGTAACATTATTGAATTTCAATCTCCTCATCTCAAAAATCGAGGCTTTCGAAGAGAAACCTATTTCATCTCCTATCCTCATTAAGGATAGTGACATTTTCTCCGATGATCCTATTCCGGAGATTGAAGCCTTTACTTTTGATCCTATGGGAGAAAAGATTAGTGGCAGTACCACTTCTCATTCTCATAATTCTCTCCCCGATTATGAATCATTCACCTTCGATGAGTTCTCCTGTGAACTCACGCACATCATTTCAGAATATGATTCATTCACATTTGATGAGTTCTCATGTGAACTCACTCATATCATATCTCCACCGGAGTATGATAACTTCTACTTTGATCTAGACACACCCGGGATATGTCTTGATCACATGAGCTTAAATGACGAAATTCATGATGATGAATCTATGAATTTTCCTGAGGATGAGTTAGTCATGATGTTTATCATGACTTTCTTTCTCTTCTTTACCTACCGGGTTACCTCTCCTGTTCTTCACTCCTTCGGGAATAAAGACATTATATTTGACCCCGGCATCACCGCTTATAGTTTATACTATTTAAAGCCGGGATTATATCTCATCGGTGTGGAACTTTCACGTGCTTCAAATGTTTGTCCAAACATCTTGAATGAAAGTCCGATGGAGATTGTTTCTTCCACATCATGCTTCCCCAAGGACAAATGAATTTGGGGTCGAGTCAAGCTAGCGACTCGGTAAACAAAAACAGTAGCATGCTTATAGGGTTTTCACCCTAAGTGTGGGGGAATTACCCCTACTGTGGTTACAAATAAAGTGAAAAACAAAATTGTGTTTCCACATTTAGCTTGTAATGTTGCCCTTTTACGTTCAAAGAGTCGGCATAATAGCTGGAGCTTTGAATATTGAGGACAATATTCAATTCTAAGTGTGGGGGGAAATTCTAGCGAATTTGATCACATTTTATAATCTAGTACCCCCGTTTTTGACCAAAATTTTTCAAAAATTTTTCACTGGAGCTCAAATTTTTTGTGGTTATCAGTCCGCCTTGTCTAAACGACAAAAGGATTGGCTAATCCAGGAGCAAACGGCTCTTGGTAAAGATATCTCAAATCCGTTGATGGCTTGCAATTTGCCCAAAATTGTATGGTATATCAACTCACCATATCCAAAAAAGTGAAGGAGTTGGCTAGCCCGCAAGATTATGGCTTGTGATAAAGGCAGTGGAAAAACCATAATTGGTAATCAGCTCACCAAGATGTTGACTATTCCATCAAGAGTTGGCTAGTCCAGAAGCAAACGGCTTTTGGTAAAGACTAATCAAATCCGTTGACAGCTGGTGGTTTTCTCAAAATCACATGGTTATCAGGTGGACCATAGTTCTTACTTGAATCGATACATCTGGCTACTCCAGAAGTGATGGCTTTTGGTAAAGAGATTAAAAACCATTAAGTTTTCAAAATAGTTTATTGCTAGGGACTATCAATAGTTTAGTGTGGGGGATTGATGAGTGTGTGAATACTCATCTTTTTTGGTCATTCTGAACTGCAAAAATATTTAAAAACACTCAAATACGCATCAAAATACTGAAAATATCCCAAGGATTGTGTTTTATATGTTTCGGATGCAAAATGTTTAAAAACAGATGAAAAACGAACAAAGTTTGCATAATTGGCAGTTCCAGTCCCCCAAATTTCAAAAATTGGCAAAAATAGTCCCTGAGTACTTATTTGGAAAGAAAAATCACCAAAGGTCCTTTTGAAATCATAAGTTTTCATATTTAGTCCTTTGGTGAAAAAATTTCAAAAGTTTTGAGAATTTACAGGTTTGGTCCCTGGAGTTTCAAAAATTGACAGATTTGGTCCCTGGTGGAACATTTTGGAAGAAAATGTCAACATTGGTCCCTAAAAAGTCATAAGTATGATAATTGGTCCTTGGGAGCAAAGTTTGAAGGTTTAACAAGTTTGGCCCCTCAATTTTGATAGTTGGCATTTTTAGTCCCCGGAGGTTATAATTTTGGAAAAATGCAAATAGTGGTTCTTGGAGTTTGGATATGAAGCAAGAATGGCCCTTATAGCAACTTTGGAAAGTTGCCATTTCAGGCCCCTCAGTTTTCAGATTTTGCAAACTTAGTCCTTGAAATATTTACTAAACCAAATGGAGCCCTTTGTATTATTTCAAACCTTACAAATCCATTCCAAACCAAAACATTACCTAAGCACAATCCAAGCCCAAACCTTAAAAAATAAACCCTGCCCCCGTTTTTATTACCATTTCCCAACCAGTCAACCATGGTCAAACTCAATGTAATTTTAAATTTCTCCATGCAGTTAGTTAAAAAAAATAGTTTTAGTAGTGTAATTTTAAATTCTCCATGTAATTTACATTTCAGTTGTTGTTTTTAGTTTAAGAAATTTGTTCTCAGTATTCTCATTGTAATCTAAGTAAGTTTTAATATAAAGTTCAAATTTCTTTGGCAAAATCAGTTTGTGCTCAATTTGAGTAAAAATCTAAACTGGCTTTAATTGTTGGGATCATAGTTTTCACTATTTTATCAAGTTTCGGTCATTTGTAATAATAGGTTGCTTAAGTTATTATTTACTTTCAATATTGTTTAAGTTACAAGTTTACTTGGCTTTAGACAAAAGGTCCATGGGCTTTAAAGCCCACACGATTTGGATAGTGGAAGGAGAGGGAGTGTTGCCCTAGCTCCTTCCCTATAAATAGAAGCCTTAGTATCATGTAATAGTGGGTTTGGTTATTTGATTTCTTAAGGAAACTCTTGCACTTACATTTCTCTTATTCATATAATCACCCAATCTCTTTTCTCATCTCATTTCTATCATTGTTATGCTTGTGTTTACTAAATGGTGACCTAACAAGTGGTGTCATTCGCCATATGAAGGTGTAGCTTTTGTTTTTCATTGATTTTGTTTCTTAAACTTGTTTTCTATAATCGATTTTTGCTCAAATTTTTATACTTTCTTGCTTGTTTCTTGGTTTTTATCACATATTTGCTTACAAACTTGTGCTACAAATTAAAACAAACAAAAAAAGCATAAATTTTTCTCAAAAAAATCGATTAGGGGTTATTGTACTTGTTTTCGAAATTTTTTAAAATTTTTGAAAAGTTCTTAAAGTTTTCAACTTTCTTAAAGATCTCTTCATTTTACACATAAAAGTACAAGAATCTTGAAATAAAAACGAGTTTTTGGATTGCTTTCTTTGAAAAACAAAATCTGCCAAGTTTTCGCAATTTTACATTTGTACCTATTTCGAGATCTACTCTACGTGCACTACCTCGACTTCGTTTTTGTGGACTCAGTATTTTCTTTCTTGTATATGAAAGTTAAGTACTTCGACTTTTGGTAAAGTTTTCGAAATTATACAATTTCGAAAACTGGGCTCTTAACTTTGTGTTTTTCGAAAACATCCATTTTTTTCGAAATCACACATTTTTTCGCAAACTTGTATAAGTTTCGAAAACTTACACTACCTCACTCAGTTTCGCGACAACTTAATTAAGTTTCGAAATCTTCTTATTTCGCAAACCTAAAAGTTTCGCAAACCTTAGTTTTCTCGAAATCTACAAGTTTCGCAATCCCAATTTCGAAATCACAGTTGAGTAAAGTTTCGCAATCTAAGGATTAACTAAGTTTCGCAATTGTGCTAAGTGTTTTCTCGAAATTTGGCTACACCTATACCTTCTACAAGATCCATTATTACACAAGTGTTCTAAGATGTCTCAACCACCTAATCACTACTTCCCTCATACTCAGCAACATCAACATCAGCAGTATCAGCAACAACAATACCATCAGCAACCACTGTATCTACAACCTTCTCAAAAACAAACGTATAATCCACTACATCATTACCCAATGATACAACAACATCAGATCATTCCTCAACAACAACCATATCAAGTGCCACAACAAAACACTCAGTTTTCCTCCAAACAACCTCACTGGTTTGACAGAATGTGTGAAGTTATTACAACTCAACAATCCCGACATGAGGCAGGATCACTTGAAACACCTCCAATGCTAACACCAGGGAACTATGTTCAATGGTCAAGTCGATTCTTACGATTTCTTGAATTAAAGAAACCTCATGGGAAATTCTTGAAGCAAGTGATACTTGAAGGACCATTTGAGTGGCCAACAAGATTTGAAGCTGGTGATCCACATGCTGATCCTCCACATCCTCCTGGTGATCGACCTTTTCCAGAATCTCTACTCACAGAAGAACAGAAATTACATCGTGAAGCTGATGAGTATGCAATGGCTTATATACTTCAAGGAATACCAAATCCAATTTATCGAAGTGTCGATGCTCAGAAAACAGCCAAAGCTATGTGGGAACATGTTCATCTCCTTATGGAAGGCACTCAATTGAACAAAGATGATATGGAATCCAAACTCTACATGGAATACACTGACATCACAATTGAACCAGGAGAGTCACTTGAATCCTACTATCATCGTTTCACAAATGTGGTCAATGATCTGGAACGTCACAAAATCACAGTACCAAGGATCGCTGTGAACTCCAAATTTGTTGGTAGTCTTGGCCCTGATTGGCATAAATATGTGACATTTGTCCGTCAAACAAAGAATCTTCATGATGCTCCATATGGTTTGTTGTATGATTTTCTGAAACACCATGAACCTGAAGTGGAAAAAGATCGAGCTCTACGAGGAGGATACACACCAACTTCTACACCAAATTCTTTGGCTCTCGTAGCTCAGTCTCCATATGCTCCACCACCAATGTCGAATCATGCATATGTTCAAGAGCAGAACTACTTCAGTTATCCACAATCTTCTACCTCGAACCAAATGGTCCCTTATGATTCATCTCCACAGAATGCCTCTACTCAACTGGTTCCATTAAACAACAATGATGCTATGTATTACTCAAATTCCAATGACGATGACGATGATGACTTTAACACGTTGAATCAGGGACTTGCTCTTATTGCTCGTGCTTTTAGCAAATTCTCCAACAAAACAAACAACCATCAACGTTCATCTTCTAACACAAGGAATCAAGCTGTTGTCAATGATGGAAGAGTGGAAATTCAGAATCGTAGCTATGGTCGATCTGGTTCAGGAAGTTCTTCAGGAAACTTTGGGAATGGTCAGAAGTTTAGTAACAATGCAGGGTTCAGAAACAACTCAGGCTCTTCTCAGCAAAGGTCTGAACCAGTTGTTTCTAGGAACTCCAACTCAGGGAATGCAGTGTGGTGTTATAACTGTAATGAACAAGGTCATATAGCGACTGCATGTCCTAAACCGAGAACTCGGGGGAGTAAGTTTCACAAGCAGGCATTACTCATGGCTCTTCAAGATGAAAAGGATGGACATTTCCCTGAACAGGACAACAACTTCATGGCAAATGTGCACAATGATGATGACATGGAAGATCTAGAAGTTAATGCAGCTGTGATGCTTATGGCCAACATGCAGGAACTTAAGCTTAATGATTCAGGTCCAGTGTATGACAATGACGGCTTGTCTCAGGTACATGACTTCAATGCATGCTTTATAAATGATATAATCTCACCCTCTGCTTCTGAATCAGATATGGCGCAAGTTGTTCCATCTAAATCATCTTCATCCTCTCAAACAGATGAACAAATAAGCACAGTTGTCATATTTGATGATGACACAGTTGTTTCATTTGATGATCCTATTGAGAATGATAAACATGATCATTTAGAACAACATGAACCATCTTTTGATCCAGACCCTGACCTCATATTGTTATCTAAACAATTGGATGCTCAACAATTGCAAATAATTAAATGCAACGAGAAAAATAAAGTTTTAAAAGAACAAAATGCGTCACTTGCAAGAGATATTGAATGTTATAAAATTCAACTTTCAAATCAGGAAGAAAAGATTAAAAATGCAAAAAGTTTTGAAAAAGCTTTTCAAGATTCTTACAATAAAGAACAAGATCTTCAACGCAAAATACAAGATATAATTGAGTCAAACGGAAAGTTGATTTCGAAACTCGAAAGTGAAAAGTGTGAATTGAAAATGCAAGTTGAACGTCTTCAAACAGTTCTTTCAAAAACAGAAACAGAATTGTCAAATTGCAAAAAGGAGTTTTGTGAACATAAAAAATGAAAAAGGAAGTATATAGATGACTTACTCGGTGATATTGTTGATCTTGAAAAACAACTCAAAGAATTTCGTCACATTGTTTACAAACATGAGAACTCTGTCACAACAATTCAGAAATTTGCTTTAAAACCGAGACCCGATAAAGGATTTGCACTTTGCGATTTTAAATCAATGTTTCTTCACAAAGCATTCAAAGAAAATCCTAAGATTTACAGTACGGACCACATGTTTGATAATACAATTGTGCGTGCTGTTGTTTTTGATACTGAGGAAGAAGAAGAACTTGAAGAAGAGAGTCGATCTAAAATGAGTTATGTTCAATATTGGACACCATATGACTATTCTAAAGCTCCACCTCTGTCTAAATCTTTTGTTACTCAAAAAGAATCACCTGTGAAATCATGGTTTGTCGAAGAGTCATATGTTTCATCCTCTAATGCGGTCCCTGTCCAAACTGTAGCACAAATAAATGGTCCTTTACCATCATCCGGTGAACTTACACCTTTACCAAAAAGTTGTCGTGTCTTAAATTTTTTCAAAACTTTTATGGAAGACATCGAAATTTTGGAGGAAACAATTGCACGCAATTCTGAAATAAAAGTTGAAACTTTTCAATCCGCTTATGAGCGAGAAAAAAGAGATATTTTTCAAAAACAAATGCTGCCAATTGTCCAACACCTCCGTCTCTGTGCTACACGTTGGGATCAGGAACTTCAAAACGAGGTCACAAACATGATAAACATTTTCAACTCAACTGAAAATGAAATTTTGGCTCAAAAGCAAAGAAATCGAGTTTTACAAAAAGATGCTGATCGACTCTTGGAACAAGTTCTCAATGCTGATATTTTGTCTGTTATCATGAATGATCTCTATAAATCTGGTACTTCTATGCTTATGGATGATCTTTGTGTTGATAATAACTTGTTGAATGAGGAAATTGAGACACTCAAACAAGAAAATGAAAAGTTGAGAAGTTCAAATGATGATGTGACAAAACAATTTTCAAAAGAAATTTGTCTACTCAAACAGAGGATTGAATGGTGTCAAGCTCAAAGTCTTGAACGAGAATTGGAACTTCAAAGTTAAAATGATTCAAACTCTTGTCAAATTTGCAAAAACAATGAGTCTTTCAAAAGTCTGTCTCTCAAATACGAGCAAGAAATTGCGGATTTAAAAACTGAAAATGACGCATTTCTACAAAACCACATAGACATTAAATATTGCAATGGCATACTTGAGTCAAATATTCAGGATAAGAATCACATCATCATAGATTTGAAAGAGAAAATTAAGATACTCCAAAAAGGAAAGTTTGTTGACACCACGGTAATAGCACCAGGAATGTATCACGTAGACAAAACTGATAAAGGAAAGGTTGTTCAAAACACTAATGTTGATAACTCCACTTCTACAGGACTAGTCTCCACTACTAGCGTTAGCAGACCCAAGCGAAAAAGTAAAAAGAAGAATAGGATCTTGCAACGTAAGAAAGGACAACTAGAAGCTCAAGAAGTAGAAGATCAACTTAGCAACTTGAATAAGACTCATGTTGCATCAGATTTAGATTCTAATCTGGCAAATTGTAATCAAAATCTAAATGTAACGAATGATGAACCTTTGAATGTTTTCAATATTAATGCATCCTGTGTGTTTTGTCGTAAAAGCGTTTCATCTGGTGATCATACAAAATGTATAGCTAATTCTCTAATTTATCGTCATAAGAAACGTAGGACACGCATTCCTTCTAGGCCCACTATTGCCTCCAAGTCTAATTTAGGAAAGCCGTCTACTACGGTTTCTAATGAAGTTGAAGTTACCCCCATAGGTACCGTAAACAAATCTAGGAATGAGCCAACTACTAGTGCATTTAACATTAAGAAAGCAAAAACTAGTTGGAACTGGCAACGTTGGTTACAATACAAACCAGACTTTAAATGGATTCCTAAATTATTGAATACATGTGTTTCTAACCAACAGGAACCCGCACTGTCTTTGGGTTCCACCCTTACTTCTGTTCCATCTGTGTCTTCTTCTTGTGATGCAGGTGGTACAGATCGTTCTCTGGATTGTTGATAGCGGATGCACCCGACATATGACAGGCAATCTCAAACTGTTACACAACTTTGTCTCAAAGTTTATTGGTACTGTCAGATTCGGGAATGATCATTACGCTCTAATCATGGGATATGGTGACTATATCAGCGGGAACATTGAAATCAGTCGTATTTACTATGTGGAAGGCCTTGGACACAACCTTTTCTCTGTTGGTCAATTCTGTGATGGGGATCTAGAAGTTGCATTTCGTGAGAAAACTTGCTTTGTTGGTGACTTACAAGGAAACGATCTAATGTCTGGCTCACGCGGCTCCAATCTTTATACAATATCAATGTCAGATATGATTGCAACATCTCCGATATGTCTTCTCTCCAAAGCTGAATCGACTAAATCTTGGTTATGGCACAAACGTCTTTCGCACTTGAATTTCAAAACCATGACTGACCTTGCTCGTTATAAACTTGTTGATGGATTTCCAAGATTCCGTTTTACCAAAGATCACTTATGTCCAGCCTGTGAACAAGGAAAAAGTACTCGTGCTCATTTTCCTAATAAACCTGAGCATAGTACGAATCATGTTCTACAACTGCTTCATATGGATTTGTGTGGACCAATGCGTGTTCAAAGTATCAACGGTAAACGCTACATTCTCGTAATTGTGGATGATTATTCCAGATGGACTTGGGTTTATTTTCTACGAAGTAAAGATCAAGCTCCTTCAATGATCATCACCTTTCTCACTAAAATTCAAGTTCAGCTTCGCAACACGATACGAATCGTCAGAACTGACAATGGAACTGAATTTAAGAATCAGACACTTCGGTCATACTTCGAGAAAGTGGGAATTGAACATCAAACATCTATTCCTAGAAGCCCAGAACAGAATGGTGTTGTTGAAAGACGCAACAGGACGTTAGTGGAAGCTGCTAGAACTATGTTGATTAATGCTCAATTACCAGATTACTTGTGGGCAGAAGCGGTCTCAACTGCATGTTATACCCAAAACCGTTGCATGATCACAAAACGTCATCGCAAAACACCTTATCAAATTGTTCACAAAAGGAAACCGAACATCGATTACTTTCATGTATTTGGAGCACTTTGTTATCCGAAGAATGATCGTGATGATTTAGGTAAACTTAAAGCAAAGGCTGACATCGGAGTGTTCGTTGGATACTGTGAAAATTCCAAAGGTTTTCGGATATGGAATCGTCGTACAAGAGAAATTCAAGAAACCATTCACGCTAATTTTGATGAATTCACACAAATGGCCTCTGAGCAACACAGCTTAGGACCCAAATTCAACCGTCTTAACTCTCCGGAATCTTCGGCTGAACCATTGCCACTAAACCGCAAAGAATTAGAAACCTTGTTTGCTCCACTATTTGATGACACAATTGAATACCGTCCTACTGAGGTCTCACCTAATTCCGCTGCTCAACCTGATAACATTCCAGTACCTGACTCACCTCAACAAACCACTACAAGTTTTGAGAGAGACGGTCCTCCAATTGTATCACCATCTACAGCAGAACAAACTGGTTCTAACTCCCGCCATCCAGCTGAAGATCCAACACCACAATCAGTTCCACAACCCGCAGAGCATGATCCTGATGCGTTCTTTAATCCGTTTGCACCAGCTCCTACAGTTCCTGATATAGCTGAGTCGTCAACACGCAATTTGGATCCTGCTAACATGCGAGATACTTATCAACTACACCCTTCAACACACAAATGGACCAGAGACCATCCACTAGTTCATATTATTGGCCATCCAGATGCACCTGTTATGACAAGACAACGACTTCACACAAACGGAGAAACTTGTATCTATGCACTCACAGTTTGTCACGAAGAACCTAAGAACATAAAAGATGCAATGACTTATGACAACTGGATT
This sequence comes from Artemisia argyi, assembly GCA_030686995.1. Classification (NCBI taxonomy): domain Eukaryota; kingdom Viridiplantae; phylum Streptophyta; class Magnoliopsida; order Asterales; family Asteraceae; genus Artemisia; species Artemisia argyi. The sequence goes on along the minus strand of CM060706.1, from coordinate 29,329,603 downwards.
GAATCTATGCAAGAGGAATTTCAGCAATTCATAAGATTAGAAGTCTGGGAATTAGTTGAAAGACCTGACGGAGTCTTTGTCATTGGGTTAAAATGGATCTGGAAGAATAAGCTTGATGCAGAAGGGACTGTCATACGTAACAAATCACGTCTGGTAGCGAAAGGATACTCCCAACTTAAAGGACTTGATTTTGCTGAATCCTTTGCTCCAGTGGCTAGACATGAAGCTGTTCGGATCTTTTTGGCCTATGCTGCACACAGGAATATGGTGGTTTACCAAATGGATGTGAAAACAGCATTTCTTAATGGAGAACTCCGTGAAGAAGTTTATGTTAGCCAACCAGACGGCTTCATTGATCCTGAGCGTCCTAATCACGTTTACCGACTCAAAAAGGCACTCTACGGACTTAAGCAAGCCCCACGGGCGTGGTATGACAAACTGTCCACTTTCTTGCTGGCCAATAAATTTTCTAAAGGATCGGTGGATCCAACACTATTTACAAAAACCTACGGGGAGGACTTACTTGTTGTTCAAATATATGTTGATGACATCATTTTTGCCTCAACAAAACGAAGTTACTCTAATGATTTTGCAAAATTAATGAAAGATAATTTTGAAATGTCCATGATGGGTGAACTTTCGTTCTTTCTAGGACTACAAGTTCATCAATCACCCCGTGGAATTTTTATAAATCAGTCCAAATATGCTCTTGAAATTTTAAAGAAACATGGAATGATGTCTTGTGATACTTATAATACACCAATGGGCTATACCACAAAACTAGATGCTGATTTACATGGGACTCCAGTTGACCCTACCAAATACCGAAGTATGATTGGGTCCCTCATGTATCTCACAGCTAGTAGACCTGATATAGTATTTGCTGTCTACATGTGCTCTCGCTATCAGTCCAAACCAACTGAAAAACACCTCAGTGAGGTCAAGAGAATCCTTCGATACATAAAGGGAACCATTAACTTGGGAATCTGGTATTCGAAGGATTCTGGTTTTGAACTAATTGCTTTTTCAGATGCTGACCATGCAGGATGTTTAGACACACGCAAAAGTACATCTGGTGGATTACAATTTCTCGGAGACAAACTTGTGTCATGGCAATCTAAGAAGCAGGACTACACATCACTGTCGTCTACAGAATCTGAATACGTAGCCATGTCTGCTTGTTGTGCTCAAGTCATCTGGATGAGATCACAGCTTAAGGATTATGGCTACCTATTCAACAAGATTCCTATCTTCTGTGATTCAAAGAGTGCAATTGCTATCTCCTGCAACACAGTGCATCATTGCAAATCCAAACACATCGATCTCCGATATCACTTCATCAAAGAGCATGTGGAAAAGGGTACCGTTGAACTTTATTTTGTTGGAACTGAGTACCAATTAGCGGACTTACTTACCAAATCTTTAGCACCATCAAGGTTTGCTAGTCTAGTTCACCAAATTGGTATGCGATGTTTGACTCCAGAAGATCTGAAAAAGTTTTTAAAACACAATTGATCGTCAAACATCAAAACTATCTTTGTAAAATATTTTTCTTAAATATAAACCCATAAAAAAATGTAAGTATATCGCTTCACTTCAACACTTTGTTAAAATTTTACAAGTGTTGAGGGGGAGTCACGCTTAAATTTTTAACCAATTTTAATTGGTATACTTGCATGTTTTTCGTATTTTACGGTACTTCGGAGTGTGTGGACGTTCTTTAAACATCCCTTTGTCTCATCCCGTTGAAAGGACTTCATAAGTTTGGTTAACGGAAGTATATCTTGATATTGCACACGTTTGCCATTTAACTTTAGGACTTAAGTAAGTATATCAAAAGGTTAAGGGACCAAAAGTGACTAAAATTCAAAGTTTCATAAATTAAAACAAACAAACAAACCGTTTCTCTCATTACAATATCCAAAACCCCTAAAACCCTTTTTTTTAAACCTACGGTCCCAATTCAATCGAGAAATCCACGCTTGTGATCATCAATCTGTAAGTTCCTAAGTAATCACTAGGGTATTACAAACATAGGATCTCGTTTAATTGAAAAACCAACGGCTCAATCTCATGATTTATTGAATTCAAGAACTAGGGTTTGAGATTTCGAAATTTGCTATAATCATGTTTAGGTGTTTGATTCTTGATAGGGTTTTGTTACAAAGATTGTTTCTAACATATCCTCATCATTTTCTCATACATTCCTCCATGTTTATTTCGATTTAGAAATCTAGGTTTTGGGTCGATTTGAGATTGTTAGATTCTGTGTTTGCTTGCTTTGTTTTATTGGTGGGATATGTTTCTATGGTCACAAGTATGCATGTTTGAAGTAATGTTGTTGATCTACACCATTGGTACTTGGTTCACGTTATACTTGTACGCCTCGTTCTAAGTTAATCTCTATCTATCTGAGTCCTAATGTGTTGATTACAGTCATAATGTGCTTGCTTCATGTACTTGCGACATGCTAGAAACATAGATACTCATTAGACTCAAAAGTGATATACTTTTCGAGAAATTGATCTTGACAATTATCGAGATCTTAGTTAAACGTGAATATTGATTGTATCTAATTGGTGTTTATCAATCTTTGTGACAGGCCTGAATCATTGGATAAGATATTCGCAATACAAACGTACGTTTGACGTCAAATTCGAATGATTCTTGTATAAAAATTTTTTTTTCGAGAACTTCAAGTTTTTTCGCAATCTATGAAAAACTTTTCGAGAATATGCTATAACTCATGATTTCGATAATTTTGTTCAAAATCAGTTTTTCAAAATTATCATTTTTTCGAAATTACTCTTTGAACAATAGATTTCGAAATCACCAGGTTAAAACATGTTTGCGAAAAGATTTATCGAGAATTGATTTTTTTTCGAAAACGTGAAAACTTTCGCAAATCTTGGATAAGGAAAGATCTCGAAAATTTACAGATAAGGATTTTCTCGATAAATTAACTTTCTCGATAAAAATTTTAGTAACATTTTTCGAAATCTTTTCTCAATACAGGTTTGCGATAAAAGTGCTTTATATTTTTTCGAAATCTCATTTAGGCCTTGTCATTTTGTATACATGTAACTTTGTTGTGATTCATTGTTGTTGTGAAATGTGATGTAACAATGAATTGTGTATATCAATTGTGCTTATTTGTGAGACATTGCATTGTATAATTGATTTCGTGATTCTAAATGATCTATGATTCTTCAAGAATGCATTATATGACACTTCACACATAACAAAATGAAACATTCGTGCTTAATTGTCTTAAGTAGTGATATATAACCAAACTCAAAACTGTGCTAACACATAACAAATTTGGATGTTTGGTTTATGACTATACTTTTCAGATTAACATGGCTGAACACAACGAGAATGTCACTGAACAAGCTCTTCCATTACTCACCATGGATGACATCACTCCCGAAAACTACAATGTCACGATTGGCAACAACAATCCCCGAGTTGATTTCGACAAATTGAAAATTACAGAGAACTCGTGCATGATTGTGAAAGATATTCTACTTGCACATCCATGCAAACATCTGCTCATCTGTTCTACTTCAGTTCCTCTGTTCTACCTTCATCAATTCTGGCTTACTGCTAAGGCTAACTTGGATGATGAGTCTTTCACTGTTACATTGGATCGCCAAGACTACACTGTAGATCACGACGTTCTTCGAACAGCCCTTCTCCTGCCTCAAACTGACAACGAATTTGCTCCTATACTACCTGACCTGGATCTTCTTGACTTCTTCATTGAATTAGGATATGAGGTTGATGATGACGTACCGCTAGTCAAGCTTTCCCGATTTAATGCCAAGAATATCCCTCAGCCTTGGAGAACATTCTGTCTGTTGGTTGTAAGATCAATATCAGGAAGGAAAAGTGGTCATGAACATCCTAGGCTCGAACATTTGCAAACATTCTGGGGAATGGTGACTCTGACACCTATTGACTTTGCAGTTCCTATCATGAATGATATCGTCCACAGTATTCAAACCGAACGTGTGAAGACTATGATACCATTCACAAGATTCACCAAGCTTCTCATAGAACATCTCTGCAAAGACTCTCCAGAATTCATCAAGAGGATGGCTGATCCTAATGAGCCGAAGCACCTCTTCGAGGACGACTTCACCACCTCATTCATCAAGACGACCACTTCCTCAACCAAGATCAAAGGAATGAGGCTTCCCGAATACCTACTTAATGACAAAATCAAGAAAAGTCTGAACTACAAGCTGTATGATAACGCTTACAAAGGGGTACAGGAAGAAGCCACTATAAAGACTCGAAGCAAATGAGGTGTAAAGTCTGGGAGTACTACAAGCACCACTGGATCACCTCATACTAGATCTAAGGCTGCTCCAATGTCAAAACCCAAGACTTCAACCACACCTAAACCTACATCCAAACCTAAACCTGCTACCAAGCCAAAGAAGAAAGTAACTCCTGAATACACTCTTCGTGATGAACCTACACCTCCACCTTCTGACACCGAATCCGAGTTCGACACGAAATCTGAAGAAGAAGAACCAGATTATGAACTGAGGGTAAGAGCACCTGACGAAAGATTCCCTGCAACTAAGATTGCCATACAACAAAGTCTTGAAACTTATGAAGAAGAGACAAGGAAAAGAAAAGGAGTCACTATTAATGAACCTAATGATGATGAAGACGAACCAATCGTTGAACCTTTGGTCGATAAACGCAAACTGAAGAGTATAGTTGTCGACACTCGAGCTGAAGAAAAGCGACTTCGGAAAGAACAAAGGAAAGCAACTCTTGAAAGCCGACTTATGTCTCAACCTTTAACTCCACCACCTATCGATCAGTCAGAACATGAAGGAGCTACAAGCAGCATGATTCCTCCCATTGTGTCCACAACGACAGAATCAGCTCCACAGCCTGATGACACCGTTAAAGATACAGACAAAACAGGAGATGTCAACATGACAGAGACTGCTAATATAGAGGAGAATGTTGGCGGACAAGAGAACATAGCTACGGATCAGGAACAGGAATACCTCATTACTCCAGAGTTTCTTGCACGAGAAGCAGAGGAACGTCGTAGAAAAGAAAACGAAGAGAAGAACGCGTTCAACACCAACATATTTCTTAAGTCATCTTCTCAGCAGACTTCCTCAGCACAACCTCCACCTCCTCAAGACTCTCCACCAAAGGATCCGACTCCTCCTGCTTCTTCTTCAAACTCTCACAATGAGTCGCCGTCCGAATCATCACCTGAGCATTTATCTCCCACACCTTCAGAAACCGCATCAAAACAGCATTCAATCAATGAACCGAAACAACCAGTTGATCTTCAGGAGCAAGTCAACAAACTCACCAACATGGTTACAAGTCTTACCAAACAAGTTGACGATTTCCAGGAGTCAAAGCAGCTGATCGATAAGTTCTTGCACTCTGATTACACAGGATTTATCAGGACCGCAACACATGATTTTCTCACTGAAAATCTTGTTGATATGATCACTCCTGAAGTAGCAAAACTTCTTGAACCAATCAAGGACAACTTGGATCACAGAATCAGAAGTGTTACGAGAAAAATGTTGTCAACTACACCATTCACACTTCACACTGCAAAACCTTCTACTGTTGCTCCAACCGTCCCTGAATTGTCCTTCAATGACATGCTTGCCAAACTCTTCGACAACATTGCCACCAAAACCACACAGACTGCTGAAGAAAAAGCACTTTATGATGCTATGGTGGCTTACATATCCAAGGAGTCATGTAAAGATGCAGCTGGAACCCGGAAAAGGACAAGAAAAGATGACGATCCTGACCCAAACTCCAAAGGCAAGAAACCTAAGTCTGGAACAGGTCCTTCATCCTCTCTACAACCACAAAAGGACTCCACTCCTCCTGGAAATCAACAACAACCCTCAACTACTGGTAAAGGTCAAACTGAAGAGGAAGAAACTTTCATGGAACACACTGATTACTTCCAGGATCAACTTGACACCGATTACCGTGCTCCACCTATTCATGATTCTCATGCTGGACCATCGTCACCGTCCAAAGCTAAAGACAAAGATGCTACATCTAAGTCTAAGAAATCCAAGAAGAAAAGACGTCATTCATGGCTCGACAATGACGATACTCCTCAAAATGACTGGTTGACAGAAATGGTTCAAGCTCAACCTCCTCTAGAAGATGAAGAACCCCTTCCTGGCAATACTCTATAGTTCACCCAAGTCATAATGAAGGATCTTCAGATCAACAAACTTACAAAGACGGAGCTCAGAAGAATCAATAGGGATGCACAAGAATTCCTCAAGAAAAGATCTGGAAACAAAGTGGAATACGAATTTCATTTGCAGAATATAGCCAATGCAATGTCTGCCGAGTTTGACTGGCTAAATCCTAAAATGAATATCGACCTCAGTTCCAAGAACCATGAAAAACCTTACTTCACTGACTGGACAAAACCATTACCGTTGACAGGGTTTCCAGATAAACCCAAGTTACCCTACAGCTACTTCTTCAACAAAGATCTTCAAAATATCAAACTCACCCAAGTGAAAACCAAGAAGAAATATGCTTCCTCACTCACAATCTCAGTACCTGCCACCAGATACGAAATTCCTGCCATCGAAGAAACTACTCGTGTTTTCAGCAACTCCATCATAGCTTACGACAGAGATGCCCTACACGGCATTCAACACTGGCCAGAACGTCGTCGTCTCGGTTATACTAGCAGATTAGAAGAGAAATCATTAGAAAATGTGAAGCAAAAATCTAAGATCATCGCCATCTTGGAGATTCAAGAGTCGCAACGGTTTAACTACATATTCATGCGTGAAATTGTTGTTAAACGACAAGATGAAAAGAAGTACAAGTTCTCCGAAGCAGACTTTCCGGACCTTAATCTTAATGACATTGAAGATATGTATCTCGAAAAGGTTCAAGGAAGAATGCGGGGTTTCGACAGAGATGTACAGTACAACTTTATGGCATCACTACTTGTTTACATCCGACGATTGATAGTTCAAGAAAGAGTGGAAGATCTTCAGCTTGGAGTGGAAAGTTACCAACAGAAGATCAATTTGACAAAGCCGCAATTCACATTTGATGGAATCTATCAAACATCATAGTTTACTCTCAACCAAGATCCTTTTGGTTTCACCTACATCAACAGCAAACAGCTACAAAGTTTCATGAGATTCGATGAGGTGCACAAATTCTGTGATGTTACACTCAAATCTGTTCGTGATGGGCTGGTCAAAAGGTTGAATGATGATCGCTGAAAGATAGCTAAGGGGGAACAACCGAGATGGAAATCCAGCACAAGAAGACAAGTTCGTAACTTTGTCTTAAAGATTGAAGAAAGGTTATTTCGACGGGAACAGATCAGACGACTGGAAAGCTATATCGGTGTCAGACCATCGTTTCCTGTCAGAAACTTCGAAAGACCAGAACCCAAGTTCACTGACTTTGATGCTCCACTTCCTGACGAAGAGTAACTTGGTACATTTGATTATTTCATTTGATTGAATGATTTTCATAATGGCATGTGCACATATTACAGTGCACAACCCGATCTTGTAAAGAAAGGACCCTGAGGTACGCTTCAGTGCCTCAATCCTAAAATAAGGAGCGAATGCTTCTTACTTTTGAGTAGAATTTATCAAACATTTATGATTTTTCATAATTCTGCTCAAAAGGACAAGTATTTCACCTCAATAAGACCTGATCACTTGTTGAGGGGGAGCACTTGTCAAAACAAAATACTTTGCTCAAAACCAAAAGTTCTTGGTAAATCTCCCTGTAAGACTCAAAAGGCATATTTTAATATAAAAGTTTGTCAAAAACAACATTGTATATGCTATTTTTGAGGGGGAGAAAATGAAAAAGTGATTAAAATATACGAAGTCAAAGCTTTAAGTTGTATCATGTGCAAGCTAGACTCAGTATTGACCCAGGAATTGACGAGATAATACAAGTTAGTAATATCGAAAGGACTTATCCTCGACGGGTAATAACATCAAGTTAGTTACTAGAGCTAGTTGTCACCTAAAAGCTGACAATGCATCTCTTTAACTAACCACGTAAGCGTGTCTCGAAAAGGATATGTCTTAGTAGAAATGTACCGTCTCGAGAAACTTTCTGTGAACTTGATCAGGCCGGGTAATAACTTCAAGCTAGTCTAACTAGTGATGTAAGCGTGTCTCGAATCGGTCTTGTTCACGGAAAGTGGATCAATTCAAAAGTGTTTGCTCCTCCAGCATGTGCAAATTTATTAAATACTTATGAGCACATGTGTAGGGGGAGCCCTTCAAAAGTGTACACAAAACTCTCAAAGTGTTAACCAAAATATTTGATTATCACAAACACTTTGAGAGATTTTTCAATCAAAGGTTTCTTGGCTACTGTCGGAGTTATAAGGTGATTAAGATAGGAATATCCGTCCTATGATCCGCCAGAGCCGGAGGGATCTACCCAAGGACATCTCCCATAGTTAGAATTAGAAGTCCTTAGGTATGATACGAAAAAAGGAGAAATGAATGAAAGGGAAAGAAGGAGTTGAAGAATTAAAAAGAATAATAAAGAAAAGGGTGAAAAGAAATAGCCCTCCAGATGATTCAACCTTAGGGCAGACACCGGGTTCAATACGAATGCTACTGGCTGTTGCAAAAGACAACACCGGTATTGAAGATTAAGTCGTCATGGACCCAGTGACGCGATGCACTAAACCTTCTTAACCACTCAAGTTCTCTTAAAAGGACTTGTTTCATTCTCACGGGGAACCCGCGTAACCTATCGACCTGTCTCTTTGAGACGGTTGATATTGAAGCAGGAGACCCCTCCCCAGTCTCCGCATAGGAAACCTAGGTGTGCACTTATAGAGTCTAGAGCCTTGAGATACATCAAAGATCTCTTAGGAACACTTAGTATTTCTACAACTGGTGTTCTATATCAATGGACACCAGCTGTAAATTATCGAGTCCTTCGCAGATCTTAGCAATCTGCTGAGAATGTTTATGAGAGGAGTACTTATGTATTTCTCAATGATTGAACGGAAATCCTGCCAGGGTCAACATCAAACAGCCCTGACAGCAGGTCACTTCGGTAACCCCACAAGGGTTACGCTTAGTGTTTGCGGTGGTTCCATTACGGTCTACAGTCGTGGAGTGATCCCCAGCGACTCACCCAGTCATTGAGCTACCTAGTAGGTCTCGTAAGCTCCTTCGGGAGTATCTGATATGGGAACGGCCTGGATAAGGATTAGAAGGAGTCTTCACAATATGCTGTTGATGAGCTCTAATTCCTTATCCGTAAGTACCGGTTGTTTTATTGCTAACTGTTTACTAGCAGGTACCTCACTTCCATGACGGTAGATTCCAACATGCTCATACATACATCTTGAAGTCAAAGAAAGCTTCCCCAAAGATCTTAGCAACACAAAGTTCAAAGAAAGATTCTACATCAATAAGAAGAATCTACAAAGTATAAAGACAAAGATCTCAATGCATGTAAAGGGACTGCTTGTACGTGAAAGTCTAAGTCCAAAGATGTATGAGTATGTTGGAATGGCGGACAACCACCACAGACGCAGGAGTGACGAACGGCAGATTACTTCATAACACAATCACTACATCATCACCAAAGAACAAAGACTAAGAGCAAAGTTCATTAATTATCATTCTAATCACTTTTGAAGACGTCTAGAGATTTACATGTCACAAGTCAAACGACAAAGATGAAGACGTCAAGCAACCATGATGACCGACCCTTAGGGGGAGATTGTTGGGATCATAGTTTTCACTATTTTATCAAGTTTCGGTCATTTGTAATAATAGGTTGCTTAAGTTATTATTTACTTTCAATATTGTTTAAGTTACAAGTTTACTTGGCTTTAGACAAAAGGTCCATGGGCTTTAAAGCCCACACGATTTGGATAGTGGAAGGAGAGGGAGTGTTGCCCTAGCTCCTTCCCTATAAATAGAAGCCTTAGTATCATGTAATAGTGGGTTTGGTTATTTGATTTCTTAAGGAAACTCTTGCACTTACATTTCTCTTATTCATATAATCACCCAATCTCTTTTCTCATCTCATTTCTATCATTGTTATGCTTGTGTTTACTAAATGGTGACCTAACATTAATCTTATTGAAAGTGGTGATTTACTGTCATAAAAGCTTATCTATGCTCATTATCAAGGATCATAAGCTCTTTTTAGTATAGAATTCAGCTCAATTTAAATTACTTAAAAATAATAGAAAATCATTGTAAAATGAAAAATCATTGAGGAAGGTGGCATAAGCATTGGAACAAAGTTGATTTTGGATATTCCTGGTTCAGTAGCCTCAGGGGAGGTGTAAGATTGGTTATTGGTCCTTGGGTTATTGCTCTGTGCTTGGAATTCCTTAGTAGGTAATAGTTATATTTTTACAAGTTCACTGTAGCTTAGCTTGTTGTCCACTTAATTTTTTCTTATTTCAGTTGTTTTAGGTTTATTAGTGATAACATGTTTCATTTATGCTTATTTGGTAGTTAGTATAATTTTTGTTTAATAGTTACTTAGTTAACTGTAAAGTCTTATTAGTAATTTTAGTCATTTGCTTTAAACTGCTTAAGTTGAGTTTGAACATGCCCATTTAATGACTTTTAGTCTTAATCAATTTATGTGTCTTCAAAATACAGCTTACAACAATCTTTGGTAGTGAAAAATCAAAACAGTCAATCACAAAGGGGTGTTTGGTTTAAGCCAAACCTGTGGAATCTTGTTGTTTTTTTGGTTATCTCTCTGCATGATTCTCTTACTTTAGGCCTAGGTAAGTCAAATATACCATAAAATCAGGAGGTGTAGTGACCAAAAGTCAAAATCTCACATGCTTCCCCAATACAGTGCACTGTTGAGATGTATTGATCCCATGGTCTTTCATGTTAGTGTATAAGTTTGATATGTAGCTTAATTTAGCTTAATTACAGCTTAATACAACATCCTAAATCAGTTGTGATCATTAGAATATCAAATAGGTCAACTTAGGTAAAAATGGAAAAAGTCAAAATGCATAGTTCTAGTGAAAATCCAAAAATTGAATGATTTTTCATGAATTTAGGGTTAAGAATCAAGGTCTGAAATTTCTTGTGCTTGAAGTATCCCAACTAGACTACAGGAATCTATGGTGGAATTATTTTTAAGATTTTTACTGGAGCTTATGCATGGGCTCAAAGTGACATGCAGGGATGGTCATTGCCCTGCACCCAGAACTTGTTCCAAACAGCTAATTTCAATAAGCTCCCTTGAGCTCATTTGTGGGCCCCAGCTTAAGTCCTTGGGTTTTTGAGAAGCTCATGTACCCTAGTGCATAGGTTCAGGCTTAACTTGGACCTTTATGCTTATTTAAAAAGCTAGTCTCAGCCCTGCACTCTTCCTTGTGGCCTGTGGGTATTAGTGGTACAGGGAATTGCTTTTATGTGTTTTCAGCTTATTTCAATGTTGTTGTCTTAATGTTTCTGCTTAATCTCAGCACCCTTTATCGTTATCTATCTTATTTGAGCTTGTTTTCATTGTTCTGAGCTTGTTCTAAGCTCAGCAAGCTTCATAAGCTCACTTTTGCTTAATTTGGCCAACTGTTGTGCAATAAGCCCTCCACAGTGCTTATTTTGGATTTTCAAAAAAGTTGGTTTTACAAAAGTCCCTTGTTTTCATTTAGTAAATAATTTTGTAAAAGAAAAATCAAGAAAAAACAAATTTAATTTCTAGTGACAGCTTCCATTTAATATAATTTAGCTTTTTAATTTTTCTTTTTAAATTTATGTCAAGTACTTATCTGTTTTTATATTTTTCTTAAATTCCTAGTATATTAAAGTAATTGTAGGTATTTTTTCAGATTTTTATCCTTTCATTTAGTATTTATTATAATTAATATTAGTTTAATAATAATTAAGTAATATTAGTTAATTAAATAGGTTTATTACGTTTTATTTAACAACGGTAACTTTTTATATTTTTCCTAGGTTTTATATATCATAAAATAATTTTAGAAAATTTTTTATAATTTTCACTATTCATTTTCTATTTTTCTTTATTTTAATTAAATTAAAGTAATTAATAAATAGTAATTAATTAATAATAAATAGAGAAAAAGTAGGAAAAATATATTTTTAGTTTTAAAATTAATTTTATATTATTTAAGAATTTTTAGAATTAAATTTTCATTTTTCTAGCTTAAATTCATAATTAGTGTATTTTAAATATTATTAATTAGTTATTAATTAGTAATTAATTAATAGTAATTAATTAAATAGTGTAAAAATTATTTTTCTTTTTCTAAAAATTTTCTTTTATCATTAGGATTGTAAAAATGTAATTTTCACATCCGTAGGTATTTTATTTCACAAAACTCACGTTTTATTTCGTACGTCTACGTAGAATTAAATCAAACGAACGCGTTTTTAGACTTAGCTTACGTTTTTAAGTTATCTGATCATCAGTAATTGTTCATATAGTGTTTCTAAGTTATTTTCATTCCTCATATCTTAGTGTAATCTTACAAATCACTCAAAACCCTTTCCTTTCCAAATTCACCCGATCACAAACCCGTTTTTTATTACCATCCACACCTCGTCGGGACATAACGACCCGGGGAAACCCTATACTTCCACGGAGGATTGAGCCTAGGCTGTTTGACTTGGTTGACCATCCTCTGGTCAATTTAGGTTGACTGCTTTTGCCTCAATCAGCTAACCCAAAGGCTCATCAATTTCTTATGTTTGAGAATCCTAAAACATAGTCAAGAGCCTTTTTTGAAGTTGATAGAGATTGTGAAGCAGTTGAGAAAGGATTCATTGAAACTTTAAAAATGTTATTCTAAATGTTAGGGACAAGCCGTTGGTAACTTTGCTAGAAGCTATTAGAGTCATAGTACTAGAAAGGATGCACACAATGAGGGAAATCAGTAAGAAATGGAACCCTAGAGTTTGTCCCAACATTCAAAAGAGATTGGAATGGTTGAAAGAACAACAAAGGTATGTTTCCTTTTGAACATAAAGTTAATTATCTTATGAAAAGGTTTTAATTGACAGTAATAACTATGTTATACTGCAGGTTCTGGCATGTTATCCCTGCTGGTGGGAATGTTTGAGGTGAGATCAAGGAGTAAGGCATTCACAGTTGATGGACCAAAGAGGTCTTGCACCTGTAGAATATGGTAGTTATCAAGTATACCTTGTGTACATGCAACAAAGGTAATACTCTTGCTAAACAGGGTACCTAAGAACTATGTTCCAGCTTGGTTTGAAACAGATATGTATTATGTGACATATCACCATTTTTTGAAACCAGTTGGTGGTATTGATTTCGGACCTAATCAGAGTATGTACTCAGTTGTCTTGCCTCCCAGACCAAAAAAAATGCCTGGTAGGCCTAGAAAGAAAAGAATTAAAGCAAAGTGTGAGGGTGGTAGCTCAACTAGAGTATCAAGGGTAGGTACTGAGATGAATTCTACTATAAGCCACAAACCTAGGCACAACAAAAAAAGTTGCAAAGAACGACCAGTCGAAAAGGCACCTAAAGAAAAAGATGTGGGAGGTAGGCCTAGAAAGAAAAAGGAAAATAAGAATGAAATGGTTGTAGAGGATGATGACATAGAGGTAAGACAAACAGAGTCAATTGGTGGTTCAAGAAAGGGTGGGAATGTATCTGGGTCAAAAAAGAAGAATGGTGGGTCAAGTTCAGTTGGTGAATCTAAAAAGAAGAATGGTGGGGCAAGTGAAGTTGGTGGGTCAAAGAGGAAGACTGGTGGGTCAAATTCAGTTGTTGGGTCAAATAGGAAGAGATTGAAAAGAGGTTGCTCATCAGCTTTTGCAAGGTGGTTTATGTAGAATTTGATGGTGTGGATGTTGGTCAAAGTGAGCAAAAACATGACCAAGGTGAAACTGAGCAGCCAAATGAAGTTCAAACATAAATTGACTTGACAGCTTCTCAAGTTGAACACATGCAGGAAGAAGCAGATCAAACTCAAGAACAACCTCAAGAGCAGCAGCAACAAGTTAATGAACAAGTGCAATAGCAGCAAGATGATGAATAAGTGTAGTAGCAACAAGATGGTGAACAAGTCCAGATGCAAGATCCAGTAGTACAGGTAAGAATGAGGAGGCGTAGTGAAAAAATCATCTTGGCTAAATAGTTGGATGGCCAAGGCAGCACTCTAGAGTCTGCACTGGATGTGGATCATGCTTGAACAACCCTAACTTTATGTGCACATCTTTTGTTTACTGTTTAAGTGCACTGTTATGCTTTTAACAATGTTAGTTTGCCCATTTTGTACATCCTGTGAAGGCATAGGTTGGTAAACATTGATACCATATCTTAGGTCTGTAATATGGCTAGAACAACTACTCTTTAGCAGCAACTAATGTAATTAGTTTATGTAATGACCATCAAATGATAGCCATTTTGTACATCATACAGGGCACTAATTGATGGTCATTGTTAAACTGTTAAGATCAATGAAAAATGTAGTATGCTATTTTCTTGGATTTGTTCTCAAAATTGCAGTCTTTCTCATTGTGTGCATTATTATGCAGTCTACACATATGTCTGCATTATTACGCAGTCAAACTTATATATGCATTCTCATTGTCATTTGCAGATCATATGTGCAGTCTTGTAGCATTTCATATGTGTGCAGTCTTATGCCATTTCATTTACACATCATATGTGCAGTCTTAAATGTGCATTCTCATTGTCAAACTTATACCATTTCATTTGAGAAGTCTGCACACATGTGTGCATTATTATGCATTAAAACTTAGGGCAGTCTTATACCACTTTAGTCAGTGTGCAAACTTATACCATTTCAAGAGTGCATAAATACACAAACTTAACAATTAAAATTTCAAAACCTTACATTACATTACTTGGATATCATACTTGATATCATTTCGTTAACTAGATCAAAGAGAAAGATCATAACATGATGAAAAACAACCTATCATACAATTGCAACTTTAACTTTGTAGCCTTCAACTCATCTTCCAACTTTGACTTGTCCAAAGCAAGAGCCTCAATAATGGGTGCACTATCCATATTGTTATTCATTCCTTTCTGCCTCTGAAAGAATCCATACACCAAGTCTTTGTAGTATTCAGTTGGAAGATCATCATCAAGAAACTCATACACTTGACAAACGGAACATTTTACGAATCGCTTACCCGGATTCCTCCTTGTTGTTGAAGTTTACACTCTTAATTGATGATTAGACTTAAAAAAGTGTTCAATCTTACCTCCAATTAATCAGGATTGCGCAAAAGACGAACAACTCATGATTTAGGGTTCTTGATTTTTTTTATTTTGACCGTTGGGGGGAAATGGGGAAAGAGTTGTGGTCGATATAATTGAGGGGAAATGATACTAAATAAAAATATTTAACTTAAATCCACGTGGGAAACAAAAGAAAACGGGAAAATGTAATTACGAAATACCACGACAAAACAAATCCGTTATATGACTACAATAGCAAAATTAAGAAAGTATTTGAATCCTTTAGGGAAAAAAAAAGTTTGATGCCTACAAAAGAAAAAGGTGGCAAGTTGGATGACTTTTTAGACAATTAGCCCATGAATATTACAATGAACTGTGATATTTCATATCATTTCACAATTATTCATCTACTTTACTCTTAATCATCTTTCTTTCTTGCTTAAAAAGCCAAAGAACATCAAAGAGACTGATAGAAGTTCCACAAAGAAGGTGATCTGAATAATGAATTTAGGGTAAATTTAGTGGCACCCTAAATAAATCAAACTAAAAGTCTAAAACTTGGACAGTGGCAGTCATGCTTCTGAAATCGTTCATACCTCCGAAATCCACTAATAATATCATTCCACCTCATTTCACCTCGTTCATACTTTTTCCATACCTCCCAACCCCATTTTAGTGGCAACCATGCCTTTTTCATACCTCTCAACTTTTTTTTCATAAATTAAACTAAACAATTTAATTAAAACATAAATATTTCATTAATAACTAAAAGAAAATTACATAATACTTAAAAAAAATAATAAATAAAATAATTAAAAGAAAATTACATTATTCTTAAAAAAATGAAATAACTAATCATCGAGATATGTTAAGTTTTGAGCATCTACGTGGTCCGTAAGATCATATAGGAGTCGGTAATGCATTTGTTCGTCGATTAACTCCGGTAATACACTATCGTCATAAACTGGCGCGACTGGCGGATCCATTATATGAACCGGTGATATTGCCATCCCATCGTCTTTTAAAATCATATTGTGAAATATGATACACATATAAACGAGTTGTCGAATCTTGTCAACCGACATTGCCCGGAGAAGACGAGCGAGAATCATCCATTTATTTTTAAGACGACCAAAAGCTCGCTCGATATCTTTTCTTGCAGACTCTTGTAGCTTCTTGAATCTATTTTCATTCAATTCAACAGGATGATTATATGTTTTAACAAACGTTGACCATGTAGGATAGATTCCATCGGTAAGATAATAACCATGTTTGTAAAACCGTCCATTTACATGAAATGAACTGTTTGCCGCCGTTCCGTTTCGCTCCGTAAGATACAATGGTGACTGATTCAAAACATTGATATCGTTGTTTGCACCTGGAGGACCAAAAAACGAATGCCAAATCCACAAATCGTAAGAAGCGACGGCTTCAAGCATAATAGTTGGGTGTTGATGATCACCTCGCTTATATTGACCTTTCAAATGTCTAGGACAATTACGCCATGGGAAATGGGTACAATCAATGCTACCAAGCATTTCAGGAATGTGATGTTTATCTTCATGGAACTCGTATAAGCGTGCAATGTCATGAAATGTAGGCCTACGTAAGAACTCTCGACCATATAATTGAATAATCGCTTGGCAAAAATGATCAAGGCATTCTCCTATAAAAAATTAATAACAATAACTTTAAAAAATATATATAACGCTAACTTTTTAAAAAAATTAATAACAAGAAATTTAAAAAATATATATAACGATAACTTTATAAAAAAATTAATAACAAGAACTTTAAAAAATATATATAACGATAAGTTTATAAAAAATTAATAACAATAACTTTAAAAAATATATATAACCTGACGTTCGGCGCGCCATGTTTAAATAGTCATCAAATCTATCTGGAGGTTCACCCGTTGCGAGTTGCCTAATGGCCGATATGCATTTTTGTAATGCCGTGAAACTTTATTTTCCCCTCGCATCTAAGCCCTCTTAAAACCATTCGAAATTCGCTTCAACATCAGCAACAACTCTTAAAAACAAGCTTTTATTCATACGAAACAGTTCACGAAAACGTTCGTCGTTAAACTTTGGACGTTCAACCAAATAATCATTCATAAGGGTTCGTAAAGCTTCTTCACGAAAACGAGTTACATACTCCCGACTTTCGGTAGAGCTTGCCGTGTCGTCAATTGCATCGTACGCGGCTAATAAGGTTTCTAGGGTGCTACCGGATGGCACTAGTTCGGACAATTCGCCGGGGGGATTCACTAATGATTCGGACGAAGAAGAAGATAAAACCATTGTAAAAATATGTGAATTGGTTATATTTGTGAATTGTATTGTTTGTGTTAAAAATGTATGTGTTTAGGTTGAATATATATAGGGGAATTTTTTTTTGGCCGATGCACGCTCCAACGTTCCAAAAAATTAATGCCAACGATTATATTTTTGCCTTGAAAACCCCATGCCTCCGAGGCAATCTTTGCCGTTTACCTCTTGCCGTTGGGCTTGCCGGCTAGGTGACAGCGGTGTTCACCGCCGGCATCACCTTGCCGTTGGGTGATACCGCTGCCACTGCCACCCTTCATATAACACTCCATGACTACATTGATCGTAGAAGCTACCAGATTCTCAACCAGTTACAAAGGCCACAAATGTCAAATATCGCGTTCCCCAGATTTCAATTTCTTTCATTGTTGCATTTATTCAATGAATATTTTATATTAATATTTCTTATCTGTTTAATTCGTATGGACCAAGTATAATAAATACATTAATTGACTACTCGATTGTCTTCTTGTTGTCGATGTTTATATTGTGTATATATATGCAACAAGTAAGAAGGCGCCCGATGCGTTGTAACGGGAATTTTCGAGAAATTTTTGCGATAATCATTTACGAACAATGTTTGGCCGGGGCTTCTCGTTGTAAGATCATCGTATATTTTCTGACGACACGTATTGTATTTGTTTGGAATAGATGTTCTGTCAAGCTTTATTTGTAGTTGTCATATTGTGTCAGGCACGAGTGTGTCGTGGCGGAACTAATTTTGGCCTTTTATATTTTTAAAATTACTTGATAGGTTAAGGGTGCATTTTGAAAGTTCTTTTATTTAAAAACTATATATATATATATATATATATATATATATATATATAGTGTAACTTTATTTTCAAAACCCTTTTAAGTGCGAGAACTGCAAGAACCCTATTTGAACCGTTAGATCGTTTGATGAATGGATTAGATGACCTGTGCCGTTAGTGTCATTAATGAAAAGAATAGGAAAACTTATGCAAATAAGAAAACTTTCTGTAAATTAGAACTGGGTATTAATGTAATTTTGCATAAAGTCGTTTTGAAAACCGCTTCCTAGATTAAAGGGATATTTTGAGAATTAAAACTACAAAAATAAAAAATATCATATCTCCCGGTTATAATCTGAGGCTTCTATCTCCCCCAATAGTTAAACTTAACCCTAAAATCTTTTATAGCCGCCGCCTCCACCATAACTCCTTTGTCTTCGGTTTTAACCGGCGGTCCGAAAGGCTTCCACATGTCACTATCCCTATAGTCATGCTCTACATAGATTCATGAGATGACATAATTTTTTTTTTCAATGTTTCAAGTTCGTTGCGTTGGGTCAGCCGGAGCAATGTTTCATATTCAACGGTCCGACTATTGCTTTGGGTCGTAGGTGTCCGTTGTCATCTTATTCCGACAACTAACCTTATAGAGTTGTGCGGTCTACCGGTGTTGGTCCGTCTGAGTTTCTTGTAAAGCCTCTAAATATTCCTAAATCTCATGGTGAAAGGTACAATCTCCTACCATTTTATGCATAATTTATTTAGTACCTGTTTGGTTTGCAGGTGTCGCACTGTTGGTGTGGTATGATAGCATGAATAAGTAATTTGGTTGGAGCTTTCAGTTACAATATAGTGCTTGACACCCTTAGACCCGATTCCTACCACTTACACTTGGTTTCATGTTTCTTTGCCTGACATATTTGACTTTTCCATCTTTGTTTTGGATTTTTCTTCATTTTTTATTTAAACTTTTCTTATATATGTTTTAATAATATAGTTAAGTGGGCCCTATTTATTATATAATAATATTAAATAAAAACCAATTCCCAATTACATTTTACAAAACAAACAACATTAATACTATCATTCAATTTTTATTTCTTTCAATTCATATCAAATCCGATACCCATTGTGATTCCTACCAACAAACCAAACGGCCCCTTATAGTTTTAAGAAATTGTGAAAGTAGGTTGTTTTTTTTTGGGTTTTTTAATTAATATAAAAATTGGTGTCTGAGTTCATATATTTGACATAGATAGGGTCCCTTCAGTTGAAGATGTATAAATCATTCTTTATTTAACAATTTTGAGTATTCTTATATCTTTTAATTGTTTTTGAAAGGATGTAACGTATGGCTTATAAAGTTGTTATATTTGTTAATAAAAATATAGATGACACTGAGTTGGTTAGTGAAGCCACTTGTGTATTTCCGAATTTCGAATTTTGTTATTGTTTCAAGTGGTTACGAAAATTCTGTATATGTTGTTTTAAGGTAACTTATAAACCAGTTTAAAGTTTTTTACTCGCTATGAAAGTTTAAAAGAAAATAGTCCACATGGTAAAACTTGGATCTATCAAAAGGAGTTTTAAAAGAAAATAGACCATGGTAAAACCTGGATCTATCAAAAAAATAGGAAAATTTAATATTTTGGATCATGGTTTTGTGCTACGTTGGGCTTTATTCAATAGGTTTCTTTATTATTATAATATTATTATTGTTATTTTATATAATCATATGATGTATCACTTATGTAGTTACATGTACTCTATTTTCTGTTACAAGGACGACAATAGGTATACAGTTAGTAGAGATGCACACAAGAATCTAAAATGAGCAGAACGTGAAGAAATATGATTATTGAGGACGTCAATGTATGTTCATTTAAGGCGGGCGCATATATTCTAAAGAATTTGATGAGAAACTAGAAGTACAAATATGTTCTTCAAATACGTGCATGTATGTTCTTGGAAGGCGTGCATGTATGTTCTTAAATGGCGTGCACACATGTTTCAACTAATCTGATGAGAAACTTCTAATACATATGTTTTGTGCACATATGTTCTTAGCGGCGTGCATATGTATATTCAAAATGATACATTTGATTTGTATTTCATTTGATATAATTCTTTTTGTATTATATTATGTTTTTGGTGCATATATTTTCTTTTACGGCGGGCGCTTATGTTTTAAAGAATTGGATGAGAAACTGGAAGTACAAATATGTTCTTTGAAAATGTGCATGTATGTTTTTTGAAGATGTGCATGTATGTCTTTGGAAGGCGTGCACACATGTTTCAAAAAATCTGAGAAACTTCTAACACATATGTTCTGTGCACATATGTTTTTGGAGGCGTGCATATAAACAACTACAAATTTTTATGTTTTTTTGTTTTATTTTAAAAGTTTATAGAATGTACACATAGAAACATATGTGCAATTACATTTTTAAGTAAAAATTATTTGAAGTTTAAACTACTTTACACTAAAAACAAATGTAAGTTTACATTATTTAAATAAAACACATATGCACCTTCTTTTTGGAAACATGCATGCTAAAAAAAAATAATAATAATAAATAAATAAATAAATAAATCCGAATATTAAGGGAAATTTAAAAACGGGATTTTATAAAAAAAAAAATGTATAAAAATTGCATTTTACTATAATACCCTTTTGATTAAATGTTAATCTTTATTACTTAAAAAAATTCTCTTTGGTCTAGAAGAGTTCTCGCAGTTCTCGCACTTAAGAGGGTTCTGAAAATAAAGCTCCCCTATATATATATATATATATATATATATATATATATATATATATATATATGTTGGTCCCTTTTACTTGGTTAACTATAACTACAAAGCTAAAGTAACCAAGTTCTATGACATTAAACAAAGATGTGTAAAATGATTAACAATAAATTAACGTAAATATAAGAGACAATATTTTCCAACGTTTAATTCTTTATTAGAAGTTAATCAAAAAGAATCGTACCCAAGTGTTTGCGGAATAACACTTGGGATTGAAAACGACAAGTATGGTATGGACTCCTCACTAAACTCAATCAGTGTTGAGTAACAACTTTCAGGACCCACTGAGCTATCTCAGGGGTTATGTTGTTATTTGGAGGAGTAAAAGTGGTTTGTGAATGCTTTGCATTAATTGCACAAACTTGTCAACTTTTACTCCTCTCTTATACTACCTATTTATACACAATTGTGAACAACTCTATTATACAATGGACCTAAGTATTCCTCAATAAAATCTTGATAGATTTTATTCTCTGGCAAGGGAAACTTCTTTGGGTTAAGTCCAAAAGGCACTTTCTGATGACAGCCTGGTTTTAACCATTTGGGGAAAGTTTGACCTTAAAGTGATAAAGCACTTTAGTGAAACAGATTAAACTTTCCCGCCCAGTCCCGCCAAAACTTCAGTCTTCTAGTCATCAGTCTTTAGTACCATGAAGTTGTTGAGGAGTCATGGGGTTCAGTGAGTTATTGTCATACTCACTGAACCCATCACCTTCTTCTTGGCTTAGATCACACTTCACTGAGTTCCGCCTCACTGAATGGAGAACCTTTCTTCTTAGGCTCGGTCTAAGCATCCTGAAGGTGACTCACTGAGTTACTGTTCACTCAGTGACTTGATTATACTTAGGTTATTTTACGTTCAAATCCTTGTAAGAAGAAGATTGGGGAATTCAGTGACCCAACAATTTCCCCCTATTTGGACATACAAATAGCCTAAGTGTTTCTTGCTTCAGTGTGAGTTGGTAGGGGTCTTCATCTCTTACTGAATGTTGTTGTAATTATAAGTAGGACGCATAATTTTAAACAAAACATCAAAGTTTATTCATAGTTATTACAAGTCCTACAAATTACAAAAAAATAAAAAAGATAGTTGTTGCAGATCAGATGTTCAGGTGGTATCCAAGGGCTTCAAGCTTTGCTTTCTTTGATCTGAGTAGGTGTCTTTCAGGATGTTCATTGATCATTGCTTCCAAGTCCTGACAGAATCTTTTGTTCTCATCACTCTGATTGGGGGACGCCAACATGAGGTATATGAGCATAGCTCTGATTCCTGCCTTATCCATATCGGACCACCTTTGGAAAGCGAAGCTTCCAAATTCATCAGTGAAGCATAAGCCTTTTTCAGGGGCTTCAAGGACCGCATTGTTCACGAACGTGATCCCTTCAGGAAGCGACCTGTCACACTCTAACCCAGGAACCTTGATCTCAGGCTCCAACTCTATTTGCTTCCTTTTTCTCTTGGAAGCCTTAGATGAAGCAGTCTCTTCTGCTGAGCCAGGAAATAGTGAGGGAATGTTAAGAGCCTCAGGCATTGCTCTCAGTCTGTCATACCTATCCTTCAGTGATTCGAGAAGTTTAGGTACCACAACGTTGTTCTTTTTGGCAATGATAGAACGAAGCTCATCAAGCTCAGTGATGCCAAATTCTGCAAACTTGAAGGGCTTATGGACGTCAAGTATTCTTTTATCACGTCTCCTGAAGACGGTGACCATTGCTGGATCAGTGTTCCTATGGATTTGAATGTCAGTGATCTTTTCAGGTCTTAATCTTTCTTTCATTACCCAAGTATACTTTTCGATCCTTTGTTTCCTGATTTGAGCATCTTTCCTGAGCTTGTTTTCCCTTTCCCTTTTGAGAGCATTTAGCTCTTCTTCCTGAGCCTTTTTAAAGGCTGCACCAGCTTGTTCAGTTGCTTGTCCCTCAGTGTTCAACCCAATCTTTTCAGCTTCCTCATGAACTGCCTGAATGAGAATAGGCTTGCTCATTCTCTACTCTTCAGCCACCTTGAGTATTGTCTCAGTCCTTTCTAAGTGAGCTTGAATTTCGTCATTTGTGAGAAGGTGTACTACTCCTTTGATTTCAAACGGGACCTTGATAGGTGCATCAGGGTCAAATCTGACCATGGTTGAGGCTGGCTTAAGAACCTTTTCAGGAGTAGAGGTGGTAGCAATACTTTTGCCTCTATCCTGTCTGAGAGAAGAGGAGACTGGTTCCTCCTGGGGTGGAACTTCAGAGATTGGTGTTGCTTCAGTGACATGCTCCCCCTCAGTGTGAGAGGGCTGTCCAGCTTCTTGTTCAACAGTACTAGGGGCTTCAGTAGTATTCTCCCCCTCAACATTTGCCTGAGTGTCAGTGATGGTAAGTGTTGGCTGTACTGAAGATGAAGGAGATGCATCCTTGAAGGCTTGAAAATTTTCAGTTACCATAGACTTGATCTCCTGAGTATCCTGCTGAATAATGGACACCCTGGAGTCAAGTGCAGCCTGTGCATTCTCAAGAGCTGTCATCCTGGATCCCAAGGTCCATGCCAGAGAAGTAGACCGTTGGGATTGAGCTGTCACTGATTCCTCCATTTTGATGAAGGAAGATTTGAGAGACTCCACCGTAGTGGTGAGACCCTGAAGATTAGAACCCTTCATCAAGTCAAGTAACTCAGTAAGAGCAACTGAGTTTACCTGATACGTCTCGGATACCTGAAGTAGCTTCCTGGTGAGTTCAGGATCATCCTTGACTGAGTCTTGAACCGACTGAACCCCTACATTCAACTGGTTGAGGGTTATCAAAAACTGATTCAGGCGAGTGATCATCTGTGTCAGGGAATGGTTGACTGAGGAGTTTTGTTCTCTGACATCTTCATCGAAGTCTTCGACAGCATCTTTGAGATTGTGACAGTGAACCGCCTGTTCAGTGTGCATGTCAAAAACCTCATCAGTGATCCCCCTGTAAAAAATGTTGGTAATCTTTTTGATGAATTTGGTGAAGGTCTTCATAGTGAGAGGAGCCTGATCATCTCCTGAGGACTCTGGCTCGGACTGAGTGTTAGCATTGTCATGGTCAGAAGATTGAGGAGACTGATGAGTTGTTTCAGGGACTGTCTCCTCAACCTCTATATCATCTCCGGCCTTGAAGACTTCCTCATCACTGTTAAATTCATCATCAGAGAACAAAGCAGCCTGAGCTTCAGCTAGGGACTGAATCTGCAAAATAGGGTTAGCCGGCTCCTCTTCATAAGAAGACTCACCTTGGTTATGGCCAGGTCCTGACCCCTCAAATCCGGTAGGTTGGGTTTTACCTACCTGGTCTTCAGGGTCAGTTCCCGAGTTAGGCGCACCTTCGGGATTGGTTGTGAGTTCCATATCAGTGGGTGGTATGTTTCCCTCTGAGTCTTTGTCCCTCGTGACCCCTTCAGGCACTGATGGGTGTTTCTCAGTACCATCACTAGGAGCCGTGATTGTTGTATCCCTATCAGCGGGTTGTATATGTCCCTCTGAGTCTTTGGGATGAGTAGTTGTGCCCTCAAACAAAAGCGTTGATTTGCGAATGTCCTCATCAGGCACCAGAGTGGTTATGCCCCCTTTCCAACAGGCTTGTACTGGCCTGTCAAAGATTTAGGGGCGAGAACTCCCTGTTGCGTAGGTTGTGATTTCCCCGAGCCTTTGGCAGGATGTGATTGTTTGTGGGTCCCTTCTCAGTGGAGTAGTGCTGCCCCACCGAGGGTATAGGACCCCTTACTCCCTGATACTCTGGTTGTGATTTGCCAGAGTCTTTAGCAGGATGTGAAAGTTTAGTTGGTTCCGACCCTACTGACTTGTTTATGCCAGCAGGGCCTTTGGGAATGGGTTCGCCCGAGGACACTGAGTGTGATGTCTCAGTGCCCTCCGTTGGCCGTTGTTTTGGGGCCAAAGATTGGCTTACGATCTTGAGGGTGTCGGCAGTCAGGGTCTGTTGTTGTTGCCCCCTTTTGTCGGGCTTAGGGGCAGAGGTCTCAGTGGCGAGTGGCTTGGGTTGAGCCACCTTCCTGGACCCCTGTCCCTTCTTCCTCTTCACCTTTTTGGTGGGAGAGGGAATTGGTGAGACAATGTTGTCACCCTGGATAGCAGTCAGCATATATGTGGTCAGGGCGACAGGTGTAACCTCATTAGGGTCACGTGAGTAGTTTGTCGTATGCAAGACATCAGGTTCAAAGCCGACACTGTCAGACTTGAAGTACTCAGACCCTAGTAGGTCATTCAGGGCGCAGGAAATGAATCTAGGGTAAGACATGTGTTTTTGCCTAGATTTCCCACCCAATTTGCCTATGAGGTCCCTGAAGATAATTTCTCCAAGGTCAATCTTTTTACCCTCAATGAGACAGTACACTATCATTGATTGAGTAGTGTTCAGTTGCTCAGTTAAGGACTTATTCTCTCCAAGGACCTGAATAACGAATGTCATCAGGATCCTCCAAGGGGCAGGGAACCATGTTTTGATGATGGGGGCTTTGTTCAGTAGGGCCCCTGGTGCAATATCAGGATGATTCTTATCATAAGGCCCTAGTTCTAAGAGGAGTTGTTTAACCTCCTCTTCAGTGGGTGGGGCAACAAAAGTCTCAGTGTAGTCAAGGCTAGTGGCTTTGACAAAGGTTTTGTAGTCAAGAACAAGGGACTTTGTCCCATTCTTCACTAAGAACTTGATTTTGGCCTCCTTTGGTGCATCAGGGTTTTCAACCATCGCTGAGCACCAAAATTCCCTCAAGTAGTCATGATAGATGACTGAGGGGGTCTTAGTGAATGTGGTGGTGAGAAAACAGTTTTGTAGAAACTTCACCACATCCCTGTAAGCAGGGAACCCCTCAGGGAAGGCAAAGTTTCCCACCACATTGTTTTTGGT
Organism: Artemisia argyi; assembly: GCA_030686995.1. NCBI lineage: Eukaryota > Viridiplantae > Streptophyta > Magnoliopsida > Asterales > Asteraceae > Artemisia > Artemisia argyi. The sequence continues at coordinate 29,303,598 of CM060706.1, read as the reverse complement.
AAGGTCTACGCTTTCCATTTAGAATTCCACATTTGGTGTGTATTTTATGACTTTAGAAGATGCCATTTTAGTTTCAAAAGGTTTGGTTTAGAATAAAGAAGAAGCACACATAGATTTTGAAAGCTAAAAGTTCTTGAAATGATTTTGCAAGAGTTTTGTTAAGATTTTTAAAGCGTGTGTGTGTTCCCTTTTATGGGGGTATTTATAGGGTGGGAATTAGGGTAGTGATGTTGCGGATACCAAAGGTTTGATTTATTTAACCAAAATGGCATAATAATGTTGGTTTGATATCCGCATTAAATATCACGATTCCCATTACCCTATTTTCTCTCACATCGTGGGTGAACAGTTGTGCGCCTCTACAAATGATGCACTTTTGCAAAGAAAAAATCATCACAATTTTAATGTGTGAGGGAGCATTTAATGCTCAGTGGTGTTTGGTGAGAGTGATGTGGGGGCCCAAGGAATGGATGCCAGTTGTGTAAGTGACATATATTCCTATATTTAATAGGATTTAGTTACCTACCTGGGACATTAACTAACTAGATACTTAAAGCATTTAGTTAGGGTATTCAATGCCATTTTTCATCCTGAGCCCCCTGAGTGAATTTTCTTACAAAAATTTTAGGAAGGGTGTGATCAGAGACTTAGAGAATTTACATCAGGCTGGATTACATTTGAGCAGTTTCCTGATTCTATGTCCAACATGCCCAGTTCAGCTTTCAATCTTGTGAAAGTGGGTTCATCCAAAGGTTTAGTGAAGATATCAGCTAGCTGATATTCAGTGGGGATGAAATGTAGTTCAATTTCTCCATTAGAGATGTGGTCCCTGATGAAGTGGTATCTGATGTCAATGTGTTTGGTTCTTTGATGAAGTACTGGATTGTTCGAGATGGCTATGGCACTTGTATTATCACAGAAAATAGGTACCATTTTATACTGAATGCCATAGTCACTCAGTTAGCTCTTCATCCATAGTACATTTGCACAACATCCTGCAGCAGCCATATATTCAGCTTCAGCTGAGGACATGGCCACTGACTGTTGTTTCTTTGTACTCCAACACACAAGTTTACCACCAAGAAATTGGCAGGATCCTGAAGTACTTTTCCTATCCATGTTACATCCTGCATAGTCAGAGTCAGTGTACCCTTTGAGATCAAATCCTGAACATTTTGGGTAATACAAACCAAGGTTTGGAGTACCCTTTAGGTACCTAAGAATTCTCTTGACAGCAGTGAGATGTGATTCTTTAGGGTCAGCCTGGTATCTTGCACACAAGCAGACTGAGAATTGGATATCAGGCCTTGAGGCAAGTAAGTACATCAGGGAGCCAATCATTCCTCTGTATTGGGTTTGATTCACTGAATTTCCAGTGAGATCAGGACCAAGGTTGTTTGGAGGAACCATAGGAGTTTTTACTAAAGAGCAGTCAGTGAGCTCATACTTCTTCAGTAGGTTCCTGAGGTATTTCTCTTGGCAAATGGATATTCCTTTTTCAGTTTGTTTAATTTGGAGTCCAAGAAAGTATGTGAGTTCACCCATCATGCTCATTTCAAACTTTGTGGTCATTTGTTTCTCAAACTGTTTGCAAAGTTTGTAACTTGTTGAGCCAAAGATGATGTCATCAACATATACTTGGACAAGAATGACATCATCCTTTGTTCTGTAGATGAACAGTGTGTTGTCAATCTTTCCTCTGACAAACTTGTTTTGGATCAGGAAGGCTGAAAGAGTTTCATACCATGCCCTGGGTGCTTGTTTCAGTCCATAGAGGGCTTTGTTAAGCTTGTAGACATGGTTAGGGTATTCACTACTTTCGAAACCAGGAGGCTGTTGCACATAAATATCTTCTTTGATGTTACCATTCAGGAATGCACTTTTAACATCCATTTGGTAAACTTTAAAGTTCATGTAAGTTGCATAGGCAAGGAAGATCCTGATGGCTTCCATTCTAGCAACAGGTGCAAAGGTTTCTTCATAGTCTATACCTTCCTGTTGATTGTATCCTTTGGCAACCAGTCTTGCTTTGTTTTTGATGATTGTGCCATTCTCATCAGTCTTGTTCTTAAAGACCCATTTCATACCAATGATTAAAACACCCTGGGGGCATTCAACAAGGGTCATGACAACATTTCTGTCAAATTGTTCCAATTCATCTCTCATGGCCTGTACCCAACTTTCATAAGTCAGGGCTTCTTTGACATTTTTGGGCTCAATCTTCTGAGAGATAGTCAGCATAAAGACATATGTTGGCAGTGGCAGCCTTGAGTATAGCAGCCTTGCTTCTTGTGAGCATGCCTTCAGTGGGTTCACCAATGATGTTCACAAGCTCAATGATTTTGGATCTAGTCCAGCTATCCTGAGGTTTGGGATAAGAATTTGAGCTTGAAGGAGCCTGATTAGGTTCAGACTCAGGAACATGTGGTGACTCATTATTATGTGCTTCAGCGACTACTGTAGGAACAATTTGTTCTGAGGGTTCCTGAACAATTTGTTCAGTGGTGTCAGTCTCATTTGAGACAGGCTGAGTTTCAATGAACTCACTGATAGGTGGTTGGGGTAGGTTGTGAGGGATGATGTAATAGGAGACGTCAGCATCAGCTTGGTATTGGGTTGAGGGATTGTTCTCAGGATGATACTCATCAGGAGGATACCTTGATGAGTCATCAATACCAATTTCTTCTACTGAGGAATTTGAGAACCTGATGGATTCAGTGCTCTCATCAATAGTAATGTGATAAGTTTCCTTAGTTTGTTGTCTCCTTGTGTTGAACACCCTGAAGGCTTTAGAAACCAGGGAATATCCTAGGAAGTATCCATCATCAACTTTGGCATCAAATTTACCCAAGTGATCCTTGTGATTATGTATAAACACAGGACACCCAAATACATGAAAGTAGCTGATGTCAGGAATCCTTCCTTTGAATATCTCATAACGAGTCTTGTTATGCCTTTTCACAATGATTGACCTATTTTGAGTGTAGCAGGCTGTTTTAACTGCCTCAGTCCAAAAGTGTTTAGAAAGGACTGAGCCATTTAACATTGTTCTTGCTGCCTCAATGAGTGTTCTATTTCTCCTTTCAGCTACTCCATTTTGTTCAGGAGTATAGGGAGAAGTGAAATTTTGAGAAATTCCTTTCTCATCACAAAAACATTCAAGGTCATGGTTTTTGAATTCAGTGCCATTGTCAGTCCTGATCTGTTTAACTTTGACATCATTTTGATTTTCAATGTTCCTGACAAATGACATGATGGTATCAGCTGCCTGACTCTTCTTGGTCAGGAAGTAAACCCAAGTGTATCTTGAGTATTCATCCACAATGACCAGAGTATACTTCTCATGGTGAATGGACATTGGACTGACAGGTCCAAAAAGGTCCATATGAAGAAGATGTAGGCAGCTTCTGATGGAAAAGGTTTGTTTGGTTTTGAATGATGCCCTGTGGTGTTTTCCTTTTTCACAAGCAGAACAAGGCTTGTCTGTGGTATACACCAGGGATGGAAGGCCCAGAACTTTGTTCTGTTTAGCCAGGTTGTTGATGTTCTTGAAGTTGAGATGAGAGAGTCTCCTATGCCATAGCCAGTTGATTGTCTAACTTGCCTTAGAGAATAGACAAGTCCCATTCTGAGTCAGGGATGACATGTCAAGGACGTATACATCATCCCTTCTAGGGGCAATCAACACAACTTCCTTATTGGCATTAAAGATGGTCCCTCTCTTGTCATCAAACCGAACTATGTATTTGGCATCACATAGTTGGGAAACACTTATCAGGTTGTACTTGAGACCATTAACATAAGCTATTCTTGTATAAACTATACCATTGCAGTTTACTGAACCATAATCTTCAGTGGGAGCTGATGAGTTATCACCAAATACTACTTTGGGTCCTGGTTCTTTCACATATTTGTGCAAAAAACTTTTCACACCAGTCATACTTCTGGAGCATCCACTGTCTAGATGTCAAGTAGGATCCTTGATGTGTTTCTGCACAAACAGTAAACTGGGTTAGTTTTTTTTGTTGACCCACTTTCTAGTGGGCTTAGTCCTCAGGGACTTTTTGAACTCAGTTAGTGAATCATGGTCTGAAGTTGTGTGACCTGAGCTTCCACATGTATTACATTTTGTGGAGGTTGATGCCTCAGGTAACTGAGAAGTGTTGGTTTGGTATTTCCTTCTGGACTGAATCACTTTGTCATGTCCCCTGGTTTCATGGGAGGGATCTCCACAGATGTCACAGCAATCTTTCATTATACAATCATCAGGAAGATGATCATTGCAACCACAGTGAGGACATGGTGAGAAAGGCTTGGCCTTCAGTCTTTGTTTAGAAGGTGTGGCATACTGATAGCCTTGGTTTTTGTATAGACCTCTTGCTTTTAAAGAAGCAGTGTGGGAAATGTGATCACAAGTTCTGTGGTCCTCTTGTTTGCATATCATACAGAACAGGACTCTGTAGCATTTATCAGTGCTGTGATTTGGATAATTGCATAGCTCATATCTCCCTGAGGGTCTTGGTGTGGTTTTTGGTTTGGAAGAACCTGAGGATACTAAGGGCTTTGTTGATTTTGAGTCAGAGTTTTTCTCAGTAGACTCAATTTTCTCACTCAGCATCCTGACAAGTTCTGCAAACTGATCAACCTTTGAATCAGTGCTTTCAAGCTTCACTTCAGTGGTTACTGAAGGTTTTTTGTGTTCAGTGGGTGCAGGAGTAGGTCTTTTCAGAATAGTCCTTCCTAACCCTGATTTCCCTTTAGGAGAATGTGGTTGATAGACTAATGGTGCAAGGTCAGAATTGGGTTCTGCTCCCTGAAGTTGTTTCAGTGGAGGGAGTGGTGAATCAGACTTAGACTCAGTGATGGACTCAGTAGGACTAAGTTCACCAGTGACTCCTAGCAGCTCCTTAATAGCCTGACTTTCAGGCTCCAGGATTCTTCCAGTATTAAAATTTGGCAATTTACTATCTGGATTGTTTCTTTCAATCCAATCACTGGGTTTAGGAGCAAGTTCTTTGCTAGAGAGTATGTTTGTTGACAGAAAGGTTGTTGAATGGCTGCTCTCCCCAGAAACTTCAGTGAGTTGATCATCACCCAAACCAGTCTTTTTGGAGCTGGGTGAGAGACTCAGTGTTTCATAAAGTTTGGGGTTTTTCTGAGTCCATTTCCAAATAGTTTCCTTTTCTTTCTTAAGTTCTTCCTGGAGAGCTTGATTTTGTTTTACTAGTTCAGAGTTTTGAATTTGAAGTGTAACACTTTCAATCTTGGCTTGTTTTAAAGCAAGTAATTCATCTCTACTATGATTTAATTCAAAACTTAGTTTGTTAAATTTTGAAAACAAGTTCAGTCTTTGCTCTTCAACATACTTAAGATCAACATTAATATAATCTAAGTAAGATTTCCAATCATCATCATCATCCATAGAAAGTAAAAGATTTACCTTCCTCATAGTGATGTTGACCCATTCTCCATTTCTTGCATGACTCTTCCCCACACCAAGCTTGTTGTCATCTGATAGAGCCATCAGGGCACTGATGTGAACTTCATCATCATCAGAGGACACTTCAACCTCATCCCAGTCATAAGTTTCAGCAACAAGCCCTTTGTTCTTGGCTTGAGAAGGCTTTGGAGCCTGAGGAGGGTGAGAGACTGTTGAGGATGATTCAAGAAGGGCAAGTTTAGCTTTTGCCTTTCTATACTTGGCTTCAAAGTCAATTTGAGGGACTTTTTCAAATCTCTGACTAGACTGAAGCATCTTTGGTTGAAATTTGCTAGGACCTGAAAAAGAGTTATTTCCTGGAAATTTGAAGGATGGTTCTGAGGTTGTTTTTGAAAAACAATCTTTAGCAAAATGTCCCATTTTACCACATTTGAAACATTCAGTATTATCATTAGCTTTTGAAGGGAATTTGTTTTTCTTAAAAAATCTTTTTGAATTAGCAAGGAGTGCTCTTTCATGAAATTCAATTTGAAGATGATTCAGGTACTCCTCACTGGTTCTTTGATCAACCTCATCATCAGAACCATCCTGAAAATCCTGCACAACACCTTTAGAGTAGAAAGCAGTTGATATGGGTGAAATTGTCAAGGCCTTTTTGGTCTCCTAAGCTTTACCAGGGTATCTCCTGGTGATAAGATTGTCCTCATAGACAAACTTCCCATAGATGGCAGGGAGCTCAAGGTTCTGAATGTGGTTTGCATTTCTTAATCCCTGAGAGAAGTTTAACCACTTCTCAGGGAGACTGTTGACAAAACCAACATTGATCTCATGTTTTGACAGTATAACACCATCATTGGTCAGCTCATTCAGGAGGGTCTTATACCGAGTATAAGTCTCAGAGAGACTTTCAGAATCCTTGGCCCTGAAGGTATTGAATTCAAGCTTCAGGTCCATGATTCTATTCTCTTTGGTATCAGAAGGCCCTTCAAAGCTATGAACCAGGTCAGTCCATGTCTGCAGGGCAGTGGGACACTTGATCACTGATTCCATTATATCATCAGGAAGGCATGATATAATGATGTTTTTCAGGCGCTGGTCTTGATTGACCACCCTCCTTTCATCTGGGGTCCACTGAGCTTCAGGTTTGATTAAACCTTGGGCAGTTGTTGGGACATATGGACCATCATTAATCAACTTAATGTAATAAGGTTCCATCCCAGTTAAGTAGCAAAGCATTCGCTTTTTCCACTTATTAAATTTTCCAACTTCAAGTCGAGGAGCAGTTGCTGAATAACTTTCACCCTTTTTGTCGACAAGTTGGGGAACGTCTATGTCAGTCATAGTGGGATCTTGATTTTAAAAACTTGAGCACTCTTAAGTTTTGAAAAAGGGTTTAAGTTTTACAAATCAGAGGCTCTGATACCACTTGTTGGTCACTTTTACTTGGTTAACTATAACTACAAAGCTAAAGTAACCAAGTTCTATGACATTAAACAAAGATGTGTAAAATGATTAACAATAAACTAACGTAAATATAAGAGACAATATTTTCCAACGTTTAATTCTTTATTAGAAGTTAATCAAAAAGAATCGCACCCAAGTGTTTGCGGAACAACACATGGGATTGAAAACGACAAGTATGGTATGGACTCCTCACTAAACTCAATCAGTGTTGAGTAACAACTTTCAGGACCCACTGAGCTATCTCAGGGGTTATGTTGTTATTTGGAGGAGTAAAAGTGGTTTGTGAATGCTTTGCATTAATTGCACAAACTTGTCAACTTTTACTCCTCTCTTATACTACCTATTTATACACAATTGTGAACAACTCTATTATACAATGGACCTAAGTATTCCTCAATAAAATCTTGATAGATTTTATTCTCTGGCAAGGGAAACTTCTTTGAGTTAAGTCCAAAAGGCACTTTCTGATGACAGCCTGGTTTTAACCATTTGGGGAAAGTTTGACCTTAAAGTGATAAAGCACTTTAGTGAAACAGATTAAACTTTCCCGCCCAGTCCCGCCAAAACTTCAGTCTTCTAGTCATCAGTCTTTAGTACCATGAAGTTGTTGAGGAGTCATGGGGTTCAGTGAGTTATTGTCATCCTTACTGAACCCATCACCTTCTTCTTGGCTTAGATCACACTTCACTGAGTTCCGCCTCACTGAATGGAGAACCTTTCTTCTTAGGCTCGGTCTAAGCATCCTGAAGGTGACTCACTGAGTTACTGTTCACTCAGTGACTTGATTATAATTAGGTTATTTTACGTTCAAATCCTTGTAAGAAGAAGATTGGGGAATTCAGTGACCCAACAATATATTAAACAACATTTTTTATAAAACCATACGTACGTCAAAAGCATATCAATATTGGGCTTGTTTTGTTCGTTATCGAAAGGCCTTTTTGCCAGTATTTTTTTTATTCAAGAAACCGCTAGGTATCTGTTAGATATTTGGCAAATAAAATTTGTTATATAAAAAATCGTAAATATTAAGAAGTTCATGGTGTGTTTTGTATTTTTTTTTACTAATATATTGGCTCGTCGCTCGAAATCGGCTCTTCACTCCACACCTCCATCTATAATATATATATATATATATATATATATATATATATATATATATATATATATATATATATATATATATATATATATATATATATATATATATATATATAAAGAGAGAGAGAATAGGGAACGCCGTTTATATAAAAAAAATAAATAAATAAAAATAAAATTTATTTAAGTTATAAGCCTATTTTTTGAAAATGAGTCGCGCACATGTATTTTATCAAAATGGACTTTTAGGGCGAGACTTGTTAGATATAAGACGCCTGTGTTATCAACAACAAATCAGGATGCATCACATGTACAATTCGTGCACATAACTTAACTAAGCGCACTTCATTTATTTATATGTTGTTGGAGGCGTGCTCCATTTCATCTGCACGCTTTTTTAAAATATGTGCGTGCAAATAAGCTTATGCCACAAAGCAAAAACAAAAAACGTGCATAATTGACTTTGAACGTTTATCAGTTTGGAATGTGATTCGTATGTTTTAGTTATCATTTGTGTTGATTTGGAAAATATGAAAAAAGTGGAAATTCTAGAAAATTTGCTTGCAAAAATGGGTCAGAAAACCTGAAAAAAATGCAAGCAGGAGCCTTGATTTTAACACTTGCAGGTCGCCTGTAGCGACCACATATCGTCATCATAGGTCTTCTTGCCAACAAGTCAATTGGAGCTATAGTGACGACATGTGGTCGCCATAGCTCGTCCCTATTGGTCAAAGTCAATGAAGTCAAAAAGTCTGTCAAGTCAATCCTATTTATAGCGACGACATGTGGTCGCTATAAGTTGTGTCAAAAAGTCATGTCAAGATACGTAGTCGCAATTACTCAAATCCGTCGTCGCTATAACTTATAGAGTGGCGGTTTAATAGAGACGAAATTTGTTGCGTCCATGTGTCTTAGCTTTAAGTTTAGCAACGCCTTTTTTTACTTATATCGACGACGAAATGTTGTAGTGTATGTCTATGGGTTAGGTAAACCCAAGAAATAGTTATGATTTTTTATGCCCAAAATCTCTATATTTTATAGTAGTTGTTGGCCAAGATGTTAAAAGTGACCCATTTCTTACCCTACACGGATGAACAACTCTGGCTTTAAAAGTTTCCTAAATCACCCCAGACACGAATATGCTCGACTAAGCTAGACTAATTGTAAACTTTGAATGAAATATGTTGGGTACATTACACCGTTAGTCCTTAAGGTTAGAGCAGATTGCGCATTTGGTCCTCAAATCTAGGGTTACGCGGCCCTAGTCCCCAACGTGGCGTTTTTCACTCCATCACGGTCTAAACCCTAAATGGAGTTAGGTTTTCTCGTTAAGTCTCACACGTAACTTACACATGATGTCTATTTTCGCCTATTCTCCATGTCTTTCATTTAAGTCAAGTGCTTTATAAATACACAACTACTTCACTTATATAATTACATTTTTCAAAACCTTAATTTTATTCTTTTCAGGATTGATGGTTAATAATAGTAATTTTGTTGGGTCTATTAGATTTGATTATACAAAACAAGAAAGAATGAAACAATAGGGACTTAATACGACAAGAAGGAATTCTATAAAAGATGAAGAAGGACTTGCTTGCAAAAGAATATTTATATTTTAGTCCTTCGTAGTATTCTTGTAACCCTAATTCTGTATTATATAAACAGAATACAGGGAATAGGCTTTCATATAAGTCTTCTATTATGTAGTCATTAAAGGTGTGTGTGTGTGTAACCTAGACATAGGTTATAAACGTCTAGGGTTAGAGTTAGTTCGTATCCTTCAAGGTCTGAGGGGTCTTAGATCCATGTTACAGTTAGGTAACACGTTATTATTCTGATCAAATAATAATTGGAGGTGATTGTGGAAAAACCTTGTTCATAACATTGATGTTTTTAGTTGTTTGATTCCGCTGCGTATTGTATTCAATGTTATTATGTCCTAGATACTATGAGGTCTAAACAACCTCGAGCTACAACAATCCTACAATTTTTTTATAGATGTGGCAATTTGAGACCTATTAGTTAAACATGAGTCTAGTTGGGTAATATCTAGTAGAGTCTCCCTAAATATTATTAATGGGTCTAATTTGGTGTTCGATAAAAAGTGTAATTATATAACAATTAAGTCAGAGGATCCATAGTACATGCAGCCTCCCGGACTTCATATTTATCAATTTTGAAAGTGGGTGAGGGGGATATTTTTGCTACAACGGAAAAAATGGAGCAGATTTGAGGTCTAATTTGGTATTTGATAGAAAGTGCAATTATATAACAATTATCCAATGGTTCTAGGCTGGTCTAATAGATCAAAGATTATTCAAAAAAAAAATCTTGTCAACCAGACCAAAACACACGTAGACCCAGATTCAACCCATTTACACCCAAACCCATTTAAAGTTATGTTTCTAAAAAACCAGTCTAGACCCAAACTAATAGACCCGTGACCTAACCCAACCCACCAATTATGCCACCTCCAATTTTTAGAATTTTGTTTCAAATTGAATGGGTATTTTTTAGATTTTGACTTTGGTTTAGGGGTGTACTCCGTTTTTAAGGTAAAGTTTATATTTTTATATTAACTTTCTATATACCTTTTTTTTTTTTAATTTTCAAGATTATTTTATCTTTATGATTGGTTTTGTTTAAATTTAAATGAGTATTTTTAAGATTTTGAATTTTGTTTAAAATTTAGGGTTTTAGGTTTTTGGTGTATACTTTGTTTTTAGGGTTTTTTTTCGTACTATTTTTCAAGATTATTTGAATATCATGATGGGTTCTATTTGATATGAAATGGGTACTATTTTGGTTTTGGGTTAATGTTATAATACTGCTTTATGGTTTTGGTTTTGATATTTAAGAGAAATTTGAACATTGGAATAATTTGTAATTTTGAATTGGTTTTGTGATTCTCAATATTTGATGAAGAAAGCAAAAATGGGTTTGGTTATATATATATATATATATATATATATATATATATATATATATATATATATATATATATATATATATATATATATATTAATGGTAGATTAATGTGAGATCAAACTTAAAGTTGTAAAAATAAGAACTAGTCTAAACAACCACTAAAAACATTTATAAATATCCATTTTAGCAATAATACACAAAAAATATATATTAATACAAATTTACAATTTAGCAACTAATAACCAACTATCACATGAGTTTGAATTATTGATACACAATTATAAATTTTATACCGATACATCAAAATCTAAAAAATCTGATATCTTGTACATAAATTGATACAACTAATGCATATCAACCACTAAATAAACTAATACACATACCAAAATCTGATACATATTACACGTCGTATCAAAGTGTATCACCTGCATTTCGTCAATTTTAAAAAGAAACTACCGGAACTTTAAATTTTAGTTGTAATTACTAAAAAAAAAAATACAAAAAAAGAAAATAAAAAATTGTATTAAGAAAAGTTTCATTTGTCAAATTTTAGTTGGTTCTCATTTTTACAATTTTAAGTTGGATCTTATTTAATATAGATTTTATATATTAAAACTATATATCTATATTATACTATATTATAAAGCATGAATGCCTACTATTAATAGAATACTTAAAATTAAGTATTACACATTTCAATGCTAAAAGTACAAGTGATTCAACACAATTTGACATTTAATACAATAAATGAGATATAATTAGACATGTACATTTTTAGTAGCTACATATACACATCACTTTGTTTTTGCCATTAAAGTTTAAAATTAATGACTTAAAATTAAAAATTAATGACTTAAAATTGATCATTATGTACATTAAATAGAATTAATTAAATAGTCAATAAATACAATTAATATACTTATTAAAACACCCCTTACATAAGAAATACAAATTATTAAGCATATTGTGCAATCAACTTAAACAGAATTCCTGCATTAAATGTCACTAATACAAATAATAAAGCATATTACAAATTTTTAAGCCCGAATGGGCAATGAGCCAAATGGGCTCGAGCCCGAACGGGCATGGGTCAAACGGGCTCGAGCCCGAACGGACACGAGCTAAACGAAAATTTTAATATCCGTAAATTTATTATCAAAAATAACATAATAAACTAAAATATGTTCACATATTTTACAAACCAAGCAAACTACTAAACAAAAACATAAAATAAATAATAAATAAAATAATACAAACTAAACAAAATTTCATCAAACTTTTTCCGTAAAAAAACTAATCAGTAAAGCCATTGCCAAAAAACGTACAAATAAAATAAATTATTAACCGAAAAAATTTAATTACACGGTGCCCGCAGCTATATCGCGCGGGGACCCTGCTAGTGTTGATATGATATATGTATGTATGATTATTAAATGTATTTGGGACCATATAATGAATCAAGAAAGTGAAGGGTTTTTATTTTCGCGGATGTTGTAGATTGTATGCATAGTATTACATTTATGATTATTTATGGTCAAATTTATAGGGTTCCGAAAAGTTGCATAAGTTGTTCTAAGAAAACTTGTTAGAGATAACAAAAGTATAATTTGCCACCATTTTGTTAATGAATCTATTGTTTGATTTTGATTATAACACACATTTGAAGATATTGGTTCGTTATAGATTGCACCAACTATATATCTATATGTTGATGTTGATATGCTATATGTATTATATTAAATGGTAGCTTAAATGCATTTGGAATCATATAATGATAGCAATGAATCAAGAAAGCGAAGTATATGGCGTGAATAGTGATATAATGAGTTGGTGATTTATCGCCATGATTTTGGGATTTATTATTATTATTATTATTATAAATTAGGGTTTTGCTAACGATAGCACTAAGTGTTGTTGTTAAGATGCTTTGTTTTACTATAATTTATTGTATTAATATAATTTATCCAATCAAAATCAACCATTAATTGTGTATGTAACATTTCAAGTATTTTCCCCATTTTTTTCGGGATTATCATCCAATCAAAATTATTTTAGTGAAAATAATTTGCTTAACGACAACCCTTGAGCTGTTGTTAGCAAAACCCATTTATTATTATTATTATTATTATTATTATTATTATTATTATTATTATTATTTATTTATTTTTTTTAGTCGCGGGTGTTGTAGATTGTATGCATAGTATTACATTTCTGTTTATTTAGGGTGAAATTTATAGGATTCGGAAAAGTTGCATAAGTTGTTCTAAGAAAACTGGTTAGTGATAACAAAAGTATAAGGGATAATTCCATATTTACCCAATCTAAACATGAAATTGTCATATATACCCAAAATACAATTTTTGATAGCATGATGTACAATGCACTTAAAGCATGTTTTGGGTAAATATGGCATTATCATGTTTTAGTTGGGTAAATATGGAATTGCCCCAAAGTATAATTTTCCACCATTTTGTTAATGAATGGATTGTTTGATTTTGATTATATAACATCACAGTTGAAGATATTGGTTCATTATTGATTGCACCAAGATTTCTGGGGTTTGTATTGTGTATTTTCCTTTCTTGTTACACAAAATCTGGCAATAAGAAAAAATATTTCTGGTATTTGTCTTGTGTATTTTCCTTTCTTGTTACACAAAATCTGGCAACAAGAAACAAGAGCGGATCGTCTTCCCTTGTGGCCATGGAGGTTGACCTGCACCGATTTCGAGCTATCCAAAAAAGTAGTCGCTGTGGGATTGGTCGGCTCACAATGTCAAGTCAAAAACTCATGTTACCCATAAAAAAAATGGTTGTAAAAGCGGATCGTCTTGTTGTTTTTGTTTATGGTTTGGCTTTGCTTCTGTTTACGTTGTTTCCAAGATAATTTCATAAATATTCTATTTTGTGATGTCCTACTAAATGCAGTGTTAAAAAAAAAAAAAAAAAAAAAAAAAAAAAAAAAAAAAAAAAAAAAACTATCTAAAGTTGCATATGCGCCCATTGATGCAATCTCAAGATATTGATATACAGTTTTAGGGTCCTTAAAGACTCACTTATAGTTTCTCATTATTGAAGGCTATTATAGTCATTTGAATAATTAGTCTGATAAACTCATGATTGTTATGCAGACAATGATGAATTACGCAATGACAAACTACCAATCTACCCCACGAAGCAATAAGTCTAAGGGAATCATGGTTAAGCACTTGCTTTAGTTTGCATTATTTGCGGCCTTCAGCCTATGGTTATTGTACCGGATCACACAGCCAAACAGCGTTAGTGGGTCATCTATGAGTCAGCTCACAAAAGAGAAGAATTCCAACTTTTTGGGCGTCAAGGGGAGTTTCGCATCAAGGCATAATCTTTTAAGGAGGTATATGACGATAATCCCATTCTACGTGTATAAGATGGTGGAAAGTCAGTGAAAAAGTCAAACATTAGCTTTTCTGATGTAAATGGAATTCCACAAGATGTTCGTGACATGTTTATTGGAACCCGGGTCAAAAGTAAAGCCTTGATTGCTACACGTGCCGGTAAAGGAAGAAACAGGACAATAAAAGAATCGTGATTGGTCATATACTCATAGATGTTGTCTTTTGTACAGCTAAAGCAAGCAAAATGTTGATCTTACTTGTCATTGTTTAACCCACAACGAGATACAGAAAGTATTGATATGAATACTAATGGAATGATGGCTCCTGATAGATTTGTATCAGTACGGGGATAAGATGAGTTTATGGGTATTTTAAATGACTTCATGTGTAAAATGTTTTCTGTTTTAATTGATACATGAAAGCCTATGAAATGGGTTTGCTTTAGTTATGAAAAAAATTCTTTTCCATTTGTTGATACAACCTCAGATAGTATGCCTTCTAGTGATTCGACCTGAAGTTACAGACTTATCTTAACTAAAGAGGTTGGATTCCTTGTCCGACCATCCAATCCTCAAAGACAACCTTCTAGCTTTTACCCTTCTGCTGCCTTTCGAATATCCCTTCTTACTTCTTCATGCTAGCGCTCCAACTGACTAAAACCAACAAGTATGATCTTAACCCAACTCAATACGTCTCTTAACTTTTACTAATTCAAACATTATTTCCTTGTACTATTGAACCTATTGTGCTTTACAACATTTTTGACTACCATATTGACTATCTTTCTTTACCTATTGTGTTTTAAGACGGTGGAGTTGACAGTGGTTGTAGTGGTGGTGGTCGTGGTGGCAGTGGCGCCGGTGGTGAAGAGGTTGAAAAAGAAGAAGGTGTGAGTGCTTAATATTGTGTTTAATGAAGAAATGTGCACGTTTAATATTGTGATAGTGAGTCAAACAGTGAAAGATAATGCAAAATGCGAAAAGACGAATATATACATCATGTTCAAGTCACATGTGAGACTTAACAAGAAAACGTAACGTTGGTTAGGGTTTTGAACCGTGAGGAAGTGAAAACGCCAAGTTGCGGACTAGGGCCGCGTAACCCTAGATCTGAGGACCCAATATGCAATACGCCCTAACCTTGAGGACCAATGGTGTAATTTACCCAAATATGTATCATAGTCATGAGCTATTTCAGGTCTCTTCTAGAGCCTATTCTCAAATAATTTACACCGTTACAAAGGATGTGTAAAGCTACAGCATATATGAATAAGCCCTTTTATTGGTATTTTCTAAAGAATATTTTAAACAACCACACACTTAAATTACATGTAATCCTGCTATTTACATCACTAAGAAGGATCTCTATTCTGCCTAATCCTCCTTGCGTTATGCATCAAACTTTAAAAAAATATTGTGAATGTACTACTACACATGTCAGCTGACTCTAAAACCCAAGTGCTGGTTCACACTTCCATGAACATTATCATCACACCGAGACGACTATTAAAATATTCAGATTGCACTATGTTTGGCAAAAGTAGCTGTGAGCAGTAGCCAAAAAAGCTCACAGCTTCATAAAGAAGCATTGGGAAAATGAGTTTTCTTAAAAAATAGCAAAGCCCACAGCTCTCATGCCAAACGAACACTAAAAATCAAAAAACTCATTATTCACCGCTCATTGTCCAAAAAAGCTCCAAAAAGCCTTGTGCCAAACATAGCCTATACCTTCTTTGGTTCTTCAAGACAATCGGCATAAGCAGGATAACACGCTTCAATGGATTATACACAGATTTTGATCACTAATCAGGCGCAAGTTATGTACTAGACTCCTCAATTTCTGCATGTCGCAAAATTTTAATAAAACCTGATGAAAATACGTTTTTTGTTGTGTTTCATTTTATTTATTTTTTTGCCACGAGTGAAATTTGATATGTACCTTCACTATAGAGCTGTTCGAAGCGGGCAACAATATGTTTCCCATAAGTATATTTCTTCAACGAATTGAGATGAAATTTTATACGATCAAGCAACACTTCTCGATGGTGGCCACTTTTGAAGAACCTTTAGGACCACATAATTTGCAAATTGGTCCTTCACCATAACCTAAAAACGTTATGAAAAAAACAACATAATTAGCAGGTTGGCAAATGGGTCAAGTTGGGTAATTTTTTAGGATTTAATTGGACTCACCAATAAGTTATCACTGCCATCAGTATGTCCAATAATCTCTCCGACCATTATTTCCCTTGCAGCTGAGTCACCATATTCCAAACATTTCTCGATAACATTTGATGCAAATTTGTGTTGGCTGAGTTGCACTATATGTCCCGCCATAGTCACATAAAACGCGGTACGCTTCGGTACGCGTACGCGGTTCTGGTACACAATTCGCTCTTGATGACGAATTCGGTACGTGGGGGTATACTCATTTCGGTACGCATGGGTACGTATCGGTACGGTGTACCATGTATTTGGTACGGTGTAACAAAAACATTAGTTAACAAAATTTATAAATTTCATAACATAAAGATAAACTTAAACATAACATGATAAAATTTAATAGAAAAACAAAACAACCAAAGCATTTCTAGTCTACTCGTTTCCTTTTTCCTTTGTCATTGTGAACGCTTCCATCATCAAGGTCTTCCCAAACCATTTCTTCAAGACGAGCACTAGAACCTTCTATATACGCACTTTCAGGATTAATGTCCCATTTTTTGTTGGGGCCTGATTTATAGGAATTGGAAAAACGGGATTGAAGTCGTATATTGGAGTGAATAAACACAAGTTTATCGGCAATAAGTTAATTTTTTATAGAGATTTGTAATTTTGTATTTAATGATGGAATATCAGTAGTCAATTTTTTTATAGAGATTTGTAATTTTGTATTTAGTGATGTAAGCTCAGCAGTCAAATATAAAAGGACTAGGTTCCCTCTCAAATTGCTGGAAGCTCAGCAGCCAAATATAAAGGACTAGGTTCGATGTACCAAGATAACGCTGGTGTACCGCATTTCGGTACACCCCGTACCAATTCGTGGTACTCTCCCTCTTGAGCGAATTATGTGACTATGGTCCCGCCAGCTTGTGTACAAGTTGGCTTCTTTCCTCAGGCTTTCCCCCATCCAACACATTTTGTGAGTACAACAACCAAACACGTGTACATAAATAACTAATACTACCTCCGTCCCAATTTATTTGTCCAGTTTTGACTTTTTGAGTCTTTCTTTGTCAACTTTGACCGTAAATATTCTTATTTGTGTTATATAATACTTGATAAAAATTATACAAATTAAAAATACACTTAAAACTCAATCTATTCTTATATTTTGCATCAAATATCAAATAACACAAATATATATATTTAAGGTCAAAGTTGACAAAGAAAGACTTTGAAAATCAAAAGTGGACAAATAAATTGGGACGGAGGGAGTAACATTTAGGGGCGTTTGGATATGCAGTAACAACCATCATCCAAAATGGTATAATAAGAACAAGTAAACTGTCAAGATCTGTTACCCTTGGATAATCAGTTTTATTTTTGCAGAATTTTGTATCAAAACATTTAGACGTTTCAGAACTAGATATAAGGGATGATGGAACGAACCTGAGTTAAATAATTACCATACTGATCTTGTGCAAGATCATAAACCGAGTCCAAAATCTCATCCACTACAAGTTGACTGTAATTCATCCGTAGAGTGTTCTAGTACCCTCTATTATGAATATAAGATTAAAAACTTAGATTCTGCTTATAAACAAAATGTATGTGGAACGAATTTGAAGTCATTTCAGCACCTGTATGACACGGCAACCATAAGGATGCTAGGACAAGGCTGCAACTTGACCACGAAAAGATGATATCACGAACTTGATGTTCTCGGTTGGAATACTTTCTATACACTTCTGTATTACATGATTTCCGTTCTGATCACGTACGCATTTTAAAACATGTCCATCCAGTTCATGTATAAGCTTTGTTTTTTGTTCTAGATCTATTGCGTCAAGGGCCTATGAGAAATTCAGCTCAGTGGGATAAAGAATACAAGTCTTTACTCTTGAAGAACGGGTTTTAAATTCAATATGAAAACACAACCAAAGCATACCTTTTGGATTACACGGCAACCATACATCTGCAGACTTAAAGGTAATATTTGACCTTGAAGCTGGTTTCCGAGTTCCCTCCTCTGCTCAGCACTTCCATACTCAAAAAACTAAATTTACGGAAGACAATAAATAAGCCCACGTCACTTAATTAATACGGACAAAATAATGGAAGCACTACCTTTTCGAGTGTGCCATTGAAATTAAAATGGTTCACTTTTAAAGTAGTTTTTAACTTTTTAGAATAAACCGACATGTCTGATGACGGTAAAAAAAATAACAGTTTATTGGGGAGTTTAGATGTGAGTTTGAAAGTGATTATTGCTAGTTGGAGTACATGTTCACTTATTATGTAATCAAAGATGCAAGAAATAAAGTACACCATACATATTGACATCTCACCTTTTGAATAACGTAATTACCAAAAACATCGGTTATTAGTTTGGAAGCATGAGGGAGAACTTCTTTAAATACAGATTCCTTCTGCTCATTACTACTAATTTCCAACTTTTGTTGAATAAATCGACTTCCATGTTGATCAACACTGCACCAGTTAGCGTAAAACTAAATCAATTCATTAAACGGAAGAAAAAAAAAAAAAACTTTAGAGTTACCAACCAGCTTTATAACTTGCCTTAATTCCACAATGTGTCCACAAACGTCGGATAGCTCGAACCTATGACCTTTACCTGATTTCAACTCTTCAAGAAAAGAATACATTTTCGGATCATTAGTAACCTGATTTACATTATGACCTCTCCATCCACCATACCCACCTTCGTTTCTCCTACCAGGGTGACCAACCCCACCTATTGGAGACCCTGGCATTAGCGGACTAGCAAAGGGAGAAGCTGGAAATTGCAAGAAATCCATATTTGGTGCGATCCCGAAATAGTAAGGATTTATGGGACCTCCCCTTCGTGAGTTCACATTAACATGACGAATACCTCCTAAAGTTTGTAACTTTGGCTCTTCCACACCAAAGGGTATCCCGGGATTTCCATAAAGATTGTTGAAATGTTGCATATTGACCACGGAAGTTTGACTTTGACCACTAAAATGCGTTGGAACAGAACTGTTGGGAACATGTCAGGTTGCATACGGTGAAATATGTGATGGGTTGGAACCGTATCCCCCTATGGTGTATTGTTGTGGAAAGTATCCCGTTGGCACTAAATTGGGGTAAACATGGTTTCCGGGAGTTGTATATCCTGGTTCAGTTGCATAATGTGGTGGGGAGAAACCAGAGGACTGCAATATCGGTCGTACCTCAGAAAAGAAAAATTGAGGGGATTTTGAAGAAAACGATTCATACCCATATACTGTTGAGGTATCGATACAATTTGAGAATGGGAAGCATGCATGGGGAACGGGGTTCTTTGCACGTACATGTGTTCTTGTTGCCAGTGTCGTTGATTTCTTTCACTATCTAGTTTCTGAAAGTTGGATATATTACGAACAGCTATTCCATTTCTTATACCAGAAACATCAGCAGTGGGAACACCACTGACTGAAACATTGTCTTCTGAACGACTATTTGAGCTTATGTTCATAGATGTCTTCATTAGCATATTCCCCCCTCTACCATCTGTCGATGATGAACTAGAAAAAGTAGTGGTTGTGGGGTCAGTGTTATCATGGTTATCTGCTTCCTCAATTGGTTCATGTCTAAACGAGCAAGATTGGTTAAATGCCGGTGATTGAGCTTGAGGAAGATCTTCCTGTATGGTAATATACTTAACATTTGCAGCCATAATATTTGTCTATGTTTGTACCATGTATCCGCGTAACGTCTAGGATTTTAAGGGAGCTTTGGTGTGCTTCAATAATAGGGGGGAGCCTAGGATTCAAATTCAGTGGTGGAGGGAGCCTAGGATTCAAATTCACGTGGGCCCAATAATATTCAACATTTGGTATACACTTAACATTTCCAGTCTCATTTCTATAAAGATTTCGGTTTTCGCCAGAAACCAGTGGTGGAGGGAGCCTAGGATTCAAATTCACGTGGGCCCAATAATATTCAAAATAGGATGGATCAGCACGAAGTTCCTCTTCAGACTCAGAAGAAATATGAGCCGCGTCTTTAGGGCTTGCAAAGTCTTGCCTAAACATGAGATTTTCAATGGCTGCAAAGGAGCCTTCAATGCTTGGAGGTGCACTTCCGCTTCTATTAGGAGGTAAGTTACTCTTTCGTCCTTGAAATCTTTGACCCTTCAACATCACTCCCATATCTTCAACGCCCATACTCGTAGACCATTTTCCGCTTGCTTCAATTATTCGTATTGGGCTTTCAGTGGTCATTTTGTTGCAGCAACTTGGTGTTGTTATAACAGTAAAAACTTTTCCATTTTTGTTGCAAATAAAGACACTGAAATAACAGGCAGATTAAAAGCAAAGTGTTATAAAAGAGATATGCTATGATGTTCTTGAAAAGCAAAAATAGCCATTGGATCACATAGATCTTTATCGTCTATTAAGGAGGTGGTTTCCTATTAATAGGTTGGGACCTTTAGTTTCAGAATCCATTCATAGTTTTTCAAGATTCGGCAGTCAAGATACTAGATTACTAGTAACCCCTAAATGTAGCAATATCTCAAACTTGGGTGCACTTTTATTCCATGTTTATCCAAGGAAAATGCACGTAAAGGGAGTGTAGTTTCGGTTCTATTTTCGGATAACATAACTTTAAAATTAACGTTTAAGGGCCTATATTGTAAGTTCATATTCAACCAAGGGACACATTAATGGCTAAGGGTTATACATATAGGTCGATTATTTAATTATAAACTCTGAACATACCCTCATAATTTTATTCTGAGTTTTTCGGCTTGTCTCCCTAAGTAGAAATGAACTGATTTTACATGCAATTTTCCCTTTTGTTTGTCGTGCCTTGATGTAGCTACTAATTATTACAGTGCACGCAACAAACATGTCGTAATACCGATGCCACATGGCATGATAAGAAAAGATACGTGTTGGAATCTCTTTGAATTAATTGTTATGTATCCTTAATATTTGTTTGCTATGCTTGTTATTTTTATATTACATATTCTTCTATATATGCTTGTGCTTCTAATATTTTTCTTGCGAGCATTTCATATCTCAATCCCTTGGTGCTATCGAACGAGGGGATGTGACAACTGGCAAATTAGGGAGCCATTTTGAAAACCCGCATTACATATATTTGGAATTTTATTCGTAACGAACTTGCAAAACCTACATTATGGTTGATTATATTTTAAAATCTTTATGAGATTTGAAGATTTATTTTAAAGATTCGATATGGAAATATATGTGATGATTTATTTTGAAATTTCTCATTTGGCACTACGTTGACTCCGGCACTAGGATAACCTAACGGAAATTTTATGTCTTGAGTCTACGGATTCGACTATATATATATATTTATTTATGGAACGTCTCGTGAGATATTAAATGATTTGAAACGAATTACGAGTTTTGGTCCGTGTATTTTACACCTAGCCACCTTAACCTTAAATGTAATAATACTCTTATTACTATCAAAAGTATTACAATTATTATTATTGTTGGAATAAAAAGAAAGAAAGAAAAGACAATAATAAAAGAGTAGGACTACAAATCCGTCCTTGTGGTTTATTGCCATCACACCAAACAAACACAAACAATATCATCTCCATCTTTATTTCACACTCTCTCTCTCCCTCATTTTAAACCATCACCACCGCCACCTTAAACCATCGCCACAGCCACCACCGCCACTCCTACTCACAAAATAACACCACCATCTTAACCACCTCATCCCGATCTATCTTTTGGTATACATCACGCGCTCTAAAACCATCTCTAACACCACGAAATAATTAAGACCGCCACTATAACATCACTTTTTTCATCATCTTCATGTTGGGTTTTTGAAGAAATACATTCTTGGAGTCGTTTTGAAGGTGAGTGACCACGAGTTTCAACTCGTGGGTCTCGATGTGTTATCCAAATTCGTGGGTACATGATGTTCTTTAATGGGTTTTTGTTAAAACATGTATAAAACTTAGTTTGGTATCCGGGTTTTGGTGTTTGGTTGCTATTTTCTTGCGTGGTCGACCCCTAAGCCGAGGGTTTCACCCTCGATTTGTATTATTCCGGGTTTGGTTTGATGTTGATGATGTATATTATCCGGATTCTTGATTTTTGATCTTATTTGGTTCTAGTGATTGGTGTTTGGTTGGATTCTTGATTGATAGATTGAGTTTGGTTGGGTTGTGTTGAAGCCGACGACCCCATAGGGTCGGATTTAATTTTGGGTCGAGCTCCATTGAGCTAGCCGTGACCCTAGTGGTCTCGGGTGGGACCCACGTGACGCTTGGTAAATGATTTTTGACTCGGGTTTGACTTGGTAACTTGACCCGAACATAGTTATTTTGAAAACCTTTTGAGATGGCGAAATATATATATTTCGGCTAAAATTTATTTTGTGGTTATTATTTGTATATATTATTGGTTATTGTTATTATGGTTGCTAATATTATTTTGAAGCGGTTGACGAGTTAATATGGACTCGTGGTATACTTTGGAGTTGTGTTGACAAAAAGTGGTATTGGGGACCGATTGTGAGACGGTCACTTAGAATGACGGAGATAGGTTAGTCGGGTGCCGTAGTCGGACCCTATTGTTGTAGCACGTGTTTTGGGAATTGTTGGACGGAGATTGATTACTCGATTTGACTTGATTATTATTTCTACTTTGGACTTGGACAATGAGCCGAGAGTAATGACTCGGACATGTGACCATTTCGTATGACTCGATAAACATTTATAACCAAACGCAAATAATAAAACACGTAATAATATTATTGGTAATATAAACGTTTATATAAATATATAGACGTGAATCACGTATATATAAATATATAAATGCGTATATTAATAATAACAAGATCACGAGTAATATTATAACAATAACGTGACTATAAATATTATACTATGAGAGTAGTGTAATATTATTGGGAGCATTATTATGATTAAATATTATGAATAACGAGGAAATCTTGATGTTTAATAAATATTAAATAAATTAATCTCTTTTAAATAGTGGAGGAAAACTATCGAGTTATGCGGGATTGTGGTCACTTGAGTCCAAGTGGATTATTATTTGTGACGTTTGTGTTGTCACGGATATATGAAGATTAATACATTCACTTTCAATAACTACGTAACTTATTTAATCGACGGGTTAAATAAGAGCTATTTAGTTATTTAAATTGAGTATATTAATGGGCACCGTATCCTACGACGCCCATAGGTTGTGGTATGTGTAAGAGAATAATAAATTACTAAGTATCTCGTGAGGTTGCCAAATTGACGAATTTGGTAAGCTTAACGGCATAATTAGAGAATTTATTAAACTTTGACATATACCATATAGTACTTTATGTGCAATGTGTGACCTAGGATTCGGGTATAATCTTAGAATGGTATATTAAGTAAATAAATATGGGGAATTACCAAATCGACGGATTTGATAAACTTCGATGATTTATTTAAATAATATATTGGACTAATATGTCACACCCCGCCACGGCGGAAACGCGCGGGTGTAACTTCATGGATATCATCACAACACCTGGTGTCTACATAGAGAACAACTACATGCACATAAATAGAGCAATGTACAAACACAAAGTGTTGTAACAATACCCCAAAAAAAATAACCAAAACAAAACATAAATCCAAACATAGATGATAAACCACTTCCAATGCAACTAAGGTCTCGTCTATCCACATCCTTCTATCTTATCCTTAGAAAGCTCACCTGAAAATGATGCTTAAAATGTCAACATAACGTTGGTGAGATTCATAGGTTTAAGACTCAACACACAAGGCAACCGAATTTACTGTGATTACAAAATATAGCTGGACAAATAATTATAGTTATCACATACCTACATGCATTTGCAAGTTAATATCCACACATAAAGGCAACAACACTCATAAGGTAACCATTGGGCGGAACGTGCCCACCGATCCAAAGTAGTACCCATCAATATATCATCAATTAGGTCGCATGCGCGAGCAACAGGGTAAGCACCCTCCCAATTGAATCCCAAAAATATATCATCAATTAGGTCGCTATCCTAATTGAATCCCAAAACATCCATGCAAGCAAATAATCACACATAGCATACATACAATAACATTATAAGTCCAAGCTCTTTAATACCACACACATAATCACAGTAAACCAAAACATTTAAGACAAGCATCATTCCCATCCCAAGTTTAAAACAAAGTAAAAATATGGGACTATGAACTCACCTTAAACTCCGCAGCTCCACAAAACAATTCACAATCTATAATACACGAAAATAATTCACATTACACAAGGTCAAGTTAAAAGCTACAACCCATGTAATACACATATGATGGATGTCTAAGACTCATATGACCCACCATGGATCTCCTAGACACCACACTAACCACTAACATAACTTAATACTCACTAAATCCCTTGCACTCTAAAACTCAGAAAACGCAGAATTTTTGAGGACATTCACTCACATGAAATCACGACAAATAAAGCTCAACAACTCACACCAAAAATTTACCATAGTCTCTCATAAGCATAGAAGCTAATCCCAGAAGGCTATGGACCAATAACACACACAAGTACTCACAAGAAATTCAAACTTGACAACTACTCAAATTCGGATCTGAACGGACACCAAAAAAGTTTTGATTTTTAATAATTACTTCCACAAGTTTTTATCGCGAATCCTCTTCGTGGTAGTCTAATATAACCTAAAACTTAACTATTACAGAAGACCAAGTCAAAATACCACTTTTACAACCACATGCCAACCTCAAACTTTTACCCAAAATCTGTCCCGGTTTGACAGCTTTGACACCTTAACAAAGAAAAATCAAAAGACCGACTTCCCACCTCAAAATTGATCGTGGCTGGACTTTTTGGAAAGCTCTTTCATTATACTTCAATTTAGACTTAAAATTCGTGACTTAACTCATCACCATCTGTTATATACACTCACATCTTTACAGCCTTACAAATCTGTCCAAACCCTAACTCAATAACTAACATGTTTTACGCTCAATTCTCTTAACCAATCATCATACTATTATCATTAATTGATCCCAACATGTTTAATAACATTAATTTACAGAAGTTAACCCAAACCCTAATCCATCATATAATTATTACATGAATTATATTAATTAATCAAACAATTGAACATGTATTTTAAGAATTTTACCTTGATTCTTGATTATTGCTTCACAATTATAAACCCTAATTTTTTTCTCCCTTCTCTTGCTCCTTGGATCGACTAAAATTGCAGTAAAAATGTTTTAGGGGTGTTTGGTTTGGTATATATATTAATTATGGATAATTCTTTGGCCTAAGAGTCATATTTGGACTCAAATTGGGTTTCCTTTTTCCCCCTTATCCCTTAAATCCGAATTTTACATATATAAAATATATATATTTTTATTTTTTTTATTAAATTTATTTATTACACTCAAAACCTCATACTTTTCATATTTTATAAACTCCCAAAACAAAACCTAACGTCTTACGCGATAAACCTTAATTTTACGATAAACCGGAAAAATATCATTTTCAAAACAAAGTTTCCAAAAATAGAATTTCACACTCTTTTTGAAATATAACTCATAAAAACAAATCCCACGTAACTTACTAACGCTCAATTACTTGAACGAAACCTCGTTACGCAAAAACACAAAAACACCAAAACTACACAAGTCATTTCTACACCACAAAGGTGATCAAAATGAACTTTTCCAAATTCCAAACTTTCCAAATAACAATAAAACCATTTACGCAAATGGATTTAGTGCTAAAACTCACCTATATCACACATATAACACTACAACCACCTAGGATACACTAAACAAACGTCAACCGAGTCAAGACTATCAGTCAAACTGACCTGCTAAAACCACGGTTGTTACATCATCCCCCACTTAGGGAAATCGCGTCCCGAGATTTCAACTACTATAGTCACCACTCACGACAGTAAAAGGAAATTTATAGATTTTTAAGCGGATAAATACCACTCCATAAAATCACAGAGAAAGAATCGCAAAAATGTGAACCGACTAAATACTCGAATTCACACAATAGAAAACATTCCGTCACTCCAACAATACACGCAATTAGATACACTCCCCGATCAATAATACCAACAATCCAAACGACTTCTCACAGGTAGGTACGATACCCTCGAACCAAATGAAAACCCGAATGGTAACCGCAAGACGCACTCACAAATAACAAATACCCATAAAACAAAACATTAATTACATCTGATCCTGACGTTCCCAAGTAAACTTAAGACCACGCTTAGAATCCCACCATACCTTTACCAACGCTATCTCACCACACTTCAAACCCTTAAAATCTCGATCCATAATCTCAACAGGTTTCTCGACAAAACGAAGAGTCTTGTCAACCTTACTCTCATCTAATGGCACATGCAGACTAACATCCGCCAAACACTTCTTTCAATTAGATACATGAAACGTATCATGTACACCACTCAATTCTTCAGCTAACTTCAACCGGTATGCCATAAATCCAATCCTTTTCGTAAATCTCAAATGGTCCTACGTATCTCAGTGCTAGCTTGCCTTTCTTACCGAAACGCATAACACCCTTCCAAGGAGATACTTTTAACCTCACAATATCACCAACACCAAACTCTAAGGGCTTACGGAAATAATCCGCATAACTCTTTTGGCGGTCTCTTGCTGCCTTAAGTCTTTCCTTAATCGGAAAACCTTATTCGTAGTCTCTCGTACCAGTTCAGGACCAATTAGTTAGCTTCTTCCAACCTTTGCCCACAGAACAGGTGACCTACATTACCTTCCATACAACTTTTCACACGACACATACTCAATATTAGAATGATATTTGTTGATATAGGAGAACTCAGCTAAGGATAAATGTATACCCCGGCTTCCTCCAAAATCAAACACACCCATGCTCTCAGCTCACCATCCATCTCCTGATTTGTACGCTTACTTAGTTCACTCATTAGAGAATGATAAGTCGTACTCATCTACATACGCGTTCTCAAGACTCTATAACACATTTACCACAATCGCGAAGTAAATATTTCATCATGTTTCTTGATAATCAACGCGACATCCCAAGGTTCTTTACCAACTCACCGAGCAAAAGTCTCACCAACTCCTCCATACACCTCTTGCTAAGGTAATAATACGTCTTATCCATACTCGGATGTATCAAATACCTTGCATGAATGATGTCCCTACGCTTCCTCTCAATGAAACCAATAGCTGGTCCGCAAAGTACATTCCTCCATCTTCGTTCCTTTCCATTTACTGGTCTAAACTAAGTAATT
Organism: Artemisia argyi; assembly: GCA_030686995.1. Lineage (NCBI taxonomy): Eukaryota > Viridiplantae > Streptophyta > Magnoliopsida > Asterales > Asteraceae > Artemisia > Artemisia argyi. The sequence continues at coordinate 29,275,808 of CM060706.1, read as the reverse complement.
ATTCTTCTTACATGTTCTCATCCTTGAACCTCTCTCTCTAGGCTGGTCAACTTCATCCTCTTAACTCCGAACTGAATTATCATAACCATTGCTCACAAACATCCAAGTTTCACTCGTTCACTCCCGTTCAGCGCTCTTACCACGATGTCTGTTATTCCTTTACGGTGGCGAATCAGACAATCGTAGTCACTGAGAAATTCCACACCCAACTTCTCTTCAACATATATTAACCTCTCGTCAAATATATGCTAAAGATTCTTATGATCTGGGTAGATAACACCTTCTGCTCCATACAAATATCATCTCCAAGTTCTACTTCCCAACTCTAAGTCACGCATCACATAGTTTCTCTTATGGATCTTCTACCTCCGCGATGCCCACGCAATCTGAAGAACGTATATCTTGAAGCTAAACCTCTCACTTGAACAACTTGGCAACATCCTCTTCTTCTTCAACGAACAAATTGATAATCAAAACGACAATCTATCCTAAGTAGACGACGTGCACCATGAAACCGCTCGAACTAAAACGTATACTAACGAACTCAAAAGGGGTATGAATTACCGACTAACGAAGTAACGAACATCAAAATCAAAGCTAGAAAAAAAACACAATGAGAAAATTTTCCCAAATAAAATAGACACGGATAAAATGTTCATGAAAACCCCACACAAGAAAAGATAGAATACACGTACCCATAGTAAATCCACAGGCGTACCTTAACAAAAGAAACACTCGATAAACTAAATACATAATAAGTTTGGTAAATGAGAACTATAGACAGTTCTTATTCCCGTACTCAACCTTCCCAAAAAAAACAAATGAACACCGTTTTTTTTTTTTTTTTTTTTTTTTTTTTTAGGACATGTCTTAAACTTATACTTTTTTTTATAAAATCTATATAAACCATTTTATGTAAGACATCAACATAACCATTTTTTTTTCTTCACACTTCATTTCCCATAAAAATATTAGTTTCCATCAAACGATCTTGAAATACCCAAAACAAATTTGTAAAATGCCATAAAGACTCTATTATAACCTCTTAATCAAACGCAAAAGACATTGAAGAATTCCGAAATCAAAATAATCCTCAAACGAACTCATACCAGTGAACACTCACGCAAATACATTGCAAACCAAGCGAAGAACACAAAGACTCATTCGTACAACAATCAAACCAAAATCATAGAAAAAAAACACCGATACTAACAGGTCACAAAATTTAATTGGTGTGTGTAAATGAGAGATCAAATATCCACACCAACTTGTCACGAACCAACAATACTTGAAGAATAGCATAACATTCATCCGAGGAATGAATGTATGGAGTAACCAAAGAAACGAACCAGTATCCAACAAAACGAATTCGATTTCCCAACACCTATCACAACGTCGAATAGAAAGAATATGGCATCTGTACCATCATGGTACGAATAGGAATGCCAACCAAAGAATCAGGTATACAAACAGAGCGTCTAACAAACGAATCAACTTAAATACCACAACATAAGTACCCACCGATATTTGAGGTATCAACATATGATAGGTAGGATGGAATCGTACCACCTACACACCCCAACATATAACGACAGCCCAAACGGTTAAGAGAATACTTCTCTAACCATACAGCCATCACCAACATGATATCACATACCATCTTCCACAACATATAACAACAAACATCAATCAATGCAATAATGGTCACAAGTCCACGTGTGTGATACCCTTATAATTATGTTCGCGACCATAGTTATAAGCCTATTCCACACGCATTCTTACTTCCAAAACCACACATCTCAATGATAACACACATATACCACATAGCACCTAATACACGATGCAATCCATGCCATCATACTCGCAAGTCCACTTGTGTTGTGACGCATGTATAATTATGTTGGCCACCATAATTATCTATGCCCCCTTTCACAAGTGTACTCCCTCCTATGACAACACATCATGCAAAAAAAAACAAAGACGTCGCAAACAATCATCTCGCATGGAACAATTCCAACGATAACGTAAACTATATAATCAAAATCACTTGGATAAGGTCGATCCAGTATCCAAGAGTAATCATGCTCCAACATGGCTCCAGACGGCAAAAGACAATATACGAATTCCAAAACATAACACAAAACAAAAGACGTCGCATAATGGCTCAAATTCCACTCTCGCACTTATCTCCCTACTCAGATCAATTCAACTTACTACTCGTTGTGGACTCTAGATATTTATCCACACCATTCCATCCTAACTCCCTTTTATCTTTATTCAACCACCCATTCATGTTTCCTACATGTTGAGGTAGTCGACAACATGCAAAACCATTTCTATTCTATTCTTCCAATTCCACATGATTCACAAGCGCATACAAATCACGAGATTTAGACTAAACCACATCTCCTTCCAATGTGAAGTGAGGTCACTACCAAGGGTATTTAGTAATGGCTCCATCTCCAGAAGTCACCGTGGTTCCAAACCTCTCCACTTCTTCTCCACCAACGTTTCCCATAAACGTCCTCTCCTTGTCCGAACATAAATACATGCTAGCGAGAACTCAGATTCTGCGGTTAATCCGCTTCATCCTACCACTTCTCTCGCATCCGATAGCGACAATGGTAGTCCAACGAGGCATCTTACGCGTGGAAGACGATATAATAATGTCGATATATATACAATACTACGTATAGGGAATAGAATAGACGTCCGAAACTCAATAAAATATCTCATAAATATAGGAAAATAGACATATAAAATACTATACTTACACATAGATCCTAAATGCAACTATATGAAGGACTCCTAGGCTATAGTCTAGGTTAAACCACCTAATTCTCTATAACCAAGGCTCTGATACCAATCTGTCACACCCCGCCACGGTGGAAACGCGCGGGTGTAACTTCATGGATATCATCACAACACCTGGTGTCTACATAGAGAACAACTACATGCACATAAATAGAGCAATGTACAAACACAAAGTGTTGTAATAATACCCCAAAAAAAAATAACCAAAATAAAACATAAATCCAAACATAGATGATAAACCACTTCCAATGCAACTAAGGTCTCGTCTATCCACATCCTTCTATATTATCCTTAGAAAGCTCACCTGAAAATGATGCTTAAAATGTCAACATAACGTTGGTGAGATTCATAGGTTTAAGGCTCAACACACAAGGCAACCAAATTTACTATGATTACAAAATATAGCTGGACAAATAATTATAGTTATCATATAGCTACATGCATTTGCAAGTTAATATCCACACATAAAGGCAACAACACTCATAAGGCAACCATTGGGCGGAACGTGCCCACCGATCCAAAGTAGTACCCATCAATATATCATTAATTGGGTCGCATGCGCGAGCAACAGGGTAAGCACCCTCCCAATTGAATCCCAAAAATATATCATCAATTAGGTCGCTATCCTAATTGAATCCCAAAACATCCACGCAAGCAAATAATCACACATAGCATACATACAATAACATTATAAGTCCAAGCTCTTTAATACCACACACATAATCATAGTAAACCAAAACATTTAAGACAAGCATCATTCCCATCCCAAGTTTAAAACAAAGTAAAAATATGGGACTATGAACTCACCTTAAACTCCGCAGCTCCACAAAACAATTCACAATCTATAATACACGAAAATAATCCACATTACATAAGGTCAAGCTAAAAGCTACAACCCATGTAATACACATATGATGGATGTCTAAGACTCATATGACCCACCATGGATCTCCTAGACACCACACTAACCACTACCATAACTTAATACTCACTAAATCCCTTGCACTCTAAAACTCAAAAAACGCAGAATTTTTTAGTACATTCACTCACATGAAATCACGACAAATAAAGCTCAACAACTCACACCAAAAATTTACCATGGTCTCTCATAAGCATAGAAGCTAATCCCAGAAGGCCATGGACCAATAACACACACAAGTACTCACAAGAAATTCAAACTTGACAACTACTCAAATTCGGATCTGAACGGACACCAAAAAAGTTTTGATTTTTAATAATTACTTCTACAAGTTTTTATCGCGAATCCGCTTCGTGGTAGTCTAGTATAACCTAAAACTTAACTATTCCAGAAGACCAAGTCAAAATACCACTTTTACAACCACATGCCAACCTCAAACTTTTACCCATAATCTGTCCCGGTTTGACAGCTTTGACACCTTAACAAAGAAAAATCAAAAGACCGACTTCCCACCTCAAAATTGATCGTGGCTGGACTTTTTGGAAAGCTCTTTCATTATACTTCAATTTAGACTTAAAATTCGTGACTTAACTCATCACCATCTGTTATATACACTCACATCTTTACAGCCTTACAAATCTGTCCAAACCCTAACTCAATAACTAACATGTTTTACGCTCAATTCTCTTAACCAATCATCATACTATTATCATTAATTGATCCCAACATGTTTAATAACATTAATTTACAGAAGTTAACCCAAACCCTAATCCATCATATAATTATTACATGAATTATATTAATTAATTAAACAATTGAACATGTATTTTAAGAATTTTACCTTGATTCTTGATTATTGCTTCACAATTATAAACCCTAATTTTTTTCTCCCTTCTCTTGCTCCTTGGATCGACTAAAATTGCAGTAAAAACGTTTTAGGGGTGTTTGGTTTGGTATATATATTAATTATGGATAATTCTTGGGCCTAAGAGTCATATTTGGACTCAAATTGTGTTTCCTTTTTCCCCCTTATCCCTTAAATCCGAATTTTACATATATAAAATATATATATTTTTATTTTTTTTTATTAAATTTATTTATTACACTCAAAACCTCATACTTTTCATATTTTATAAACTCCCAAAACAAAACCTAACGTCTTACGCGATAAACCTTAATTTTACAATAAACCGGAAAAATATCATTTTCAAAACAAAGTTTCCAAAAATAGAATTTCACACTCTTTTTGAAATATAACTCATAAAAACAAATCCCACGTAACTTACTAACGCTCAATTACTTGAATGAAACCTCGTTACGCAAAAACACAAAAACACCAAAACTACACAAGTCATTTCTACACCACAAAGGTGATCAAAATGAACTTTTCCAAATTCCAAACTGTCCAAATCACAATAAAACCATTTACGCAAAGGGATTTAGTGTTAAAACTCACCTATATCACACATATAACACTACAACCACCTAGGATACACCAAACAAACGTCAACCGAGTCAAGACTATCAGTCAAACTGACCTGCTAAAACCACGGTTGTTACAAATATTAGACCTATAGATTATTTTTATTATCCTTTTATTGTGACTTCTTGGTTTGAGTTGTGTCGACCCACCACCCGTATGGATACCAAACGCCAAACTCCAAACTAATACGAGATAATACGAGAAATGGATTTTCGGAAGTAAAACGGAATACGTTCGGGTTTGGGAATATTTGATTTTGAGGAAATGATTTCTGAACGAGTTGATACTGTTAGGTCGTGCCGAGTCCGTAGTTGCCGTCTTTCGAGTTACTATACGTCTTACTTCTACCGATTTCTTATTGCTGATTTCTGGACTTGAGGTGAGTCATAGCACCACTTTTAATCTTGAACTATGTTTTCAATACTTGGGGTGAGAAACGTGAAAATTATTTTATGTGGACTATTATCGCTTTTATATTCTTTCTAAACTTGCTATGTGTATAGACTAGGATGTATTGTCTGCTTTAGTCACACGGATCGTGTGTACTATTCAAGGTTGGCTTATTTAGATACTGTAGCGTGCACCTATAGGTTATTAATACTTTGGAGGTTATCCGAGTATTTATGATATTGCTGGGGTTACCCGAATATCTATGTTAGAGCGGAGGGTATCCGTGTATTATGTTGGAGCGGAGGGTATCCGCAGGCTTTTAGTGAATCCTTAGTCTAGCTAGCAAGCGTTTTGCGTATATGTCCACTATATTGAGTTATGAATGTAAACCTATGATCTCACCAGCGAAAGCTGACTTTTAGCACGTTTTCTCAGGTAATTAAGTGATGATTTGGATGCATGGATTGGAAGGCTCGGCTATGGCACCTGGTTTATGGATCTATTTTTCTAAAACTCTGATATTTAATTGTGGACCTACGCTTATTTCTTTTGGGCCTGACTCTGAATGAATGTTGGGATAAATGTAAACTTTAAAACCCCGTTTTGGTTGTGTTTTTCTTATGTTTACTTTATCTCGTTCTTTTATGTCTTGTGTTGGATACCAATCCCCGTAACACCTCGAAAGCTTGTTGAGTCTTCCGCTGTACCAAATTTTGGGGGTGTTACAGATTGGTATCAGAGCCAAGGTTATAGAGAACTAGGTAAATAAACACCTAAACTATAACCGATTTTTATAGAAAATGATCATTGACCATTGCCCGCCAGCCCGCCAAGCCGAAGCATCTTCGATTATTTTGAGGTATTATGAGATAATGATTGAAATGAGATTTTTGAGATGACTTAAGAATATGGGATATATTGATTTAGTGATAAGATGGCGTTTCGAGGAATTATATGGTTTAATTGTTTTATAAATGTTTTAGTAATGCGGTATTTGAAATTCTTTATTAAGATTATATGATTGAAATTATATGATGATTTTTGATACGGTATTTTGTGCTTGCGATTTAGTTGTTTTGAAACACTTACACCTACCCTATGCCGTTGTCACAAACCATGACCTCCTATTCGTACGATGTTATTGAGGATGTTTATGCTAGCACGCGTCGCCCAGCACCGATCAATATGGCCCCTGATGACCCATACATGAGATGGTCATGCCTTCAGCCACTACTACTTTATCGTCCCATTGTCGCCCTAAGTCACTGACTTTATCGCCTCGTGGTTCACCTGCTCAGAGATGACGAGTGATGGAGTACCCCTTCGACGACGAGTACGAGGGTGAGCAGGAGGATGATGACCCTCAAGATGAGGAAGGGAATGATGACCCTCAGGTTGAGGAGGAGGATGATCCTCAGGAGGAGGAGATGCATGCTGATGATGTTTTGCCAGCACGTCCAGCTCATGCTGAGGAGCCCAATTCTCCGATACATCCGTTAGAGCCGGTTTCACCTGATCACCCGTTTTTGTTTGATTCACCACCTGGTAGTCCCATGGCGTCGGACGCGCCATCTGAGATACCTGCTGAGCATGCAGAGTTGGGTGAGACTGGTAGGATGTGGACTCGGATTACTGCACAGGGCGAGAGGATCTCGCAGATGGCTGATCGACTTGAGATGGTTATTACTGAGTTAAGAGTTGATTTGATTACTATCGTGGGTAGGACGACAACGATTAGGAGAGGTATGATGGAGATACATGAGCAGATAGAGAGTCTGCAAAGAGGTTTCATCACGGCTCGCGAGGCAAATCGCAAGCTGTGGCAGAGAAACACCGAGTTGGAGAAGAGGTAGCAGACCTCAAGAGAGATAGCGATACTCATAGTGTGGAGTTGGGATCATTGTGGAGAGAGCTGGATGGTTTGAGATCAGAGTTGAGGAGTCTACGCCAGCATCGTGGCTAGATCGATTTGGATTTGTGTTGTTGTGTTGCTACCTAAGCCAGGGAGTACTTGGTTAGGAGAGCTAGATATTATATCTCTTATATCGTGATATTCGAATTGTACGTTCGTCTCGTATGGAACGATTAGTATCTATTATGTCTTTTGGTAGTATGGAACGATGTATTGATCGCTACTTGTATGGATGATGGTGATATCGTATGATATTCTATGGTTTTTGGCGTACATGGAGAATTGTGTTCCTATTTGCGTGGTTGATATTGTGTTCGTATTATATCAATGGCCCCACGACGAAACCCTGTTAGAGCTATCAGAACTGATCCTACAACGACTACCCCTGGTCGTCGAGGACGCTGTCATACTCGAAATGTTGAAACCCCTACTCCCGATAAGCTGGACACTACTAACCGCAACAACAGGACTCAAAATGTTGATGTTCAGGGAGACAATGATCCTGTTCCACCTAATGCACCTACTGTGGACCAAGTAATGATCAATCAACTTGTGGAGCAACGAGTTGCTGAGCTACTAGCTGAGTCAAATCATTCCAACAATTCTGTTGGAACATTTCCACCTGTTCGTGCTAATGGACGTAACTACAAGGAGTTTAAAATTTGTGGACCCATTGAGTTTGGTGGAACCGAAGGAGTGGTCTACTTGGTCAGGTGGAAAGAGAAAACTGAGTCGGTGTTCAATGTCAGCAATTGTGCGGAGAATGTTGAGGTAAAGTTTGCTTCTTTTACTTTCAAGGATGAAGCTTTAACTTGGTGGAACAATTACTGAAATTCGGTTGGGAGTGATGTGGCTTATGCTATGACTGGGGAGCAATTTAAGTCTTTGCTGATTCAGACTTATTGCCCAAGAAATAAGGTTAAGAAGCTGGAGATTGAGTTTTGGAATCACAAAGTGAAGGGTACTGATATGGCAACTTACAATCGTCGTTACCAGGAGTTGGCCATGCTTTGCCCAGATATGGTTAGAACTGAGACTCAAAAGATTGCGCGGTATACCGATGGGTTGCCTGTGGCTACAAGGAATGATGTGATTGCTGCTAGACCTGCAAATATCCATGAGGCCATCACAATCGTTCAACAACTAATGAATTCGTTGGAATTGGAAGGAGCTGATCAGGAAAAGAATGGAAAGAGAAAGAGAGGCCATCACTCTAAGGGTAATGATCACCGAAACAAGCGACAAGCTAAGGCTTATGTTATTGGGAATGGAGATAAAAGGGACCAAAACGGTGATGCACCCAAGTGTGGTCGTTGCCACCAGAATCATTCTGGATGGTGTAGTGTAATATGTCAGAACTGCTCAAAGAAGGGACACACATCTAAGGATTGTAGGGCTTGATGAGGCGAAAAATGATCCGTTTTTAGGGGGTCATTTAAGCCCGAATTCGAATTTATTTGATCAAATATTGCCCTAAATCGTTCCTTTTGTGATTTTAGGTACTTTGGGAGTGAAATCTGGAAAAGGAAGCAATTCGAACGTTTTTGGAGCATAAAAGTGAAGAAAACGCCAAAGACTTAATTTTCCATGCTGAGAACAGTACATGACGGCGTCAAGAGTAAAAGTGCTGACGGCCCAGAGAGAATGTGAAGGCGTCACCCAAGGCCGTCACATGTTAACTTGTCAAAACTTGCGCGCGGAGTAGCTGATATTGTTTTGGTCATAACTTTTGCATACGAACTCGGATTTAGGTGATTCAAAAGCCCACGCGAAGAGGACGAAGAGATCTACAATTTGGTGAAAAAATGGTCTTAACGGCGTCAAGAGTAACGGGCTGACGCCATCAAGAAGGGCCGACAGAAAATATTCCTATAAATATAACATCATAACTTCACTTTTTGTAAGCCCTAAACCCTAAGGTCGATTCCTGGGTTTAGGTAGGTGTTTTTCCAGCAACTTAGAGGGTTTCAATCACTCCATAAACATCATGTATTAGTTTGATGATTCTATCTTAATTATGTTTTCCATTATCATTGTTGTTTGCTCTTCTTTGATGATGATTTGCTAATTCACCTTGTGTCTACTTATGATTATGTGAAACTTGTATATAATTGATTAGATCTCATTGATTTCTTGTTGATGTTGTGTCTATCTCCATCAATTAAGGCGTGACAACTTCAATAGATCTAGTTGGTTTAGTTTATAATCCTTGTTTCCTATTGATTCTTGTTTTGATTGAATGATTTATATGTTAGGCTTAAGAAAACTGGCAGATCTCCAAATGGTAACATGCTTGAACGTCTTAGGAAACATGAACCTATTGCACTAAGGTCTTTATTGGTTGTATTTAATGCATGAGCCACTGTTTACAATCCCTATGGTTGTGTTGGGCATGGTATAGGAGGAGATAAGAGCTCATAGAATTGGGGAGTTATGTGCGATACCCCATGAATGGTATTAAGGAATACAACCCGTCAATTAAAACAAGGTTACAATTCAATAGGTAGGATTGGATAGCTAGCAAGGAGTAACATATCATGGGTAGACATGCTTTACTTATCTTGTAGAACCTTAGTTTATTTTCTTGTTTATTAGATTAATTAGTAGCTTTTGGGTTAGTTGATTAGCAACTAATTCCGCCCATTCTCCCAATACCCGAAATTTTTACTTGCTTTTCATAAAACATAAAAACATAAAAAGAATCATCCTTCACCTTTAGACCTAGTTAGATTAATTTCAATCCTAACGACACTATTCCTAGCTGAACGATCAATCCCCCGGTACTTGTCACTATACTATACTACAACGGTCAGGTACACTGCCTGGTGGGGGTTGTAAGCTTCTCAGGATCCCTTGAGAGGTAAAGCCTGTTGCGATTCCCACGCATCAAGTTTTTGGCGCCGCTGCCGGGGAATAGTTATTGTTTAGGTTGAATTTGATTTTTATTAGGTCTACTCATTAGATTCCTATCAAGTAAGATTTTTTCTTTTTATTTTGTAGCTTTCTCGTAGTCTATCTTTTCTTTGTGATTTTGTTTGTAATTTGCTTCAAATGGACACTTCACTTAGACTTCTAAGATTGCAATATATGGTTGAGTGGCTAGAACACCAAGAAGTTCAAAATACCTCATTTAGAGACACCTATGTATCATATGAGCCTTTACCTAGGATAGATTCTTATGAACAACCTCCATGTTTAAGATCTAGTTTTAGTGAGGCCAATAGAAAATGCGACCTAGTTTGCCAAGGAATTATGGAGAGAGCCATTGCAATAAATCATAAGTTGGATGAAGCACTAGGTTTGCTATTATCACTACCTAAGAAAACAATTGAGGAGGATTTAGCCGAGCATGATCACATTGATCAAAAAGACCTAGGTTTTATGATCGATAATGATGAATCTCAAGAAACAGATGATGAATCTCTTGGGCAATTTGTATATAGCAGTCAGAATATTGAGGATGACCCTTATGATTCGGACATAGAAGTTGAGATGCCTAGAGAAGCACGTGAGATACTTGGGATAATGTTAGGGCTAGATCCTGACACATGGAATGATGAGGTGAACAACATAAGCCCACAAAATACTCAACCATCATTTGAGGCACACGCACCGCCCGTGACTTACCCGGAAGAAGTAGAAGAAACTTTAGGAATTCCAATGGAGGTAGAACCCTTGGACCAGGCACCATTTGAGGATATAGGTTTGAACACTTGTAGTGATAACCTTACTCCTAGTTCTAGGGAATTTCCTAGTGTTGATGAACCGGAACCTCAATCTTTACACACCTTTCCATCCTTAGATATATTTCTAGGAGACAAAAGAGGAACCGATCCACCCATCAACCAATATTATCCGGGTAGTTTTAGGATGAAGGAAGCCATTCACTCACCCCCTTCACCTCACGTGGCATATTCACACCCTAAGGGTGTGTATCGCTACTTTCACCCACACTTAAACCTAAGTGTAGGGAGAACCTCCCCTATTTCCGTTAAATAAGGGTAGAGTCAGGCTCGTGACTCGAACAAAAACAAGCGCTTCTTGGGAGGCAACCCATGTTTTGTGTGTTTTTATTTGTTTGTTTGTTTGTTTGATTTTATTTGTTTCCATATGCATGTTCTATTTTTATTGTTTGTGGCTCATGTTTCAAAGTAAATTGTGAAAATGCTTTATTTTATTTTTTACTTCGTCTTAATTGCATATAAAGGTATTTTGCAAAAGATAAGTGTAAGGGAGATCCAAATTTGTTTATAAGAACAAAATTGAGCATGAACCACAACAATAATAAATGGACATATGTATTAGTACTTGTTAGAGTCAAATGCTTGTATCGAGTCATAATGATGTTTTGCAGGAATTTTCCAGGAAGTAGGACGAAGTTTTTCCAGAAATTTTCCGGAAACTTAACATAAGAATTTCTGCAGGTCACTTCTGACGGCGTCACGTGTAAAAATCTGGAAATTTTACCAGTTTTGTTTTTCTAATGGAGTCTTAAAGTTTTTGTTGATTCTTTAGTTATATAAACTCCAGGAAATCTACAAACACTCATTCCACAAGCGTTATATCTTTAATTGTTTTGTTTCTATTCCTAAGTCTGGAATTACATCTAGTTGTGAGTTATCTTTGTTCGGGTTGATGCTTTGGGTTTTTGTTTGTTTTCTCAGGAGTTACAGGTTATGTTTGACAAGAAGATGATTTATATTCTGGAAGGGAAGCTTTGATTGTTCATTTTCTTGGAGGAAGATTTAACCGGGCCACCTTATTATCCATACCGAGCGAATCAGGGGAGTATTTAATTTCATTCTCTTTACTTTTTCACTTTTACATTCTTTACTTGAACATTGGGGACAATGTTCATCTTAAGTGTAAGGGGAGGGTAAAAAGATGATACCTTACATATGCACTTTCGCTTGAGTTTGTTTTGTTTAATGGTAGATGTGTAATAAAACTATGAGAAATACTTGTTAGTGCAATTTTAGCGCCAAATTTAAATTTTTTTACAACATTTAGGAGTGAAACTTTAGCCATAGCAAGCGTCTCATAGATAGGAGATTGTATGACTAGCACATAACCGTATATTCAGAAAAATTTTCCACCCAAATATGTGAGGTTCGCCTTTAGATTTGATAGGAAAAGCATTTACTATTAGTGCTTATTAGTGTACCGGTAGCATTTAGATTCTAGAACTTGCGTTAGTGATGCATCCCGAGACCGCTAGTGAGAGTACATTCGTGTGGTAGGATTTACTACATGATAAGAGGCATTAGGATTACCCTTGTGTTAAACCCGTATCATAATTACTTGACCATTTAAGTCATATTACTTGGCTAGTTAAGTCAACTAATTTTTCCCACACCCTTAGCGTTGTACTCATTTTTAGTACACGAAACCCCTAGTACACCCTTCCGAGCCTATCTTTTCGTTTCTAACTTTAAGCATTTTACTTAAAGGAAGAATTTGGTACACCCCACTTAAATGTACACCCAAATCGCCTTAGCCTTCCGTGTATGCGCTCATTTTTAGTGCATTATTGTTATTTGTTAAACCCTAAGTTAACTATCTAATTGATTACATGGTTGCTAAGTCGAGTCATATCCTTGTACATATTATTTTGGGACGATTGAGACTCATGGGTAAGTACTTATTTTATGGAGTAATGGGGAAGAACATCATTTACTACCCCCATATGTACGTTAATCTTAAAAGTGCTCCAAGTGTTTTGATTTTCTTAATTCGAGTCATTAGATTAGTTAATTGTAAAGTATGTAAAGATTCAAGTGTAAAGGGAATGTTCATTACCTATGATGTATTATTTTGGATGGTAGGGTAAGAGTGTATGCAAAAAAAAAAAAAAAAAAAAAAAAAAAAAAAAAAAAAAAAAAAATCGAAAAATCAAGAAAAAGAAAAAAAAATAGAAAAAGGAAAAGAGAAAAAAACATACGGACTACCATCCCGTTTCATTCTATGTTCATTTTATGTTTTTGTTATTTTTCATTTATTAGCTTAAGTCGAGTCTAGTCTTGGCTTAGCAACGCCATATTGTACATGTAATTAACCAAGATTGTTAACTCGCCACCAATAAAACTTCCTTTATCCAACAAAACCGTGTATTTCATATCCCTACACCTAACGTTACAACCCTTTAAAAGACCTCTTTGATAGTTTATCCTAGGTGCTTACGCCACGTGGTGGAGGTTTGATCCTTTCCCAAGCCTATGGTAATCTATTTTGCTATGACAGGTAGTAAGAGATATCTTCCGTTTCCATATTGTAATTTACACTTTATTACACCCGAGAGATGTGAGTATCTAAACACTATTTGTGAGGTGCTTGTGTATGACCTCTGTGCTTGTCTATTGGTCTTTAGTGGAACGATTATTTGTTGTAATTACTTTTATATTAGTGTTAAATGACCCCTAACTTGTCTTTTGACTAGAATAAAAGCGCATTTGCTTGAGGACAAGCAAATCTCAAGTGTAAGGGTATATGAGGAGGCGAAAAATGATCCATTTTTAGGGGGTCATTTAAGCCCGAATTCGAATTTATTTAATCAAATATTGCCCTAAATCGTTCCTTTTGTGATTTTAGGTACTTTGGGAGTGAAATCTGGAAAAGGAAGCAATTCGGACGTTTTTGGAGCATAAAAGTGAAGAAAATGCCAAAGACTTAATTTTCCATGCTGAGAACAGTACCTGACGGCGTCAAGAGCATTTTGGTGACGGCGTCAAGAGTAAAAGTGCTGACGGCCCAGAGAGAATGTGAAGGCGTCACCCAAGGCTGTCACATGTTAACTTGTCAAAACTTGCGCGCGGAGTAGCTGATATTGTTTTGGTCATAACTTTTGCATACGAACTCGGATTTAGGTGATTCAAAAGCCCACGCGAAGAGCACGAAGAGATCTACAATTTGGTGAAAAAATGGCCTTGACGGCGTCAAGAGTAACGGGCTGACGCCGTCAAGAAGGGCCGACAGAAAACATGCCTATAAATATAACATCATAACTTCACTTTTTGTAAGCCCTAAACCCTAAGGTCGATTCCTGGGTTTAGGTGGGTGTTTTTCCAGCAACTTAGAGGGTTTCAATCACTTCATAAACATCATGTATTGGTTTGATGATTCTATCTTAATTATGTTTTCCATTATCATTGTTGTTTGCTCTTCTTTGATGATGATTTGCTAATTCACCTTGTGTCTACTTATGATTATGTGAAACTTGTATATAATTGATTAGATCTCATTGATTTCTTGTTGATGTTGTGTCTATCTCCATCAATTAAGGCGTGACAACTTCAATAGATCTAGTTGGTTTAGTTTATAATCATTGTTTCCTATTGATTCTTGTTTTGCTTGAATGATTTATATGTTAGGCTTAAGAAAACTGGCAAATCTCCAAATGGTAACATGCTTGAACGTCTTAGGAAACATGAACCTATTGCACTAAGGTCTTTATTGGTTGTATTTAATGCATGAGCCACTGTTTACAATCATTATGGTTGTGTTGGGCATGGTATAGGAGGAGATAAGAGCTCATAGAATTGGGGAGTTATGTGCGATACCCCATGAATGGTATTAAGGAATACAACCCGTCAATTAAAACAAGGTTACAATTCAATAGGTAGGATTGGATAGCTAGCAAGGAGTAACATATCATAGGTAGACATGCTTCACTTATCTTGTAGAACCTTAGTTTATTTTCTTGTTTATTAGATTAATTAGTAGCTTTTGGGTTAGTTGATTAGCAACTAATTCCGCCCATTCTCCCAATACCCGAGATTTTTACTTGCTTTTCATAAAACATAAAAAATAAAAAGAATCATCCTTCACCTTTAGACCTAGTTAGATTAATTTCAATCTTAACGACACTATTCCTAGCTGAACGATCAATCCCCCGGTACTTGTCACTATACTATACTACAACGATCAGGTACACTGCTTGGTGGGGGTTGTAAGCTTCTCAGGATCCCTTGAGAGGTAAAGCCTGTTGCGATTCCCACGCATCAGGGCTCGACCTCTTGCTATGGTTCAAGCTACTCCTGAAGTGAGAAGCAAGGCGGATGTTACTTGTTACAGATGTGGAAAGAAGGGACATTATAGGAATGAGTGTAGGGAATCGTGGAACCGAGGAAATCAAGGATCGGGTGGTAATGGGTACAATCATGGAAACCGTGGAGTTGGAGGAAACCGTGGACGACAAGATAATGGGGACCAACGCGTGGAAGCTGGAGCTGCTCATGGGAGAGTGTATGCACTCGGGAACGAGAGAGGAGAAGGTCCGAACGTCGTTACTGGTACGTTCCTTCTCAATAATCGTTATGCTTCCATACTATTTAATACTGGTGCCGATAGAAGTTTTGTGTCCACTGCATTTACACCATTACTAGAGAAACCCCCGATGGCCTTAGGAATTTGGTATGATGTAGAGTTAGCTAATGGAAATATAGAAAGGATTAAGACTATCATTCGCGGTTGCACGTTAAATTTCTTGAATCACCCTTTTAACATAGATCTTCTACCCGTCACGTTAGGAAGTTTCGATGTCATCATTGGTATGGATTGGTTGTTGAAGTATCTTGCTCACATACTTTGCTATGAGAAGATCGTGCGTGTGCCTTACAGAAAGGAGATTCTAAATATACAAGGAGATCGAAAAGGTTCGAGGAGCCCATCCCGATTAGCGGTCATTTCTTGTACTAAGTTACCGAAACTAATGGAAAAAGGATGTTGCCTTTTCTTAGCTCAAATCTCTGAGAAAGGAGGGAAGGAGAAGAAGGAAAGGTGCATTGGAGATGTGCCTATAGTTCGTGATTTTCCTGATGTATTCCCGATGATTTGCCGGGAATCCCGCCTACTAGACAAGTGGAGTTTCAGATTTAGTTGATACCTGATGCTTTACCCGTAGCATGAGCGCTTTATCGACTTGCACCCACTGAACTGGAAGAGTTATCGAAACATTTAGCGGAGTTAGCCGAAAAAGGATTTATAAGACCAAGTTCTTCGCCTTGGGGAGCCCCGGTCTTATTCGTGAAGAAGAAGAATGGATCGTTTCGTATGTGTATTGACTATCGAGAGCTGAACAAGTTAACGGTGAAGAATAGATACCCGTTACCGAGGATCGACGACTTGTTCGATCAGCTCCAAGGATCGAGTGTGTATTCAAAGATCGATCTGAGATAGGGATATCATCAACTTAGAGTTCGCGAGGAAGATATTCCGAAAACGGCTTTCAGAACCCGTTACGGGCATTACGAGTTTCAGGTGATGCCGTTTGGGTTGACTAACGCACCGGCGGTATTCATGGATCTCATGAATCGGGTGTGTAAGCCTTACTTAGATAAGTTTGTGATCGTGTTCATCGATGACATTCTGATTTATTCGAAGAGTGAGAAGGAGCATGAGGAGCATCTAAGGCTTATCTTAGAATTGCTCAGGACGGATAAACTGTATGCCAAGTTCTCCAAATGTGAATTTTGGATTCCGACGGTACAATTTTTGGGTCATGTGATTGATAGACAAGGAGTTCATGTAGATCCTGCTAAGATTGAAGTGATTAAAGATTGGGCTGCACCAACGACCCCAACAAAAGTTCGTCAATTTTTGGGTGTAGCCGGTTACTACCGAAGATTCATCGAGGGATTTTCGAAGATAGCAAAACCGTTGACCAAATTGACTCAAAAGAGTGTTAAATACGAATGGGGAGATAAGAAAGAGGAAGCATTTCAAGTACTTAAGAAAATGTTGTGTAGTGCTCCTATCTTAGCGTTACCTGAAGGTAATGGGGACTTTGTGGTCTATTGTGATGCTTCGCATAAAGGTTTGGGAGCTGTGTTAATGCAACGAGAGAAAGTGATAGCTTATGCTTCCCGACAGCTCAAGAAGCACGAGAAGAACTACACCACTCATGATTTGGAGTTAGGTGCTGTGGTTTTTGCCTTAAGGATATGGAGACATTACTTATACGGAACCAAGTGTGTTGTGTTTACTGACCACAAAAGTCTACAGCACATCTTGAATCAAAAAGAGCTCAACATGAGACAACGACGTTGGATTGAGTTGATAAGCGATTATGAATGCGAAATTCGTTACCATCCTGGTAAAGCAAACGTTGTTGCTGATGCTCTTAGCCGAAAGGAGAGAATACCACCGTTACGAGTTAAGTCATTAGGAATGACTATCGTATCGCCATTACCGTCTCAAATATTAGAAGCTCAAACAGAAGCGTTGAAAGCAGAAAACCGACCTGCTGAGAACATATTTGGGATGGCTGAAAATGAGAAAGGATTTGTTAAGCGTTCTGATGGAGTATTGTGTTTTGGAGACCGAAGTTGGGTACCTTTATATGGAGGAATTCGAGAGTTGATTATGCACGAGTCGCATAAGTCAAGATACTCTATTCATCCTGGGTCTGACAAGATGTACCAGGATTTGAAAAAGTTATATTGGTGGCCAAATATGAAGGCAGATATAGCATTGTATGTTAGTAAGTGTTTGACATGTTCTAAGGTTAAAGGCGAACATCAAAGACCGTCAGGATTATTGACGCAACCAGAACTCCCGGTTTGGAAATGGGAGCGGATCACAATGGACTTTATTACCAAATTACCAAAGACAGCTAGCGGTTGCGACGCTATATGGGTAATTGTGGATTGTTTGACTAAGTCTGCTCATTTCCTGGCGATTAGTGAAGATGATAGTGTTGACAAACTTGCGAGGTTGTATGTGAAGGAGATTGTTTCTCGTCATGAAGTTCCGATATCGATTATTTCTGATCGCGACAGCCGCTTTACGTCAGTGTTGTGGCAATCACTTCAAACCGCTTTGGGGACGAGACTTGATATGAGTACTGCATATCACCCCCAAACCGATGGTCAAAGTGAGAGAACTATTCAGACTTTGGAGGATATGCTTCGTGCATGCATAATTGATGAGTGTCTAAATACTCATCATTTTATACTAATCTGAACTGCCAAAGCATACAAAAACACTCAAATATGTATCAAAATACTTAAAATATCTTAAAGGTGTGTTTTATATGTTTCAAATGCAAAATATGCAAAAACAGATGAAAAACGTATAAAGTTTGCATAATTGGCAGTTTCAGTCCCTCAAGTTCCATAAATTGTCAAAACTAGTCCCTGGTTATTCTAAAAACATGAAATAGTCATCAAAGGTCCTTTTTAATCATAAAGTTACATATTTAGTCCTTTGGTGCAAAGTTTCATAAAATTACAAGTTTAGTCCCTCAACTTTGGAAATTGACAGAAATGGTCCCTGGGATGTAAAAACTTTGAGAAAAGCAATTTTGGTCCTTTTACTAATAATATTTTGCAGGTTTGGTCCTTATGTGAAAAGTTTGGAGGAATTACAAATTGGTCCCTCAAGTTTGAAGGTTTGGCATAAATAGTCCCCGGGGTTTTAAAAATAGAAAAATATCAAAAATACCCCTTGTACTATTCATATATGGCAAATTAGGTCCTTGTGATAATTTTGGAATAATGCCATACCAGCCCCTAAACTTTCACCAATTTACAAAAGTGGTCCTTGTAATTTCTAAATATACCAAACCGGACCCTACCTTTATATAACTAAACCTAATCCAAACTAAACTAAACTACCCAAAATAAAACAGCCCATCCACTATCCCTTGGCCCAACTTACCTCAGCCCAGTCCAAACCATGGTCAAAACCCAGTCAACACAAACCAAAACCACCACCCCGTACCCTCTTTCCCTCCCAAACCACCACTTCCACCACTGCAAAACCATACCACCCTCCACCTCACCGGTTTCTTGCTCCCCACTCTCACCACCTCATCCTCCACCTCACCACAACCTTCCAAACTAAATTAAACCCCTAAAAGTCTCTCCACGCAACCACAGCTGACACCCATGACTTTGGCGCCAAGAAACTTTTAAACGGCCTGGATGAAATAGACCTTATCAACGGTTCTAAAGTGGTGGGAAAAGTCAAGTGGGTCCCACTTAACTCAGAAAAGGGCTATAAGGAAGAAAAGAAGCAGAAGATGAAGAATATTAGCTTAGGAGTAGTGTAAATTAAGTCGTAGGTAGTGTAAACTCGTATTTTCAGTTGTAATTTCAATTAAAAAGCTTGTACTCAGCTAGTTTCATGTACCTTAATCTTTAATTAAAGTTAAATTCAAGTTTTATTTGCTGTCTCAGATTATGCCAATTTCTTAAATTCTCAAAATTTGCCAAAAGTTTGATTGCTGTTGTTTGTTGTTGTTATTGTAATCTAAGGTTCACTTAAGCTGTGACAAAGCTTATCTAAGCTTTTAAATTTCCTCAGAAGTCAGTTAGAATAGAAAACTCAAAAATTCCAAAAATTCCAATAAATAAATAGAAAATAAAAAAATCAAAAGAAAAAGAAGAACAAGCAATGGAGCATGCTGAATCCTGGATGAACATGGTTTAGAATCCTATGGGGGATACTAGGTTGTGATCTTGGTTCATGGTTCTTTGATCTCAGTTCCTTTCCATTTGTAAGCAAGTTTTTATTTTTTAGCTTAATGAGTTTTTAATGTTTCTGTGATATTATCCTTATTTAAATAGTCTCATTTAAGTTTATTTAATCTGTTTTAAGTGTTTAAATCATAGTTGTAGTTTAATAATTAAGAATTGTAGTATAAACTGTCATATAAGGTAGTGTTTGGATAAGTTGATTCAGCTGAGCTTTTGAGTTCTTCTGTGCTCATCACCTTTTGAGATTTCTTTCTTAGGTTCATAGGATCACAATTTAACTGTTGTATTAGTAGTTTTAATAGCAAAAGTCAAATCCACCTTCACAAATCATTTGCAGTCAACTGATTGGGCTTGACATCCCCTAATCAGTCTTGCTTGCTTATTTTTTTGTTATAGTAGCTTAATTAAGTCTTATTATATCATATTACATCATAATCAGTAGTAAAATTAGGATCATAGTTCAATTAAGTCAAAGTTTAGGTTTTATAGAAAAAGTCAATTGTACTATCCTCAGATTTTATCAAAACTTCAAGTAATTGTTTTGATTTTTGTAGAAGGTTTTAAGACTTGAAAATTGTTCCTACTTATAGCATACCACCTCAACTTCAAGGTCTCAGTACCATTTGATTTTTAGGAATTTTCTTGTGGGCCCTACTCACCCCCAAACTCAACTGCAGGGAGAATATCTCCCCTGCACACCAGTTCAGTCACTCACCACCACCACTTTGGTGGTGTTTTGTGACCACCACAGTGGGCCCCACACCTCCTAGTTAAGTTTTCTCAACCCCCCTCCTAGTAGGCTCTTTAGTTTGACCTTTGGTTTGACTTGAATCACTGTGGACCCCACTTAATTAAGCTCCTCAAGTTTGTCCCCATTCTGAGTAGAATTTAGTTTTTGGATTAGCTTATTTTGATTTACCAGCTTATCTACTGAGCTTATTGGATCAAATTAAGCTTTGACAAGTCCAACTAACTTATTAGGATCAGAATTTACCAAGGTGGGTCCCACATAAGCTCATTTGAGCTTATTTCTCATTAAAGTCAACAATAGTCAACTGTTTTGATTCTTAGCTTATATCTAGCTTATTTTTAAGTTGTAAAATATTTGTTTTCACAAAAGTTGTCTATTTTTAAGTATAATATAATTTTGTAAAAGAAAATTCAAGAAAAACCAACATAAAATTAAGTGATAGTTTCTATTTAATATAATTTAATTTTAATTTTCATTTTTACATTTTTATTAAGTAAGTTGTGTTTTTTATATTTTTATTAATTTCCTTATATATTAAAGTAATTTAAATAATTTTATTAGATTTTTATAATATCATTTGATATTTATTAGAATTAAAAATAGTTTTATTAGTAATTAATTAATAATTAAGTTATAAATAGCATAATTAGTTTTTATATAGTAACACCTATATTTTATATTTTTCCTAGCTTTTATAAGTCATAATATAATTTTAGTAATTTTTCTAGAATTTTTACTGTTCATTTAATAGTTTTTATAATTTAAATAGTTTAAATAGTAATTAAATAATAAATAGTAAGCTAGTTTAAAAATATATAAAATAAAGTTTTTATAATTTTTTAGGATTCCTGTAATGGTTAATTAGATTTATAAAAATTTTCATAATTTTCTAAGTCATTTTAGTATTATTTGTAATTTGAAATAGTTTAATTAGTTTAATTAATATAAATAGTTTTTAATTAATAAAAAGTTTATAAAAAGACAAAAACATTTATTTTTATTTTTTATACTTTCTTCAAGTTCATTTTTAAGTTTAGAAATTATTTTTACAAGTTTTTAGTTTAATTTGTAGTATTTATAATTTTTTAATTAAATAGTTAAATAGTTTTTAATTAAATAATTAATAATAAATAATATAATAATCTAAAAAATAGTTTTCTTTTTAATTTAATTTTATTTTAAGTTTAAGTTTATAGAATTTTCAATTTTAACCCTTGTAGTTTATTTTTTCTTTAAAACTCACCTTTTTCTCAGTACGCAGTCGCGTCTGATTTTAAATTGGTGTACGTTTTAGATATCTAGGTTTCACGTAATAGTTCTTATAGTCTATTTAAGTTAATTTAAGTTATAAAACCTTAGTATAATCACACACACACACTTTTATACCCTTACCTGTTCACATTCACTAATCACAGATTCGTTTTTAATATCACATCGCACACCTCGTTGGGACTTACGACCCGGGAAAACACTGTATTCCTCGGAAGCATTTGCCTCAGCTGTTTGACTATTACAGTTGGCCATTCACAAGTGGCTGATCAATAATTATCTGACCGTTTGAGGCGAATCAAAATTTGGCGCCGCTGCCGGGGAGGTTGTGCGCTTATTTTAAACGATTTTGCCTATTTGTGATTCTGGATATACATCCATTGTATATTTACCATCTTTTATCCATATTTTTATAAAACAAAACACAAAAATATTCACCTTTACACCCCTGTCTATTTGATTCTTCATTTCTCATCCCCAAAACCCTTTGATTCTACATTCTTCCACTTATCTCATAATTGATTCTAATGGCATCTCTCGATGACGATTTCTTTAAACAAAGGGCCTTTAAAAGCGAAGTTGAAAAACTTATGGCCTTATCAAAAATGTCGAGATGTCATGTTGATTATGATGGACCTTCAATTCCTATTCCCTCTCCGGTGAGGGAAAGAGATCATGAAACCAAGGTGACAAAGGACCTTGTACTTTCCTCTTACGATGGAAGTTCTAAATACGTCCAAACCACGGTTGTCCAAAAACCTGAGCTCACAAATGCTCCTAAACCTGATCTTTCACGGTTTACGGTTAAAAGTTTGTCAAGCAAACGTACTGAGCTCAGGGCAGTAACTGAAAAGAACGACTTACCTAACCTTCACGTTTATCAAGAACCAAAACCCGAGACCATAACGGAAGTGGTGGAAATTCCTAGCTCTAAGAGCACACCACTTGTCCCACCTCCAGATTTTGTTCCTTGTGACGGTTGTGGTGAGCCTCTTTTCGGTTTTCCATGTCGTTGGTGTACATGTGTACAATGTGGTAATGATATTCAAAATGGGAGTTGTTTGTTTTATGGATCGAGTAATTCATTTGCTTATGATCCTAATCAAAACTCATTCAACGACTCCTCAAATTTTTCAAACTACCCATCACATTCATACGAGCAAGAATTATATTATCCAAATCTCAATGATGCTTCGTATCAAAATACACCAAACCAGACTCAACAGTTTAACTGTTGTGAGTATTGTGGTGGTTCACACTACAGTTCTGATTGTCAAAATAGGAATCAGTTTGTCTATGAACAGGTTCCTAATAACAATTATGACTTAAACACATACGAATCACAACCACATCAGTTCAACTGTTGTGAGTACTGTGGAGGTCCACACTTTAGCTCTGATTGTCAAACAAGGAATTCATTTCCTTGTAACAATTACGACTATTCGTTTCAAGAACCACCTCCACAATACCAAATGAACCAAGCAACTCCTCATATCCAGCAAGACCCTTGTCTAGAGGTTCTTGAAAAACTTAAAAACATTAGAGAGGAGTTAGCTAATATGTCGTTTCACAATGCACCAAGTTTTTCTTGTGTACATTGTGGGGGTCCTCATGATGATTTTAAATGTCAACCGTATTATAAACCTGAACATTGTTCTAGTTCTAATACATCCGGTTTTGACACATTCACACCCCCACAGTTTCCACTCACTCAATATTCTCGTGATAAATCTATCACGGAATTACTTGCTGAAAAACATGCTGCTAGAGATGAAAGAAGCATGGAAGAATTACTAGTCTTAGAACAAGCAGCTATAACACGTACCAAATTTCAAAATGCTGTTTTACTCGATGAGGATGATGAAAGTGTTAATACCTCATCATGTTCATCAGTTGAGACTCCTTCCATGCATATACAGGGAGAAAAGAATATAACTGAATCACCAGCAGTAGAAATAATGGAACTTGTAGACTCCATTACTGCTAGTCCTTCTCATCTCCCTGAGTATGATGTTATCACACCCGAGGTTCCCACTCACTCTCTGAACATGGGGGACGAGCATCTTGACACTGTTCCTACAAAGGAATTGGACGAATTCATAAAGTCTAGTGTTGAGAACCTTGTCCCAATCCCAAGTGAGTCACAGGGAATTCTTGATCATGTGTGTGATATTCCTCCCCCTCTTGTCTTTCCAAATAATCATACTGAGATGTTCTCTGATTCTGATGAGAACTATTCTTTATCTTGTGGAGACATAAGTTATGTAGGGGAATTGCCTTCTGAGCTTGTCAACTCAGAAGAAGAGAATGAGGAAGAAATAATCCAAGGCGAATCTCTTCGTCTTACGTTATTAAATGCTAATCTTCTCATTTCTAGAATCGAGGCTTTTAATGAAAAGCCTATTTCATCTCCTATCCCCGTCAAGGATAGTGAGATTTTGATCAATGATTCTATTCCTGAATTGCAAACGTTCCATTTTGATCAAACGGAAGAGAAGATAAGTGGCAGTACCACTTCTCATTCTTATAATTCTCTTCCCGTTTATGAATCATTTACTATTGAGGAGTTCCCAAGTGAATTCACTCAAATCAATCCCGAATACGAATCATTCACCTTTGAGGAGTTCTCCGATGAACTCACTCATATCATATCTCCTCCTGAGTATGATAAATTCTATTTTGATCTAGACATACCCATAATATGTCTTGATCAACCGAGCTTAAATGAGGAGATTCATGAAACAATGAATTCTCCTATTGAGGAAGAAGAGTTAGTCATGATTTTTATCATGATTTTCTTCCTTTTCTTCATATATTTTGTTCCCTATCCTGTTCTTCACTCTTTCGGGAGTGAAGACATTATCTTTGATCCCGGCATTATCATTTATAAATTATGAGCCGGTTACTTGTCTCATCGGTGTGGAACTTTCGCGTGCTTCAAATGTTTATCCAAACATCTTGAATGAAAGTCCGATGAGATTGTCTCTTCCACTTGCTTCCCCATGGACAAATAAATTCGGGGTCGAGTCAAGTTAGTGACTCGGGAATCAAAAACATTAGCACAAACATGGGTTTTCACCCGTGTGTAACACCCTAGTGTAGGGGAGATGCCCCACGTGTTGTATATAAATATATCCTCAAAAAAAAAAAAAAATGTACATATAGTGATAGCTTCTATTTAAGAAGTTTTATCTAAAAAAAATAATTGTATGTATATACATCTTAAATAAAGGCTAAGGAATATTTTTCTTCTTACGTTCTAAGTTCGGTTTAACATCCGGTACTTTGAATATTGAGGACAATATTCAGTTCTAAGTGTGGGGGGAGATTCGTCTAACGAATTTAAACACATGTTCCATCAAGAACCCCCATTTTAGCCAAAATTTTAAAATTTTTTCTCACTTAGAACGCAATAAATGGTATCAATCCTCCATGTCTAACCCACAACAGGATTGGCTAATCCAGGAGCAAACGGTTCTTGGTAAAGATAACTCAAACCCGTTTATGGCTTGCAATTTGCCAAAAATTGTATGGTTCCTCAACTCCCCATTATCCTCAAAAGCTAATGAGTTGGCTAGCCCGCAAGATTATGGCTTGTGGTAAAGGCTGTGGAAAAACCATAATTGGTAATCAGCTCACCAAGATGTTGACTATTCCATCAAGAGTTGGCTAGTCCAGAAGCAAACGGCTTTTGGTAAAGACTAATCAAATCCGTTGACAGCTGGTGATTTGCTCAAAATCACACGGTTATCAGGTGTGCCACAATTCTTACACCTGGCTACTCCAGAAGTGATGGCTTTTGGTAAAGAGTTTTTCAAATCCATTAAGTTTTTCTCAATAGATTGCTAGGGACTAGCAATAGTTTAGTGTGGGGGATTGATGAGTGTCTAAATACTCATCATTTTATACTAATCTGAACTGCCAAAGCATACAAAAACACTCAAATATGTATCAAAATATTTAAAATATCTTAAAGGTGTGTTTTATATGTTTCAAATGCAAAATATGCAAAAACAGATGAAAAACGTATAAAGTTTGCATAATTGGCAGTTTCAGTCCCTCAAGTTCCATAAATTGTCAAAACTAGTCCCTGGTTATTCTAAAAACATGAAATAGTCATCAAAGGTCCTTTTTAATCATAAAGTTACATATTTAGTCCTTTGGTGCAAAGTTTCATAAAATTACAAGTTTAGTCCCTCAAC
The DNA here is from genome assembly GCA_030686995.1 of Artemisia argyi. NCBI lineage: Eukaryota > Viridiplantae > Streptophyta > Magnoliopsida > Asterales > Asteraceae > Artemisia > Artemisia argyi. The sequence goes on along the minus strand of CM060706.1, from coordinate 29,249,592 downwards.
TTTGGAAATTGACAGAAATGGTCCCTGGGATGTAAAAACTTTGAGAAAAGCAATTTTGGTCCTTTTACTAATAATATTTTGCAGGTTTGGTCCTTATGTGAAAAGTTTGGAGGAATTACAAATTGGTCCCTCAAGTTTGAAGGTTTGGCATAAATAGTCCCCGGGGTTTTAAAAATGGAAAAATATCAAAAATACCCCTTGTACTATTCATATATGGCAAATTAGGTCCTTGTGATAATTTTGGAATAATGCCATACCAGCCCCTAAACTTTCACCAATTTACAAAAGTGGTCCTTGTAATTTCTAAATATACCAAACCGGACCCTACCTTTATATAACTAAACCTAATCCAAACTAAACTAAACTACCCAAAATAAAACAGCCCATCCACTATCCCTTGGCCCAACTTACCTCAGCCCAGTCCAAACCATGGTCAAAACCCAGTCAACACAAACCAAAACCACCACCCCGTACCCTCTTTCCCTCCCAAACCACCACTTCCACCACTGCAAAACCATACCACCCTCCACCTCACCGGTTTCTTGCTCCCCACTCTCACCACCTCATCCTCCACCTCACCACAACCTTCCAAACTAAATTAAACCCCTAAAAGTCTCTCCACGCAACCACAGCTGACACCCATGACTTTGGCGCCAAGAAACTTTTAAACGGCCTGGATGAAATAGACCTTATCAACGGTTCTAAAGTGGTGGGAAAAGTCAAGTGGGTCCCACTTAACTCAGAAAAGGGCTATAAGGAAGAAAAGAAGCAGAAGATGAAGAATATTAGCTTAGGAGTAGTGTAAATTAAGTCGTAGGTAGTGTAAACTCGTATTTTCAGTTGTAATTTCAATTAAAAAGCTTGTACTCAGCTAGTTTCATGTACCTTAATCTTTAATTAAAGTTAAATTCAAGTTTTATTTGCTGTCTCAGATTATGCCAATTTCTTAAATTCTCAAAATTTGCCAAAAGTTTGATTGCTGTTGTTTGTTGTTGTTATTGTAATCTAAGGTTCACTTAAGCTGTGACAAAGCTTATCTAAGCTTTTAAATTTCCTCAGAAGTCAGTTAGAATAGAAAACTCAAAAATTCCAAAAATTCCAATAAATAAATAGAAAATAAAAAAATCAAAAGAAAAAGAAGAACAAGCAATGGAGCATGCTGAATCCTGGATGAACATGGTTTAGAATCCTATGGGGGATACTAGGTTGTGATCTTGGTTCATGGTTCTTTGATCTCAGTTCCTTTCCATTTGTAAGCAAGTTTTTATTTTTTAGCTTAATGAGTTTTTAATGTTTCTGTGATATTATCCTTATTTAAATAGTCTCATTTAAGTTTATTTAATCTGTTTTAAGTGTTTAAATCATAGTTGTAGTTTAATAATTAAGAATTGTAGTATAAACTGTCATATAAGGTAGTGTTTGGATAAGTTGATTCAGCTGAGCTTTTGAGTTCTTCTGTGCTCATCACCTTTTGAGATTTCTTTCTTAGGTTCATAGGATCACAATTTAACTGTTGTATTAGTAGTTTTAATAGCAAAAGTCAAATCCACCTTCACAAATCATTTGCAGTCAACTGATTGGGCTTGACATCCCCTAATCAGTCTTGCTTGCTTATTTTTTTGTTATAGTAGCTTAATTAAGTCTTATTATATCATATTACATCATAATCAGTAGTAAAATTAGGATCATAGTTCAATTAAGTCAAAGTTTAGGTTTTATAGAAAAAGTCAATTGTACTATCCTCAGATTTTATCAAAACTTCAAGTAATTGTTTTGATTTTTGTAGAAGGTTTTAAGACTTGAAAATTGTTCCTACTTATAGCATACCACCTCAACTTCAAGGTCTCAGTACCATTTGATTTTTAGGAATTTTCTTGTGGGCCCTACTCACCCCCAAACTCAACTGCAGGGAGAATATCTCCCCTGCACACCAGTTCAGTCACTCACCACCACCACTTTGGTGGTGTTTTGTGACCACCACAGTGGGCCCCACACCTCCTAGTTAAGTTTTCTCAACCCCCCTCCTAGTAGGCTCTTTAGTTTGACCTTTGGTTTGACTTGAATCACTGTGGACCCCACTTAATTAAGCTCCTCAAGTTTGTCCCCATTCTGAGTAGAATTTAGTTTTTGGATTAGCTTATTTTGATTTACCAGCTTATCTACTGAGCTTATTGGATCAAATTAAGCTTTGACAAGTCCAACTAACTTATTAGGATCAGAATTTACCAAGGTGGGTCCCACATAAGCTCATTTGAGCTTATTTCTCATTAAAGTCAACAATAGTCAACTGTTTTGATTCTTAGCTTATATCTAGCTTATTTTTAAGTTGTAAAATATTTGTTTTCACAAAAGTTGTCTATTTTTAAGTATAATATAATTTTGTAAAAGAAAATTCAAGAAAAACCAACATAAAATTAAGTGATAGTTTCTATTTAATATAATTTAATTTTAATTTTCATTTTTACATTTTTATTAAGTAAGTTGTGTTTTTTATATTTTTATTAATTTCCTTATATATTAAAGTAATTTAAATAATTTTATTAGATTTTTATAATATCATTTGATATTTATTAGAATTAAAAATAGTTTTATTAGTAATTAATTACATAATTAAGTTATAAATAGCATAATTAGTTTTTATATAGTAACACCTATATTTTATATTTTTCCTAGCTTTTATAAGTCATAATATAATTTTAGTAATTTTTCTAGAATTTTTACTGTTCATTTAATAGTTTTTATAATTTAAATAGTTTAAATAGTAATTAAATAATAAATAGAATAATAAATAGTAAGCTAGTTTAAAAATATATAAAATAAAGTTTTTATAATTTTTTAGGATTCCTGTAATGGTTAATTAGATTTATAAAAATTTTCATAATTTTCTAAGTCATTTTAGTATTATTTGTAATTTGAAATAGTTTAATTAGTTTAATTAATATAAATAGTTTTTAATTAATAAAAAGTTTATAAAAAGACAAAAACATTTATTTTTATTTTTTATACTTTCTTCAAGTTCATTTTTAAGTTTAGAAATTATTTTTACAAGTTTTTAGTTTAATTTGTAGTATTTATAATTTTTTAATTAAATAGTTAAATAGTTTTTAATTAAATAATTAATAATAAATAATATAATAATCTAAAAAATAGTTTTCTTTTTAATTTAATTTTATTTTAAGTTTAAGTTTATAGAATTTTCAATTTTAACCCTTGTAGTTTATTTTTTCCTTAAAACTCACCTTTTTCTCAGTACGCAGTCGCGTCTGATTTTAAATTGGTGTACGTTTTAGATATCTAGGTTTCACGTAATAGTTCTTATAGTCTATTTAAGTTAATTTAAGTTATAAAACCTTAGTATAATCACACACACACTTTTATACCCTTACCTGTTCACATTCACTAATCACAGATTCGTTTTTAATATCACATCGCACACCTCGTTGGGACTTACGACCCGGGAAAACACTGTATTCCTCGGAAGCATTTGCCTCAGCTGTTTGACTATTACAGTTGGCCATTCACAAGTGGCTGATCAATAATTATCTGACCGTTTGAGGCGAATCAATAATATACTTTGGTAAAGGCTGGGAGAAATATCTACCCCTTGCGGAGTTCTCCTACAACAATAGCTACCACACAAGTCTAAAAGCTGCACCATTTGAAGCTTTATATGGCCGAAAATGTCGTTCGCCTATTGGTTGGGCTGAAGTTGGAGATAGCCAACTCACAGGCCCCGAACTTATTTTGGAGACTACTGAGAAAGTGACTCAAATTCGTGATCGATTACAAGCAGCTAGAGATAGACAGAAAAGTTACGCCGATCAGAGACGTAAACCCCTAGAGTTCCAGGTTGGAGACAAAGTGATGCTGAAAGTCTCGCCTTGGAAAGGTGTGATACATTTCGGGAAACGTGGGAAACTCAATCCCCGCTACATTGGACCATTTCTCATTTTGGAAAGAATTGGGCACGTGGCTTATCGGTTGGAATTACCACCGGAATTGAGTAAAGTTCATGATGTGTTTTATGTTAGCAATTTGAAGAAGTGTCTTTCGGATGAAACGCCGGTTATACTAATTAAGGATATTCGTGTGGATGAAAGTTTGAATTTTATGGAAGAGCCGATTGAGATATTGGATAGAGAGATTAAACGACTTAAGATAAGTCGTATTCCGCTCATCAAAGTTCGTTGGAATTCGCGGCATGGACCGGAATTTACGTGGGAACGTGAGGACGAGTAACGAAAGAGATATCCGAAGCTTTTTACTTCGTAGATGGATTGTTCCGAGAGAAACCCGGGACCGGTTTCTTCTGAGGCTGGGAGGATGTGACAACTGGCAAATTAGGGAGCCATTTTGAAAACCTGCATTACATAAAAGTTCGTTTGTAAATTTTTATTTGGAATTTTATTCGTAACGAACTTGCAAAACCTACATTATGGTTGATTATATTTTAAAATCTTTATGAGATTTGAAGATCTATTTTAAAGATTCGATATGGAAATATATGTGACGATTTATTTTGAAATTTCTCATTTGGCACTACGTTGACTCCGGCACTAGGATAACCTAACGGAAAATTTATGTCTTGAGTCTACGGATTCGACTATATATTTATTTATTTATGGAACGTCTCGTGAGATATTAAATGATTTGAAACGAATTACGGGTTTTGGTCCGTGTATTTTACACCTAGCCACCTTAACCTTAAATGTAATAATACTCTTATTACTATCAAAAGTATTACAATTATTATTATTGTTGGAATAAAAAGAAAGAAAGAAAAGACAATAATAAAAGAGTAGGACTACAAATCCGTCCTTGTGGTTTACTGCCATCACACCAAACAAACACAAACAATATCATCTCCATCTTTATTTCACACTCTCTCTCTCCCTCATTTTAAACCATCACCACCGCCACCTTAAACCATTGCCACAGCCACCACCGCCACTCCTACTCACAAAATAACACCACCATATTAACCACCTCATCCCGATCTATCTTTTGGTATACATCACGCGCTCTAAAACCATCTCTAACACCACGAAATAATTAAGACCGCCACTATAAAAACACTTTTTTCATCATCTTCTTGTTGGGTTTTTGAAGAAATACATTCTTGGAGTCGTTTTGAAGGTGAGTGACCACGAGTTTCAACTCGTGGGTCTCGATGTGTTATCCAAATTCGTGGGTACATGATGTTCTTTAATGGGTTTTTGTTAAAACATGTATAAAACTTAGTTTGGTATCCGGGTTTTGGTGTTTGGTTGCTATTTTCTTGCGTGGTCGACCCCTAAGCCGAGGGTTTCACCCTCGATTTGTATTATTCCGGGTTTGGTTTGATGTTGATGATGTATATTATCCGGATTCTTGATTTTTGATCTTATTTGGTTCTAGTGATTGGTGTTTGGTTGGATTCTTGATTGATAAATTGAGTTTGGTTGGGTTGTGTTGAAACCGACGACCCCATAGGGTCGGATTTAATTTTGGGTCGAGCTCCATTGAGCTAGCCGTGACCCTAGTGGTCTCGGGTGGGACCCATGTGACGCTTGGTAAATGATTTTTGACTCGGGTTTGACTTGGTAACTTGACCCGAACATAGTTATTTTGAAAACCTTTTGAGATGGCGAAATATATATATTTCGGCTAAAATTTATTTTGTGGTTATTATTTGTATATATTATTGGTTATTGTTATTATGGTTACTAATATTATTTTGAAGTGGTTGACGAGTTAATATGGACTCGTGGTATACTTTGGAGTTGTGTTGACGAAAAGTGGTATTGGGGACCGATTGTGAGACGGTCACTTAGAATGACGGAGACAGGTTAGTCGGGTGCCGTAGTCGGACCCTATTGTTGTAGCACGTGTTTTGGGAATTGTTGGACGGAGATTGATTACTCAATTTGACTTGATTATTATTTCTACTTTGGACTTGGACAATGAGCCGAGAGTAATGACTCGGACATGTGACCATTTCGTATGACTCGATAAACATTTATAACCAAACGCAAATAATAAAACTCGTAATAATATTATTGGTAATATAAACGTTTATATAAATATATATACGTGAATCACGTATATATAAATATATAAATGCGTATATTAATAATAACAAGATCACGAGTAATATTATAACAATAACGTGACTATAAATATTATACTATGAGAGTAGTGTAATATTATTGGGAGCGTGATTATGATTAAATATTATGAATAACGAGGAAATCTTGATGTTGAATAAATATTAAATAAAGTAATCTCTTTTAAATAATGGAGGAAAACTATCGAGTTATGCGGGATTGTGGTCACTTGAGTCCAAGTGGATTATTATTTGTGACGTTTGTGTTGTCACGGAGATATGACGATTAATACATTCACTTTCAATAACTACGTAACTTATTTAATCGACAGGTTAAATAAGAGCTATTTAGTTATTTAAATTGAGTATATTAATGGGCATCGTATCCTACGACGCCCATAGGTTGTGGTATGTGTAAGAGAATAATAAATTACTAAGTATCTCGTGAGGTTGCCAAATTGACGAATTTGGTAAGCTTAACGGCATAATTAGAGAATTTATTAAACTTTGACATATACCATATAGTACTTTATGTGCAATGTGTGACCTAGGATTCGGGTATAATCTTAGAATGGTATATTAAGTAAATAAATATGGGGGATTACCAAATCGACGGATTTGATAAACTTCAAAGATTTATTTAAATAATATATTGGACTAATATTAGACCTATAGATTATTTTTATTATCCTTTTATTGTGACTTCTTGGTTTGAGTTGTGTCGACCCACCACCCGTATGGATACCAAACGCCGAACTCCAAACTAATACGAGATAATACGAGAAATGGATTTTCGGAAGTAAAATGGAATACGTTCGGGTTTGGGAATATTTGATTTTGAGGAAATGATTTCTGAACGAGTTGATACTGTTAGGTCGTGCCGAGTCCGTAGTTGCCGTCTTTCGAGTTACTATACGTCTTACTTCTACCGATTTCTTATTGCTGATTTCTGGACTTGAGGTGAGTCATAGCCCCACTTTTAATCTTGAACTATGTTTTCAATACTTGGGGTGAGAAACTTGCAAATTATTTTATGTGGACTATTATCGCTTTTATATTCTTTCTAAACTTGCTATGCGTATGGACTAGGATGTATTGTCAGCTTTAGTCACACGGATCGTGTGTACTATTCAAGGTTGGCTTATTTAGATACTGTAGCGTGCACCTATAGGTTATTAATACTTCGGAGGTTATCCGAGTATTTATGATATTGCGGGGGTTACCCGAATATCTATGTTAGAGCGGAGGGTATCCGTGTATTATGTTGGAGCGGAGGGTATCCGCAGGCTTTTAGTGAATCCTTAGTCTAGCTAGCAAGCGTTTTGCGTATATGTCCACTATATTGAGTTATGAATGTAAACCTATGATCTCACCAGCGAAAGCTAACTTTTAGCACATTTTCTCAGGTAATTAAGTGATGATTTGGATGCATGGATTGGAAGGCTCGGCTATGGCACCTGGTTTATGGATCTATTTTTCTAAAACTCTGATATTTAATTGTGGACCTACGTTTATTTCTTTTGGGCCTGACTCTGAATGAATGTTGGGATAAATGTAAACTTTAAAACCCCGTTTTGGTTGTGTTTTTCTTATGTTTACTTTATCTCGTTCTTTTATGTCTTGTGTTGGATACCAATCCCCGTAACACCTCGAAAGCTTGTTGAGTCTTCCGCTGTACCAAATTTTGGGGGTGTTACAGGGGAGCACACATCAAGGGGGAGCTTTCATCCCGTCTAACTTCATTTATGAAGCTACTCGGCATAACCTTTTTGATTCTACAAAAATGGGCAGAAGTGAATATAAACTCACTAAATACATGTCTAAAAATTAATTTTTAGACTTGATGAGTTTAGGTTTTGTAATCATCAAAAAGGGGGAGATTTTTAATATAAATAATGCCTAAAAACATTATTAACATATATCAATATCTCTATGTTTTGATAATCACAAAACGTAAACTCATTGAACTACAAATTATGACGTAAACAAGTATATAGTCGTAAATGTTTGCTTTAGCATCCATATCACTTAAGGTATGAATAAACAAAGTGTCTAATGCATTTTATGATCAAAGGAATTTTTATTTTTACAAACCTTACATTTTATTAAAGTGGGAGAAACATTTTTAAACTTATACAAAACATTTTTGTATTTATAAGAAATGTTTTATTCAAAATAAATATTTTGAATTCAAATTTCAACCCAAAAAAAACGGCTACATTCTTCAGGAAAAACCTCCCCCACAAAAAAACAAAAAATCTGAAGAAAAAATAATTTTTATTAGGCGGCCCCCTTAATTATACTAGGCGGTCCCCTTAATTATTAAGGGGACCGACACCCAATTAAGGGGACCGGCCACGCTCCCAAACAGTATTTTTCTCCCTATAAATACTGGTTCATCCCACAGAATTTTCTCACCTTTTGCACCCCAAAACTTTCTGTTCTAGATCTCATTTCTATTCTCTAAAATCCATTGATCATACATACATAAATCTTTGTTTCAAAGTGATCCAAACCTCTACCTTTCAAGTGCAAGAGAAGAATCCTTCAATCCTTCAAGAGAAGAAGTATTACAACTTGTTGTGACCTCCACATCCAAGTTGTTAGAGCATCATCCATTATATCTATTTCTTTGTGTAACTAGTTGTGAATATTTGATAGAAGATAGATTAGCAAGGTGTGTAGATAGAGTGAGTGTGTAGTAGATAGTTGTGAAGTAGAGAAGTTGGGAAGTAGATAGTTGTGAAGAAGATTGTTGAGAAGTAGATAGTTGTGAAGATAGATAGGTGTGAAGAAGTAGTGTTGTGATTAAGTAATGACTAGGTGTGAAGAAGTAGTGTTGTGATTAAGTAGTGACTAGGTGTGAAGAAGTTGTGTAGAAGGTGTGAATAAGTTGTGACGAAGTTGTGGTGTGTATATTGGTGTGTAAGGTTTTCTCCGCCATAAGGGAGCTTGTTGACATAGTGAAGAAAACTCTCGAGTAGGTGACTCGAGGAGTGGAGTAGGGCAAGGAAGGTGTCCTTGTAGCCGAACCACTATAAATCCTTTGTCTCGCGGTTAGATCTTTCCATATCTTACTTATTATCTTGCTTATATCGTTATTACTTTTGTAGACATAGACGTATATATATATTTGCTCATATAGTGCTAGTATTGATTTTACTTAAAGATCAAACGAAAGTTTCATTCACAAAACAAAGTTTTTACAATCAAACTAAAAAGGTAACATACATATAATTGATCATTTCGATCAAGTAAAGTTTTCATACAAAATATAACTAAGGATTATAAAATAAACGATTACTTACTTATCTCTCGTATATAGCTATAATTGTTTATATTGTGCATGTGTTGATTTCACATACTTAGCTTATATTATTATTGTTCATACTTAGATATAGTTGTTCATATTGTTCAAGATTTGAGTTCACATAAGATTGAATCAAAGTTTTAAAAGCAAACAAGGTTTTAAAACTAACTAAGTTTTCATAATAAAATTAAAAAGAAGTAAAACTATTCAACCCCCCCCCCCTTCTAGTTTTCCACAAAATCCTTTGTCTCGTTGTTAGATCTTTCCAACTCTAACTTATTACTTAGCTTACTTACTTACTTACATCTCGTATATAGCTATAATTGTCTATATTATGCATGTGTTGATTTTACATACTTAGCTTACATTGTTATTACTTTTCATACCTCGATATAGTTGTTAATATTTTTCAAGATTTGAGTTCACATAAGATCGAATCAAAGTTTTAAGAGTAAACAAGACTTTAAAACTAAACTAAGTTTTCATAAATAAAAAGGGATGTAAAAATACTTGTCTATATTGCTATTGTTTACATGCATAGATATTAATTCTTATAAGTCATACTCATCCATATTGTTATTATTTACTTGCGTAGATATAAGTACTTATAAATATACATGTATTGATCTCACATAAACTAGAAATGAAGTATTGTTTTAAACAACTAAGTTTTCATAAAATTAAAAAGACGTAAAACTATTCAAACCCCCCCCCCCCCTTTCTAGTTTTCCACAATATTAATAGGTTAAATGTCTAATATCGAACCCGAGACCTCGGGATTGCACACATTGCAAATTAGAATTAAAGATTAATAAATATTAATTGTTATGTATATTTATTAATAACACAAGTATAAGGATTAACGGTCGTTAGTTGTTAACCGTATGGACTAACTATCGTTAAGTGGAAAAGGAAAAGAACTAGAATGAAAATAGGAGCCAAGAAGGATCCGGAATCCTCCTTGGACTCCTTAGGCCGGTCGAATGGGGGAGGGGAAACCCAACCCACATCAAACTTGTCTTCCAATTTTTTACAAGTATATATACAAGGCCTAGGTTCATTCTTTCACATCTTTTGTGCACACACAAAACCCTAAAGTTTTCTTTTCCTCTTGTCTTCTTAAATCCGATCGAACCAAACACCCTTAGGGTTTTGGTCAATTTTTTCTAATAGAAAAAGTCTTGTGTTTTGATCTTGCAATCTATTTAATTCGTTAGTAATTTGTGTGTACAAAAACGAGGTAACAACTCACTATAGTTGTTATAAAGAGATCGATAAACAAAACGGTAAGGGGTTTATAATTGATCTATTATTACACAAGATCAAGATTTGTTGAAGTGATTCTTGTTTAGCTACAATCCAATGGTACATTCCTATTTATGTTTTGGTTAATTCTTTACGTGTTATACTTGATCCTTGCTTCCGCAATATGTGTTTTTTGGTATTTAAATTCTAACAGATTCGTGAGATTCAGAATTTGATAATTTATTCTCTTCCTAAGAGGAAAGAGTTCTACCCAGAGGCATGGTCTTTTAACCTTAAGTTTTTGTTTATTTAAGGATAAATATATATTTTTGGTTAATTATTTTACTCATATTTTGCTTCTTATGTGACTGCAGATAGTCAATATACTCGAAGGATCGAATAGCATGAACTGCACAATGTTTTTCTCTCGCTTTGATCTTCTCCGGGTAACCATTATTCTTTACTAGACTTCCATTTGAATTTATACTATAGATGTGGCAACTTAAGGAGTAAGTGACGCGTCAGTTGACCTCAAATATGCTAATGTTACCGTTTCAGTAATAATCATATTCCAGGATAAATTAGTAATTTCAAATATGCTTTGGGTGATTTTCGACCATTATAACCAGCTATCTATTTTTTTGTTAATCTTCTAATTTTACGAGTCAATGCATAAACCCAACTTACTACATGAGTGGAATCAACCACTCGTATGTTTTCCCCTTTCTTGCATTCTTTATACTTTTTCTTTTGTTCAGCTGGAGAGAATTGTTGGTACTGCCCCGGCAAAAAGGATAGTGACATCAGATAAGCGTATCTTCACTTTCTGTTAATGAACACCTTTAATTTAACCATCCATCAAGAGTGTAGTGAGATATAACTAACAGATGTGCAATACTTGCAAGAGAATATAAGGTTGATAACGGATATGGAGTAAATTCATAACATAGATGTTTCTATTGGCTTGTTCTACTGGCAACTCATATATTTTTTAATCAGTTTTGTACCCTTTTTGAGGAATAAACTTTGTAATATTTTATATAACGATGGGATTATGGAATAAGAGCTTACGGTTTTAATGGTTCAAATATAAGTACCAGTTAGTGTAGGAGTTAAGTGGCTCCCAGATGCGACCGTGTCCTATCCTTAGTGATTAATTGAGATGTTCAGCTTTTTATCGATGCATAGTCCACAATGAATCTAATGTATAAGCAGATGAAACATTTAAAGTTTCTATCCATAAACGAAATACTGCAATTATACTAACCTTGTTTTTGTTAGAAACTTTTTCAACAATATCAATTTATTTTGGATCAGTCATTTCTATCAACACACACAATAATAAAATTAGAAAGTTGATTTACAGTGTTATATAGTATAGTTAAGCAGTTATAGATGCAATTTTTAGAAACTATTTATTTTTTACAAAGTATCTTATGAGAATCTCCTACGATAAACCTTTTGAAAAGATTTATAAATTAAATTTCTATGTCATATACTCTTAAATTTCTCATTTTATAAACATATTGTCACTATGCTTAAACTTGTTAAAACTTTATAACTTGATGAGGTATTAAATAAGTTACATGTATTTAGTTGAAATAAAAAGGTTTATGAACTTAGACCTATTTTATTCATGTCATCATAAATCTCAACTTACTATAGTGACTTAATTTATAAACCTCTTCAAAATTTATAAACCTTTTAATGAACATCTAAGATGCCCTAATATTAAAAAAAAATGTTGTTTTGTTTTTCTTGTTATCCCCCCCCCCCCCCTTTTTTTCTCCGGTATCTTTGACTAACCAATATTCTCATTGTTTTTTGTATTGTGAACTTCTTTCTTGTTGGGTAAACAAACCATCCATCCCAAATTAATGGTTCCTCTCTCCATTTTTGGTTGCCCCAAAATTATTGTCTCATTTCAAATATAGTTGTGAAGAATGTAGCAAATTTACCATATTGCACCTAATGATAAAAAAAATTACAAACATTATTCAAAGATTTAATTAATTGCATACGGGTAAAAATGACATTTTGCAAAAAAGTAAAAGAGAGAATGCAGTAATAATTATGTTTTCTTAATATGTGTATTTTTAGTCGTGAGACAATAATTTTGAGACGGAGGGAGTATCATTTTGTTCTTTTTATTTCCTAATCTTGTTATATTTTTGGAGTTTCATCTTCACGATTATATTAGTTAAAAAACTTATGTTTTTCTGTTGATTTATTGTATGGGATAATGACTTTTAAATGTATCAAACTTGTCACGTTTTACTGAGTTGTGTATTGAACTTTTAATTTTGTTAACTTGGGGTCTAAACTTACTAATCTTTGCTATCTTGTGTACTCATCCCACATGGCAAGCCTTTTAGCTGAGTTGGCAAGGTGGATCTCTTTGACTCCGTTATATTATTAAAAAAAATAACGTTATTTGACCCAATTTCCCATTATTTGACTCCCTTTTCTTTTTAATAATAATTTCGTTTTCCTTATTCATAAACCCAAATCCACATACGAACACACAGTCTCCCCGAGTCCCTGCCATATATGATTTGACGGTACTTTTTGATCCAATGATACAAAGTTCAACATGGTCCATGCAACCATCGTCAAGACTTATGGACCCCGATCATCAATTTAGTGGTGCCATCACTAGCACTCCACTACAACACGACGGTGGTGGTGGCACAGGTGATCTCCATGAGCTGGCTAGGGATATTTTGCAAAGACAAAGCACCGGATCTTCAAAAGCTTCATCTTTGCCACCATGTAGTAAATAAAGATGAAAGACTTTGACTTTACCAGTTGATCAAAAATGATCCAGGAGTTTGACTTCTGAACTTTTTCCCATGTAATCTTTTGGGATTTTACTTCTCAAGATGTCTTGATTAATGATAATTAACTTTCTTATATTTCCAATTCATATTCATATGTCAACTGTTTATTAATAGATGAACACATAAATTATAATTTCATGTCTATTCTATTATACACACAGGAAACTATTTGCACATATGATCATATAAGATGTTTGCCCCTCATCTTTTAAGAAGTAAGCATCTGGAAGGTGGATAAGGGGATGGAGATTTTTGGGAGGAGTCCGTTTCGGGATGTGTTTTCTTGGACTGCTGTGATTTTGGGTTGTTGGGGAGTGGGATGGAGTTGAGGGCGGTGGGGGTGTTTAAGGAGATGTTGGGGTTTGCGGTGATGCCGAATAATGTGACTTTTGTTTCAGTTGCAAGGGGGTGTGGTGAAACGGGTGAGTCTATGTGTTGGGTGGTAGTGTTTTGGGTTTGGTTGTTAAAGTTTGGTTTGAGGATGATGTTTCGGTTTGTAATTCTTTTATAACGTTTTGTTTGAGGTTGGTAAAAACCAGAAATGTCGCGTAGAGTGTTTGAACGAATGGGAAAGAAAGATGTGATTTCTAACCACGATTACAATCTGGAATGTGTAACAAGAAATTGGTGGTGGTGGTGGTGGGTTTCTAATTGTGTTGTTGGTGGTGGGTTTTTAATTATGTTGGGGGAAAATATAAATGTTATATAAAAGGACAAAATAAGCCCAGCGTGGATGCCAACGTGGATGCAATGTGGTAAGCAAAAATGTAAAACACCTTAATCACCCCGTTAGTACACAACATAGCAAAGATTAGTAAGTTTAGACCCCAATTTAGCAAAATTAAAAGTTCGATACACAACTCAGTAAAACGTGACAAGTTTGATACATTTAAAACTCATTATCCCTTATTGTATCTACTCAAAATATGATACTCACTTTAAGCATTCAAAAAGTTGCCAAGAATTCAAAAAGTTGTTGTCAAATATAGATCAATATATAATAGTAATTATCGTTACATGAAGTTATCCGTTTAAGACCCTCTCTCATATTAATTATTTTAAGATTATCATAAATAGATTTTTAAGCAAATATTACATTATAAATATTATTTACAAGTACTTAAAGCGCACATAAAACTAAAAAAAACACTACTCATCATATAATTAATACATTGTTAAAAATATTCATTCACCAAAAAATACAACTATTTAACTATAATGTATAATATCCACAAATACAATGCATAATATAATTAAGCTTCCAGAAAAAAAAATATGAGATCCACCAACCCAAAACAAAAAATCGAGATATTCATCATCGCAAATTTTATTATAGGGTACCGGTTGCTGCATCGCGCGGGTAACCTGCTAGTAAATGAATAATAGTCATTACATTTTTTTCAATTAGTTTTAAGTAATTGACCAAATGTTGAAAATTTTCTCTTATAAACCCCTTATGCTGTGTTCTCTAGATGTTCATTAAAATAAAAGAAAAAAAAAATAAGAAGAAAGGAAAAGAAGCTACTTCTGCCCAGATCTTGGTGGAAATTTTGTTAACCAAAATCACACAGACTTTCCTTCCATAATCATTTCTTTTCTCTCCACTTTCCTTCAACAAAACTCAAGAACATAGTTTTGACTATGTTTTCTCCTTTTTGATTTCCTTTCTCCCCAAAAACAAACTCAACAACACTGCGTTAGGATCAAGATGATATGATTTTATTATAATCCCTAACCTACCTTCTTCAATAACTATCTAATTTGAATACTTGATTTGTTTCACACTTACCTTTTTTTATTGTTGTTTGCTTTATTTGCTTTATATATATATATATATATATATATATATATATATATATATATATATATATATAGGGGAGAGTTAAAATAAAAAGATGATTTTTGATAAAAAGAATAAGAAGAAATTTGGACCCTTGATTTAAAATCAATGGATGAGATTAAACAATAAACTTAATAAAAGGTGGAAGGGCAATACCGTCTTTTAATAAAAATACATAAACACACATTTATAAAACATATTTAACTTTCTCATCTCATCATTCTTCACCTACTCTCTCTCTCTCATCAACTACTTTCTCTCCCATAATAATTCATCCACCATTGATGAGATCTAAAGGAGCTGAAATCAATCGAACACTTATTTCAAGTTTAGTCAGTGAAAAATGCATCAAACAATATTCAATCGATGACGTGAACAGTGATATTTGGTAACTGTTGATGAAATTCATGATTTAACAGACAAAAATGCTTGAGTAAGTCAATTAACCCTAGTTTTGTTCATATTATTATAAGGTTCCGTTCATATTGTTGGTTAAAATTCTCCAGGTATTGATTTTAGAAGTTAACACTGTTTTTTTAATTTAATTTTTGTTAAAATGTGCATCAGCTTAAAATGTTTCTATTCGATGCATTAAATTAGCTATATGTGAATGTTGGTAAAAAGTTTGATATGATTGGGTTATTGTACTTGCTTTTGTAAAATAACCTTGATTTGGTAAAAATGGTCTAAGTGTGCATCAATTCTGTAGAAAGTTAGTAAAAGTGTAATACGATTGGATACCGTAGGTTGTGTGCAATCCACTATTTTGTGTACTAAATTGGTCTAAATAAGCATTAATTTTTGTAGAAAATTAGTAAAATGTGAAACGATTGGATAATCGTGAGTAGTGTGGAATAACATTGTTTTGTGCATTAAAAAGTGATCTAAATAAGCATTAATATTTGTAGGAAATTAGTAAGATGTGAAACCATTCGATAATAGTGAGTTGTGTGGAATAACATTGTTTTGTGCATTAAAAAGTAGTCTAAATAAATATTAATTTTTGTAGGAAATTAGTAAAATTTGAAACAATTGGATAATCATGAGTTGTGTAGAATAATATTGTTATGTGCTTTGAAAAATGGTTTAAATGTGCATTAATTTTTGCAGGTTGAGATAACGATGAGTTGTGTGAAATAATTTTTTTTTCTCCATTAATAATCTGCTAAATGTGTGATAGTTTTCATAGGATGCTAGTAAAAGCGACATGCTTCGGTAATTTGTGTGCTGTTGCTTAGAATAACTACGTTTTATGCATTAAAAATGGTCTAACCGTGCATTCCCTTTCATACGAAGTTAGTAAATATGGCATGCTTTGGTAATCAGCACTCTACTGTGTAAAATAACGCTATTTCATGAGTTAAAATTAGAAAATGCGACACGCTTAGGAGCCAATACACTATTGTTTGAAATGACAGTTATTTGTGCATTAAAATTTATCCAAATGTACATTAATTTTCATAGAAAGTTACAAAAAGGTGACCTAATTAGTTAGTGAGTATGATATTGTTTGAAAAAACATAGTTTTGTGCATTAAAAAAGGTATGCATCATCGATATTCACGTATCATTAACTTCTTATGCGAGCCAGACAAATTTTTGAAAGGTGAATGGGCAGGGAGCCCGACCAGTAAGCATGGCTTTCATATATCAAGTTTGAGCTTAGATACACACCTTTATATGAAATATTACTGTTTTGTGCATCAGAATGGCTAAACGTGCCTCAGTTTTCATATTAAGTTAGTAAAATACATATCCTTAGACAATCAACACACCTTTGTATGAGATACTACTGTTTTGTGCATCAGAATGGCTAAATTTGTCTTAGTTTTCATAAGAAGTTACTAAAACACATATCCTTAGACAATCAGCACGCCTTTGTACGAGATATAATTGTTTTGTGCATCAGAATGGCTAAATGTGCCTTAGTTTTCATAAGAAGTTAGTAAAACACATATCCTTAGACAATCAACATGCATTTGTGTGAAATATTACTGTTTTGTGCATCAGAATGGCTAAATTTGTCTTAGTTTTCATAAGAAGTAAAAGACATATCCTTAAACAGTTAGCACGCCTTTGTTTGAAATATTACTATTTTGTGCATCATAATGGCTAAATGTGCCTTAGTTATCATAAGAAGTTAGTAAAAGACATATCCTTAGATAATTAGCAAGCCTTTATATGAAATATTATTGTTTTGTGCATCAAAATGGCTAAATGTACATTAGTTTTCATAAGAAGATAATAAAATACATACTCTTAGATAATTGACACGCCTTTGTATGAAATAACACTTTCTTGTGCATCAGAGTTGATAAATGTGCATTAGTTTTCATAAGTAGTTATATCCTTAGATAATTAGCATGCTTTCATGATCAGCTAGTTTGCTAGATAATCAGTACAGTAAATCAAACACCAACATGAGTGCCATGCCCTTAGCATGGGGAAATAGTATCTAAAAATGATAAACATAACTAAATCCATGTTTATTGTTATATTAATCTTATATTCTAGTAGGCTTATCGTTAATTGTGCTGAAACATCTACTTACTTACTTACTGATCTGAAAGTTTCAGTTTCATTTTTGGACTTCACTTGACGTATGTGACTAGTAATGGGATTCGTGACCCTTGTTTTTATCTATTTGTCTCATAACCATTTTATATTATGGGTTTACTTGCTGCAAGTAATTTTATAACGTATGCGTTGATGTCATTCAAGGTAGGTTTAAGAGCGTAACCTTCAAGATGACAGATGAATCAGCCAAGATTCAAAATGAAATGCAGAGTAAAATGGGTTATACGAAGCTATTATATTCGAGGTGAAAGATACAGAAAGGATAGGCGGAAACTTTTTAAAAAGTGTTCTAAGGTGTTATGCTGAAACCCGAAGCTTGCTGCATAAAAAATGACGACAATCTTCAATGGCCAATACGCATCTAAACTTTCTTTGTAAGGAAAGGAATTAGAAGCCAAAATGACTCCTCAATTGATTGAGATAAATAATATCGGAATGTATTACCTTTTTTTATGTATTGTGATCCACAACTCAAGGCTAATAATACAAATTCCGTGTTCTTTTGCTATGTCGCTTAATACTTTCACTTTTGTCTGAATGTTTGGTGCAACTACGAATAACTTCTTGATCAGATGCAGATGTAAAATCATTACAATAAGATGGATAAATTTAATATTTTTATGAGAAATGTAATTGTGCGTTGCAACTCAACCCATTTGTTAGTAAATGGGTCGATTTCGTTAATTTCGTTCTAACCAGTCAAAAGGGTTAAAAATTAAAGATCTAGCTAAAAAGGAAATGATTTGGTAACATTTGTATTCAGATTGACTACTAATACTATGACCATAAAAAAAAATAATACCAACAACGAAAACAAGTATACACAAAATCAGTAGTTCCAAAAACGTTAATAATACAAATTTTTGATACACTAATACCACTGATTCGTGCATCAAATTCCACTACAAAATCATTTTTTTTTAATCACAATAATAACTCAAATATATATAAAAAATAAAATATAACACAAACTTATGCATGAAATTTTACTACAAATACAAATTTGCATAAAAAAACACTAGTGACCCAATTTTGTGTTGCAAATAGACTTATTTATGCATCAAATTTCACCAAATTTGTGAGGATGGACCTATCTATCCCATTTGCAACTAGATAATTTTTGTATCCATGTTTTTTTGTAGGAAACGACTTCTCTTCTTGTGTCTCTTCATCCTTAGATGCTTCATGACCAGAACATAGAACCGCATTGCAAGAAAGATACCTATGCTAAGATGTTCATGTTACTAGTCTTCTTACCACTTTCAACAGATTCTGCCTTAGCGGAACCAACAATTTGTGAGCCACTATCTGCTCTTCCTACTCACATTGACATTAGATCTTTATCTATTCTTCAGGGACAAAATCACCCATTAATCTAGGATCTGCAATAAATTCACCATTTTGACACTGATCATCAATCACTTCTACCACTGGTTCCATGTCCCCCATGACGCTTTCTGTCCAATGGATGGAAGCATCATCACCATGTATCTCAGCTTCATGATTAGCCCCCATTCCGACACTCCTTCCGGTTATCAGTGGTCGTATCCGTGTTCAACACTTCCTCATCATTAGTGTTGCTAAGGCCTATCTCACCCAGAGCTCTAATAGTAGCAGGACAAACACTCTGTAGCTTGATTGCTGAAGTTCAAATCACACATGTCACTCAGGTCAGGACTCTTAAAAGCCGACACATAAGGATAATCGATTTCATCAAATTTTCGTCAAATCACACTCATAACACAAATTTATATATAAAATAAAATAAAAACTAATTAGTGCATCAAATTTTGCTACAAATACAAATTAGCATAAAGAACACTAATAAACAAAATTTTGTGTCACAAATATACTAATTTGTGCATCAGATTCTTCTACAAATACAAACTTTCAAAAAAGTTGACATATTTCACTAATCTATATATAAAAAACTACGCTAATTTGTGAGGTAAAATCCACCAAAAATCCTTAATTGCAGCAACTTACAATAAAAACACTAATTTACAATTTATTATCAAAATACACTAAAATACAAAAAAAATAAAAAAAAATAAAAAAAAGGAAAAAAAAGCATACCTTGATTATCACTAGTATTAATCGATAACATTCTGGAACAATTCAAAATTGAGCTTATAATCCACGATTGTAATTATGTTAGTTACAAACCCTAATTTTAATATTTGATTGAACATTGGGGAACAGATCGAAGAAGTTGTGTGTTTCTCTGTGTGTGTTTCTCTGATTGTGTGTTTTACAGTGAAAAGAATTATAATGATTGTGTGTGTCTCTGTACATTTGGGAAGTAGAAGATGTGATTTATTATATACGTAGGTTGTTATATAGACTTTAAAATTACTTCTATACCCTTAATAATTAGTTAGGATCAAAGTTAATCTCATCCATTGATTTTAAATCAAGGGTCCGAAATCCTTCTTATTCTTTTTACCAAAAATCATCTTTTTATTTGATCTCACCCCTATATATATATATATATATATATATATATATATATATATATATATACATATATATAGTCAAGCGTTCAAATGAGAAGCATAAATTTTGTGAGAACACGAGAAGCAATCCTAGCCACTCATTTTATCCTTCTTTAACTTTAATCTAATGGCTAATATTAGTTAATCAACTTTTTAAAAATTTCTTAAAAAATTTTGAAAATTTAAAAAAAAAATTCGAAAATTATCAAAAAAAAATTCGAAAAAAAAATTTTTCGAAAAATTTTTTTTGAAAATTTTTTTTTCGAAAAAAATTTTTCGAATTTTTTTTTTCAAAAAATTTTTTTTCGAAAAAAAATTTTTTTCGAAAAAAATTTTTTTTCGATAAATTTTTTTTCGAAATTTTTTTTTAGAAAAAATTTTCGAAAATTTTTTTTTCGAAATTATTTTTTTCGAAAATTTTTTTTTCGAAAATTTTTTTTTTGAAAAAAATTTTTTTTGAAAATATTTTTTTTCAAAAAATTTTTTCCAAAAAAAAATTCCGAATTTTTTATCGGAAATTTTTTTTTCGAAATTTTTTTTTCTGACAATTTTTTTCGTCACGTGTGAAAAAAGTTTGAAAATTTTCACGAAATTTTTTTTGTCACGTGTGAAAAAAAAAATTCGTCGCATGTAAATTTTTTTTTCGTCACATGTGAAAAAAAAATTTCGTCATATGTGAAAAAAAATTTGGAAATTTTCACGAAATTTTTTTGTCACGTGTGAAAAAAAAATTCGTCACGTGTGAAAAAAAAATTCCGTCACATGTGAAAAAAAATTTTCGTCACATGTGAAAAAAAATTTTGAAATTATCACGAAATTTTTTTGTCACGTGTGAAAAAAAATTTCGTCGCATGTAAATTTTTTTTTCGTCACATGTGAAAAAAAATTCCGTCACATGTGAAAAAAAAATTCGAAAATTTTACGAAAAAATTTTCGAAAATTTTTCAAAAAAATTTCGAAAATTTTTTGAAAATTTTTCAAAAAAATTTTTGAAAATTTTTCAAAAAAATTTTCGAAATTTTTTTGAAATTTTTTCGAAATTTTTTTCAAATTTTTTTGAAAGTTTTCATAAAAAATAGTTGGCTAATAATAGCCATTAGATCAAAGTTTAAGGAGGATAAAATGAGTGGCTAGGATTAGTTCTCGCGTTCTCACAAAAATTAGATTTCTCACATGAATGGCCCCCTATATATATATATATATATATATATATATATATATATATATATATATATATATATATATATATATATATATAATACGGCTTCACAAACGACGTCATATATGCCTCTTTTCTACAGTGCACCTGCAGTACTTTCTTTCTTTGGCCTACTAGCGTGATAAGGCCCAATCTGAGATCCGTTTTAGTGGCCCAGTAACAATGTCGGTTCCCCTTTTTTCTTTTCCAGTAAAAAAAATGCTAGCACTTTCTACCAAATTTCAGAAAGTGCGGTGTTTGAGATCGCTAATTGTTGAAGTTGGTTGAAGCTGTTGTGATAGCCATTGATTATCACGTGGTGGTGGGGTGAGGCCCTGGATTCCCTACATGTCTTTCACCAGGCTTTTAGTTGATCGGTAATTAGGTTAAAGTTTTGATTTTTATTGTAAATCAAGATTAGGTTTGAATGTGTTTATGTTTTTATGAATTGGGTTTTTTTTGGGGTTAGGGTATGTGAAGAAAGCAGTTATTTTTAAGATTTTCCAAGAGCTTGTAACTTTACTTTCGTTGGCTTATAAAGTTGCTTAATTCTGTTTATGACTTATTCATAAGATATGTAACATACGCGTTTGAATTTGCGGTCATAATGAATATGGGGTTTAAGTTAAAGAATATACCAAAGGGAATTAGGAAGGTTGTGCAGCTAAATGTCTATGAAAATTTATTAGTTGCTTTCTTTTAATTTTTAATGAGCGTGGTGTAAAAACAACCAAATGAAGCGTCGGAATTGAGGTAGTTTTCTTGGTCATTTACTTGGTATGCAAATATTATATTTTCAATATTTTTCTATCATTCTCCTAGTAGCTATCAATATTTATTCATGATTTAGATGGTATTTTAATGGATGTTACTTGGTACAGGGAGGTATCAACAATCTTAAGTGAAGGTGTTCCGTTTAGTTTTGAGAAAACCAGAAGCTGAATGGCAATTCACAGCAACAACTACAATTATGGATAGTGGAACACACGTATGTCAAACACTTGATTATTTTTTCCCTAGTTATTTATCATAGTTATCATAAATTATTGAATCAATAGCCACATATTACTTTTTCTTGCAGACGACATTTGAATGTGTCAACATAAGAGAGTGTCAAAGATTAGACAACGAGAATTAAAGCCGAAAAGCAGAGTGAATTGGAAGCCAATAATTCCAAGGTTCATCTCAAATCCGAGTATCAATTCTCCGTCTTTTCTGTTTTGAATTTGATATGCTTTCTTGGTTTTATTGTTGTTTTCAGTTGTCAATTTATATGACGATGCCGATTCTGTTAAATGCCGACACATTTGTGCCGAACCAGGATTACTAAATGTAGTCTATTCATCATGGTTTACATCATAGGTTATGATGAGGCGAAAAATGATCCGTTTTTAGGGGGTCATTTAAGCCCGAATCCGACTTTATTTGATCAAATATTGCCCTAAATCGTTCCTTTTGTGATTTTAGGTACTTGGAGAGTGAATTCTGGAAAAGAAGCCATTTTGGACGTTTTTGGAGCATAAAAGTGAAGAAAACGGCAAAGTATCAATTTTCCATGCTGGAAACACTAGGTGACGGTGTCAAGAGTAAAGGCTTGACGGCGTCAGACATCATGGATAAAATACCGTAGTTGATGACGGCGTCAAAAGTCATCCTGACGGCGTCAAAGTGCCAAGAATAAAATACCGTGGTTGGTGACGGCGTCACACAGGCCGTCATAAGTAGATCAAGGCCGTCCGAGGAAGTATTTGGCGGCGAGGTGACGGCGTCACATGGTTGTCTTGACGCCGTCAGCCCAATTTTCCTATATATAGTTTTCTAGTTTTTACATTAAAAAAGAGAGAAGTTTTGGAGAAACCCTAAAGACGAATTTGGTGCAACTTTTACAGGTTTTTCAAGGGTTCCAAACCCTTGATACCTTGCATTGTAATTGAGATAAGTGTTCTTCTAATTCAATCAATATGTCTATTGGTTGTCTATATCTTGTTCTTGTCTCAATTCCATTATGCTAGGCTAGATCTCCTTTGTGTTTGCTTAGATCTAATGAAACCTAGATATTGATTATGTGTTGATTACTTGTTTATTCTTGTTCTTAGATGAATGATTTTATATGTTAGGCTTAAGAAAACTTGCAGATCTCCAAATGGTAACATGCTTGAACGTCTTAAGAAACATGAACCGAGGCGTACTAGGTCTTTATTGGTTGTATTTAATGCATGAGCCACTGTTTACAATCCCTATAGTTGTGCTGGGTCATGGTGTAGGAGGAGATAAGAGCTCATAGAATTGGGGAGTTATGTATGACACCCCATGAATGGTATTAAGGAATACGATCCGTCATCCATGCAATTATAACAAGTAATTAACGTGTAAAAGATATCTAGGGAGTAATGAAGTCTAAGTAAACACATTTTCTCCAATTACTGCTCACAACCTTAGTATAAATTAGTTTATTTTCATTTTTATTATTTTATTTTGATTGCATCTTAGTTTTGGGTTAGTTGAATAGCAACTAATTCCGCCCACTCCTTCAAAACCCGAGATTTTACTTGCTTTCTAAAAAACATAAAAATACAAAAATAATCATCCCTCACCTTTAGAACTAATAAATTAGGCTTTCTAATCCTAGCGACACTATTCCTAAGCTGAACGATCAATCCCCCGGTACTTGTCACTATACTATACTACAACGATCAGGTACACTGCCTGGTGGGGGTTGTAAGCTTTTCGAGATCCCTCGAGAGGTAAAGCCTGTTGCGATTCCCACGCATCAAGTTTTTGGCGCCGCTGCCGGGGAATAGTTATTGTCTAGGTTAGGATTTCTTTTTATTAGGTCTACTTGCTAGATTCCTTTCTAGTAAGATTTTTTTTTTTTTTAGGTCTTCTTTAGTCTATCTTATTTCTTCGTGTCTTTGTTCGTAACTCTTTGCCATCCGACATCATGGAAGGTGGTAACATCTTTGAACCCGTCATCCCACCACAACAAAACCCACCACTAGAACTCCTTAGGCCCCGAACCTTAGGAAAGTACTCCCAACCTAGCCATCAAGGCTACCGAAACACCATTGAGCTCACCGGAGCCAATGTGACCCCCTTGCGATCCGACACCATCCGGTTGGTGCAAAGCGGATGTGCATTCCATGGACTTCGTTCCGAAGATCCAAACCAACATCTTAAGGACATTCTCAAAATCGTAGATTCCATAGACCTAGGTGTTGAAACTAGAGAGACTACCCGTTTACGCCTATTCCAATTCTCTCTACGGGATCAAGCTAATCAATGGCTTGAGCGTTTACTCGCGGGATCCATCACCACATGGGATGATCTCACCACTCGTTTCCTTTCTCAATTTTTCCCACCGGGGAGAACTACTAAGCTTAGGAATGACATCTTGATGTTTCAACAACGTCAAAATGAATCTCTTTATGAAGCATGGACTCGTTTCAAGGACTTACTCCAAAAAGTCCCTCATCATGGCATAGATCTTTGGCTCCAAGTCCAATTTTTTTATGACCATATCGACTTCTCCATGAGGCGAGCCATTGACCAATCGGCCGGTGGTAAGCTACGTGATCTTAGTGCGGAACAATCATGGGAACTCATAGAAGATCTTGCTCTCTATGACAACGAAAGTTGGAATGATCCCCGTGACTTGAACAAAACGGTCAAGGCAATATCTTTGCCTTCGAACAATTCTAGCACTCCCGACCGTAGGATCATGGAACTTGAGGACCAAGTCAAGTTTCTCATGAAATCTTACGAAGCTCCGAAGCCTTCAAGCCAAGTGAACAAAATCACTTCTTCATGCGAATTATGTAGTGGTCCCCATGACACTCGTGATTGTATGGAACTCCCCGGAACAGCTTTTGCGGACTACGCATCCACGCGTACCGACGAAGCGGGAGATAAGTGGTACACTTTCAAGCCCGAGCCAAACACTTACGGTGATTCATACAACCCCTCATGGAAAAATCACCCAAACCTTAGGTGGAAACAAAATCAACCCAATTCCTCCAATCCGCCTAATCGTTACCAACCAAACGGTCCACCATCCAACCGTACTTTCAACAACAATCCTTCTAACAACTATGGTAGTACCAACAATCTTGAAGGATTGATGTCAAAGTTCATGGCATCTCAAGAAGCCCGCATAGCTAGGTTTGAAACCGAATTCAACCAACAACAAACGGAGATGACCAACAAGATTGAAAACTTGTTGAAAGCCCTCAACAACCAAGCATTAATCACACCTAGGAAGGACACTAGGGACACCAATAGTGAAATCCAAATTAAGGACCCCTCATCATCCAAACATGTCCACTTTGTCAATGTTGTCACCATTAAACCAATAGATAAGGAGATAGAGGAGAGTGACAAGGATGAAGTTAGAATAGAAGCCGATAGTAAGGATGAGAGTAGGGAAGTTGAGGTTAATAAGGATGAGGAACTAGAGGAGGTAGAACCTATAGAAGAATACTTTGATAAGTTTCCAACCAAGGAAGAACGGGAATACCATAAGGATTTATTCGATAGTCCCGAGAAAACATATATCTTTGGCGACCCCCTTATCAAGATGGGAGACCCCTCTAACATTAACATCCCATGCAATATTGGGCACATGCATATATGGAAAGCTTACATCGACCTTAGATCACCCGTGAACATCATAACTAGGACTTATTACAATTGGGTGATGAAGAAGCAACTCAATTTTAAGATGATGCCCGGTAAGAATCTGATAAGTAATTTTGCAGGAAGAGTGAAGGGATTGCATGTGATTATAGGAAATCTTACCTATGAAATCGATTTCATGATAGTAGAAGACACTCGTCCGGTGATAGATGCTTGCCTAAGTCAAATAATATTCGGAAAACCATTTGTTGAGGCCACTAGGATGAGTTATGATCCGACTTTAGGGATAGTTAGATTTAAGGAAGAGAATGATGAGGTTGCTTATCAAATGCCCTACAAGATCGAACAATACCGCCTTCTCTCTAATTTCGAAAAAGAACACAAGCAAGCGGCTTATTATAGGAATGAGGAGGATAGACGTAGGGGAGTAGAGTATGTTAGAAATAGAATGCTTGGTTTCTACAAAGAGTGCTTGCAACTAGGTCCGGAATACAAAACTGGTTTAGAAGACGACCTAGAGAGTGGAACCAATGATGAGATCACGTAATAACCCATGACTTTGAGTCTAGCTACAAGACTCGTAAATAAAGAAAAGCGCTTCTTGGGAGGCAACCCATGTTTTGTGTGATTTTATTTGTTTGATTGTTATTTGCTTCCGTATGCATGTTTTATTTTTATTGTTGGTTAATCATGTTTCTAAAATAAAATGTGGAAATACTTTACTATGTTGTTTGGCCTAGTCTTAACTCCAACCTAAAAGTATTTTTGCAAAAGATAAGTGTAAGGGGAAACCCCAAATATGTTTTTAAGAAACAAACCGATCATGATTCTCCACAATAATAAATGAGCATGTATATTCGTATTTGTTAGAGTCAAATGCTTGTATTGAGTCATAATGAAGTTTTGCAGGGTTTTCCAGGAAGTAGGACGAAGTTTTTCCAGAAATTTTCCGGAAACTTAACATAAGAATTTCTGCAGGTCCATTCTGACGGCGTCAGGGGTTTACTCTTGACGGCGTCAGGAGTTAAAAATCTGGAAATTTTACCAGTTTTGTTTTTCTAACGGAGTCTTATGGTTTTTGTGAATTATTAAGTTTTATAATCTCCAGGAAATCTGCAAACTTCATTCCACAAGCATTATATCTTACTTTGTTTTCTAGGATTTAGTAACTTATATAGAATGCCGCCGATTTTACGCGAGGTTGTCTTGTTTATTTTGTCAGGATTTACAGGTTATGTTTGACAAGGAGATGATTTATATTCTGGAAGGGAAGCTTTGATTGTTCGTTTTCTTGGAAGAAGATTTAACCTGGCCAACCTAAAATCCATACCGAGCGAATCAGGGGAGTATTTGATTTCATTCTCTTTACTTTTTCACTTTTACATTCTTTACTTGAACATTGGGGACAATGTTCATCTTAAGTGTAAGGGGAGGGTAAAAAGATGATACCTTACATATGCACTTTCGCTTGAGTTTGTTTTGTTTGATGGTAGATGTGTAATAAAACTACGAGAAATACTTGTTAGTGTAATTTTAGCGCCAAATTTAAAATTTTTTACAACATTTAGGAGTGAAACTTTAGCCATAGCAAGCGTCTCATGGATAGAAGATTGTATGACTAGCACATAACCGTATTTTCAGAAAAATTTTCCACCCAAATATGTGAGGTTCGCCTTTAGATTTGATAGGAAAAGCATTTATTATTAGTGCTTATGAGTGTACCGGTAGCATTTAGATTCTAGAACTTGCGTTAGTGATGCATCCCGAGACCGCTAGTGAGACTACATTCGTGTGGTAGGATTTACTACATGATAAGAGGCATTAGGATCACCTTTGTGTTAAACCCGTATTACAATTACTTGACCATTTAAGTCATATTACTTGGCTAGTTAAGTCAACTAATTTTTCCCACACCCTTAGCGTTGTACTCATTTTTAGTACACGAAACCCCTAGTACACCCCTCCGAGCCTATCTTTTCGTTTCTAACTTTAAGCATTTTACTTAAAAGAAGAATTTGTTACACCCCACTTAAATGTACAACCAAATCGCCTTAGCCTTCCGTGTATGCGCTCATTTTTAGTGCATTATTGTTATTTGTTTAACCCTAAGTTAACTTTCTAATTGATTACATGGTTGCTAAGTCGAGTCATATCCTTGTACATATGGTTTTGGGACGATTGGGACTCATGGGTAAGTACTTATTTTATGGAGTAATGGGGAAGAACATCACTTATTACCCCCATATGTATGTTAATCTTAAAAGTGCTCCAAGTGTTTTAATTTTCTTAATTCGAGTCATTAGATTAGTTAATTGTAAAGTATGTAAAGATTCAAGTGTAAGGGGAATTCTCATCCCCTATGATGTATTATTTTGGATGGTAGGGTAAGAGTGTATGCAAAAAAAAAAAAAAAAAAAAAAAAAAAAAAAAAAAAAAAAAAAAGAGAAAAAACATACGGACTACCATCCCGTTTCATTCTATGTTCATTTTATGTTTTTGTTATTTTTCATTTATTAGCTTAAGTCGAGTCTAGTCTTGGCTTCGCCATATTGTACATGTAATTGACCAAGATTGTTAACTCGCCACCAGTAAAACTTCCTTTATCCAACAAAACCGTGTAATTCATATCCCTATACCTAACGTTACAACCCTTTAAAAGACCTCTTTGATAGTTTATCCTAGGTGCTTACGCCATGTGGTGGAGGTTTGATCCTTTCCCAAGCCTATGGTAATCTATTTTGCTATGACAGGTAGTGAGAGATATTTTCCGTTTCCATATTGTAATTTACACTTTATTACACCCGAGAGATGTGAGTATCTAAACACTATTTGTGAGGTGCTAGTGTATGACCTCCGTGCTTGTCTATTGGTCTTTAGTGGAACGATTATTTGTTGTAATTACTTTTATATTAGTGTTAAATGACCCCTAACTTGTCTTTTAAGTAGAATAAAAGCGCATTTGCTTGAGGACAAGCAAATCTCAAGTGTAAGGGTATATGATGAGGCGAAAAATGATCCGTTTTTAGGGGGTCATTTAAGCCCGAATCCGACTTTATTTGATCAAATATTGCCCTAAATCGTTTCTTTTGTGATTTTAGGTACTTGGAGAGTGAATTCTGGAAAAAAAGCCATTTTGGACGTTTTTGGAGCATAAAAGTGAAGAAAACGGCAAAGTATCAATTTTCCATGCTGGAAACACTAGGTGACGGCGTCAAAAGTAAAGGCTTGACGGCGTCAGACATCATGAATAAAATACCGTAGTTGATGACGGCGTCAAAAGTCATCCTGACGGCGTCAAAGTGCCAAGAATAAAATACCGTGGTTGGTGACGGCGTCACACAGGCCGTCATAAGTAGATCAAGGCCGTCTGAGGAAGTATTTGGCGGCGAGGTGACGGCGTCACATGGTTGTCTTGACGCCGTCAGCCCAGTTTTCCTATATATAGTTTTCTAGTTTTTACATTAAAAAAGAGAGAAGTTTTGGAGAAACCCTAAAGACGAATTTGGTGCAACTTTTACAGGTTTTTCAAGGGTTCCAAACCCTTGATACCTTGCATTGTAATTGAGATAAGTGTTCTTCTAATTCAATCAATATGTCTATGTGTTGGTTGTCTATATCTTGTTCTTGTCTCAATTCCATTATGCTAGGATAGATCTCCTTTGTGTTTGCTTAGATCTAATGAAACCTAGATATTGATTATGTGTTGATTACTTGTTTATTCTTGTTCTTGGATGAATGATTTTATATGTTAGGCTTAAGAAAACTGGCAGATCTCCAAATGGTAACATGCTTGAACGTCTTAAGAAACATGAACCGAGGCGTACTAGGTCTTTATTGGTTGTATTTAATGCATGAGCCACTGTTTACAATCCCTATAGTTGTGCTGGGTCATGGTGTAGGAGGAGATAAGAGCTCATAGAATTGGGGAGTTATGTATGCCACCCCATGAATGGTATTAAGGAATACGATCCGTCATCCATGCAATTATAACAAGTAATTAACGTGTAAAAGATATCTAGGGAGTAATGAAGTCTAAGTAAACACATTTTCTCCAATTACTGCTCACAACCTTAGTATAAATTAGTTTATTTTCATTTTTATTATTTTATTTTGATTGCATCTTAGTTTTGGGTTAGTTGAATAGCAACTAATTTCGCCCACTCCTTCAAAACCCAAGATTTTACTTGCTTTCTAAAAAACATAAAAATACAAAAATAATCATCTCTCACCTTTAGAACTAATAAATTAGGCTTTCTAATTCTAGCGACACTATTCCTAAGCTGAACGATCAATCTCCCGGTACTTGTCACTATACTATACTACAACGATCAGGTACACTGCCTGGTGGGGGTTGTAAGCTTTTCGAGATCCCTCGAGAGGTAAAGCCTGTTGCGATTCCCACGCATCAGGTTAGCACTTTCACTTTCTACAGCAAACATTCAACTATTTTCACACTAGAGAATTTAACGATGTCAAATGATTTCACCGTTAATGAATTACGATTCTTTGTCATCTGCTGATAGGAAGACATGTTCTGTCAACTTGATTTCATGGGACAAAGAAAATTCTTAGAATTGATTGTTGTGATATAGGAGTGATTTCAGGAAGGATTCCAAGGAAGCGCACCCTGATAACAGAAAAATTACTTTGGTAATATTTGAATACTAATGTCGGGATTTGTATCATTTTGTGTGTACATTTGGTTTCTTAGTGATTGATACATATGCTTCTATTTTGAATAGGTTGAGAAAGAAGGTGGTGACAAATAGAGCTCACGTCATAAGCTGTGGTAGCAGGTACTACGAACCTTCTATCCCACACATTTAACTAGGTCGCGTGTTTCACAGGTTCCGCCATTTACACATTAACATGACACGAATCCCCTGCACCATCGTGCAGGCATCAGTTTGTGACTGTTTTCCAACCATGTTCCTCAGCTCAAGCTCATTTTATTTTTTATATGTTTATAAAGTGGCTGGAAATTTCCATTTCGCACAAGAAAAAAATGGCCTAACAAGTTGATTTTTTTTCACGAACGCAAACGGCACATGCTTTTGCATTATTTATGGGTGTATCAGTTACGATATTGCGTTTGCATTAAGTTTTTGTTGAGAAACTGATGTACGTTTGCTGATTTCTTTTGGGTAATTTGCAGGAATTTATCGTCTTGGTTAACAAAAAAAAAAGAAAGAAGACTAAAGAAATAATGCTAACAGGTAGGGAGAAGACAAAAGGGCATTAACTGTAAAAACGAAAAATCAACATATAGGTATATTTGGTGCACATTAATAGTAGTATACGATTTTGCTAAGTTTTTTGCAAATTGTCGTTGTCACAGGTATGGAAAAAGAGCGATTTGTTGTCACAGATTTACGATCCTATCAATCAAGGTATATGATCTTATTTGTGCTTATGCTAATTACTTTTTTCACGTACAATTTTAGTCTAAAACCACATTAATACAATAACACTGGCGTGTTCAGCGAAGAAGCAGACTCGATGGTCACAAAACTGTAACTAACGTATGCAGCCACTAGAAGATTAAAACCCATAGAAATTGCACCTGATCTCGCAGCGTTAGAAGGAACCACAAATCTCTTTCAACTACATTTCGCTTCAAAAGGTACAAAAGAATGAACGAGTGGCAAGAAAGCAAAGCTACAGGTATAATATAGGTACATAAACTCTTAGTAGGAAATCTATCGTGTTGTCATTACAATGTAACAAGCTTCATTAGGCATGTTCTCAACTTCATTGTTTAAATATGTATTATCGCTGCAATAGCGTTACATCTATTTATTTTTCCTTGCGTTGTGTTTTGACTAAAAAAGCAAAAACAAATGCTAACTAAAAAGAAACTACCCACTATAACAAAATTAACTGAATCCGATAAAACCAACATTTATGAATAACATTTTAAAAAAATAATCGACAACTATGACGCCCCGCTGCAGCGCGGCGGACCGGTGACCGACTAGTTTTTTCTAATTTATGATTATTAAAACATCGCATCATGGATGATGGACCTACTATATACACAGTAAAAATTGTCACAAGCTACTCCATATACTTCAAACAAAATTCAGAAATGTAACAGAAAATTTTAAACAGTAACATCAACTCACAAAAAGTTCTAACCCCCAGTAAATATTATAGTGCAACACTGCAACATGATCGAGGTTATAAAAATTGCAGAAACCTTGAAACCCAACAACCTTTTTCCAGTTGAAAAAATTCCAAGCTCAAAAGTGTCACGATTAAGGATAAAGAATTAAACTGAATCATAGTGGCGGCTGAGATCCGGAACGGAAAAGAGGAGTATCGTATGGGAAATCATTGGGATTTATTGCCTCTAAAAGTGTCATTCTAAAAATATAAGGCCAAATTAATATAATTAGGTCTAATTGTTTAGTTTCTCCGGCGGGATTGGATGTTGTTGTTGTTGATTGTTTAGGTCCATGTAATTTTCATGCATATAATACAAGTGTTACTTTCGATATTGCTAAAATTAAAACAGTAGTGCAATGCGCTCCTTATTATAATTAAACACAAAACCAAACATGTAAATATAAGACATGACTCTTGACCCAATACACGTACATGACACACCGTATCTGTGCGCATACATTATTGATTATTACCACACACGCACAAACTCTAACAAACTAAAGACAATGGCTCCCCAATGTACTTCCGCTGCATCTGTGGGGAAAGCAACATGGGTTGGGTAAGGCACAACCTTGGTCCTTAGCACTACAGCCTGGAGCTTGACTACATATTCTTTGATGCGTTTTTTTAATTGTGTATTTTTTGTCGGTGAAAAATTATTTTGAGACGGAGGGAGCAGATAAAAATGCAAGAAAGTCTTGGGCAAGAATCAAACTTGAGCTTATATACTACGGTACTTAAAAAAAATCCTCGTTGTAACTAAGAGAATTAATGTTAAAACTTGTGGAGGATCAAAGTGGCTGGTGTAAAGAACACGAAGAACTCAACTAACAATGGATATGCATTATTTGGTTCTGGAAAATTGCATTTCTATGACCCCGTTCCGGTTAGACCGGTTCAAACGATTTAAAAATTGGCCCTCGCATATATAAATATAAACATACTTGACATTTCACCATTTTGACCATTTACTTTTGCTCTGTACTTTTGTTACTTAGTGTTAAGTTATGTCTTCAACCTCCACGAATAGTTCATGTGGACCAGGCTTGTTTATATAACATGAAAAAGTGTTGCTTCTTTGTGAGCATACATGAAAGGGTAATTTAAAAGTTTAGCATGTTACAAGGCAAGTGTTGCATGCATCTACGGTTAAAAATGTTTCTTCTCAAGTGTATACATTAAATTGTGTACTCCGTAATTGTTTAGATAAAACTCAATTTATTCAACTAATAATTTCGACATTGCCAAAATAGACAAAAAGTACGTACTAGTGCAATGAGCTTTTCATTAATCACGTACACACAACGAGAATTAAAAGAACATGACTCTTCACCCATATCAACGATGTTGTGACGTCATTGATATGTTACATTATTGTAGACGACGCTACATGTCACACCATATTTGCAGGCATGCATTATTACCACAGACACACTCATGTATGCATAACACAAACCCTAACAAAGTAAACTACGCACAATAGCCTGTCGCTATAGTCACAGAGTGACATTCATTGGGAGGGCAACATTCTTCGTCGGTGACGCAAGGATGAAACCGAGGAGTACATGATACGACCTGCAAAACAGAGGACATTATTCAGTTTTAAAGGTGTCTTTGCCTAGCTAGTTTGGTTTCTTAGTTTCACATGAGAACTAATTAGTGAAGGAGGTTTGCTAAGAATATACGGAGTATGAAATACTAAATGTTGGCGCAAGCATCTCTCTTTAGCTTAAGCAATTACTTTATTAACTAACAAATCTAACGTACACATGCATGTAACGTACCTTATTGATCCCTATTCCTGCATCATGCACGGTCGTTTGATCGTTCACAACCATGGAAATCTCATGATCACCATCATTGTTTGAGGAAACACACAAAGTCGAGCTCGTACTCGTGAGAACAACGAGAAACAACACCATTGCATACATACTGTTCATGATCAAATTATATAAGGTAGTAAAGTATTTGTTTATGATGTTGTGAGGTACTACTACAACCAGTCTAGTCTATTTATAGACTTTATTATTTATTACGATCACGGGTTGACCCGTAAGTTTTGGGTTAGACCCGAACAACCATTTTGGCCAAGCTTTATTGGTGTGACTAATGAGACTATTTATGATAAAATAATGGTTCTTGTGATGTGCGTCTTATCTGTTTTTCACCACGTTTGTGCCGATCATCTTTACTCCATTTATATATTTTTGAACGGAAAAGTTCTTTAATTTACTATGGAGCTAGAAATTAAATGGCACCATAATATAGTAGTATATGACACTGAACCTAGAAAGCTAGCACCTCGTAGTATATGACACTGAACCTAGAAAGCTAGCACCTCAAAAATCCCCAACAAAAACCACACAACGACACTCAAACTACAACCACGACGAAAACCTAAAGAACTCAACAAAACCACTTTCGTTAGATGCTTTTGTTATCCTGTCATGAAATCAAATCCGTTGCCATCTATAAATTAGTAATCTGATTTCTCTGTAAAGCTTTAAAAGGAGACCCGATGACACAATTTCAAATTAGCACGAGAAGGATTTTGTTTCAGATCCTTTCTTTGATATTTGTCCAATTTGTAAACTATTTAAAATGCATATTACATAATTTTAAATAGCAATAATATCTAAACCCGAGTTAAAAGTCCAAATAAATTATGAGCAACCTTACTCATACCTTCGTCGCTATTCTTTGATTTCGGCATCATTCTAACTATATATTTACACTGATAAAGTACGGTATTTGATAACTCATTCGAATTATTTTTTTTCCATTCTTAACGTGCAACCTAAAATTGACACATGGCATTGGAAAAGCATTTCTAAAATTTCATGCAAATTTGAACGTAACATTAACAAGTTCTTGTTATAGATTTTTGTAAGTTTCTTATACTTTGAATGTTTGTTAAGCAAATCATTAACTGTTTTACCAAGTAATTGTTTTTAAAAAAACATATTTACATATTAAAAAGTATTGACTATTGTATAATGTCGTTTTTAATAATCAAATGCCTCTTGGCCCAGCGGTATGTGAATGTCTCATCAACCTAGAGATTGTGAGTTCAGGTCTCGTTGGAGATATGTGAGATATAATTTGTGAGAAATGTGGTTTAGGTTATAAAAAATTGCCGATCTAAAATTAAAAATAAAAATGTCTCTTTTAATATTCTTTTCACTTTTTATTTTAATCCATTTCTTTCCAAATGTGATATGATGGAGCAACCAGGGTGAGAGATTTCGACTTTCTTTATATCGTTACAAAATATTATTTTCTTTCTCAGTCCCATGTAATACATGATTTCAAATTTACTTCCTTAATTAAAAAATGACATTAACATACTACATAAATTAATATAAGCACTAATTGGTCAACAATCAATTATATATGACAAGCTAATCGTAGAGTGGGAGTGGAGTTGTGGAGTTCCTATGGTAATACGTGATAAGAAGCATGATACAAACATAATTTTAAGAGAACTAGGTAATAGTAATATAAGTAAAATCAACATACATGAAGGATTTAATCATACCTTTTAATTTATAACATTATACCTTTTAGAAATAATTGTGTTTTTTCACATTTTTTATCTTATAGTTAACAAATAACAATAAAACAATATTTGAAGAAAAAAGAATGATATCATGTTAGGCTGGATAGCAAGGTGGGTGAATCTATCACTTTAAGCCATGACTCACACGTGACTGCCTTGGCCATATCCCCATCTCACGCGCGACTTGTCCTTCTCGATGTGAAATAAGGTGAAAGGCTCACCTTGCTAATTTGAAAAAAATCTGGGCCCCATTTGCTTTTTGTTACCGTTTAGTAATATAAAAAATTACACGCTATCTTTTTTTACTTATAAATATCCTTCAATTCATCATTTTTTAAACAACTACTTCACCATTTTTTAAACCCAATTTCAATATGGTTTGTCGTCTCCCCCATTCCGTCGAAGAAATGCAAGTTTATATTAAAAAAAACAATATGATCAAGACGATGCGGCTCGACAAAAGGCTATTGTCAAACTTATTAAGTTGTTTGAGCTCACAAAGGCAAAGAAAGAACGTTTAAGGAAACGATACACAAAATCCAAAGACATTTCGTCGGAAAGACAAGCTAGGATCGACAAATTTTTGCGAGATGAAGCTAGGAAAGATGACGCCATTAGTGAAACGTTGTGGACGTGTGTTTCACAGACACAAGACAACATCAACAACAAACTCCGTTGGAGTTATGAAGAAAACAAGATTGTTGGTTTGTTATCACAACAGCTGCATCAGCTTGGGCTAGATGCATCAAGTCAACTTCAGCTGATGCGCATGGATTTATTGAGCAACAACATTATCAGTTTACGGGTTATGCAGACGAAGCAGTTGATGAGCATGGATTAACTGCAAGCCAACATTATGAAATTATGTGTGGGGAAGAGGCTTTAAGAGAAGTTGAAGCAGAACAAGCAAGGATTCAACAAGAGTGGGAGGAGAAACTCAGGAAAGAAGCAGAAACGGCGGCGTACAGGTTTGAATTTGGGTATGTGGAGTCTCCTGAGTATGATTCTCCATGCGGGAAGCATTCAGATTAAGTTATGTTTCTATGTATTTCATATCGTATCGTATTTCGTGTCGGATCGTATTTCGTATTGTATTTTATGCAATGTTTATTTAATGTTTATGCAACGTTTTAATTTCGTACATTTGTGTTTTTATTTTCGTACGTTTACGATTTTAATTTCATAATTTAAAAAAAAAAAAGAAAAAAAAAGAAAGAAAAGAAAAGAAAATGAGAGTTAAGGTGACCTACCTTGTCTACAAAAAAGTGAGAGGAAGTGAAAGGAGAGAAAAAGCTGAGGTGTAAGGTGAAAAATGTTATACCTTGCCATCCAACTTTAGTGAAGGGTAAACTTAACATAAAGTAAATTAAAAAAAAAAAAAAAAAAAAAAAAAAAAAAAAAAAAAAAAAGATGTCATATTTAAGAGAGATAAAATTAATGTTACATTGGCACCCCTAACAACATGAACCGTCAGGAAATTTTATTTTATAATGGCTAACGTGAATGTGATATTAAAAAAATGGATATATATATATATATATATATATATATATATATATATATATATATATATATATATATATATATATATATATATATATATATATATATATATATATATATATCACTACAACAAATTTGTCATTTTTACACGCTTTTTTCTTCGCACTTTATAAAGTGTGAACTTTATCTTAAAGGTATTCACACTTAAGAGTGTGAATAATTGTTTCAAAATCTTGACACTTAAAAAGTGTGAAAAATTTCAATCTCACACTTAAAAGTGTGAAGAATTCTTTTAAAATCAAAAGCATCACACTTAAAAGTGTGAAGAATTATTTCAAAATCAAAATCATCACACTAAAAAGTGTGAAGAATTGTTTTAAAACCCTCACACTTAAAAGTGTGAAAATATTTATAAACCTTCACACATAAAAGTGTGACAATATTTGCTACACCCAATTGGTTCACACACATGCTAGTGTGAACTTTTTAATTTTTCACACTTTAAAGTGTGGCGCCATGCTCTAATAAGTGTGAGCATGTTACTATTTTGTTGTAGTGTATATATATATATATATAGACTTTGGATCAAATGAGAAACATAATTAAGATGAGAAGAATGAGAAGAAACTACAACCACAAATATTAGATGCACCCATAAAAAATGGATGCATCTCCTATTATTTCTCTTTCCATATTTAAAATATGTGGCTATAATTTTTTCTCACTCTTCTCATTTCATTTATTCTTCTCACTGGAGTATGATATATATATATATATATATATATATATATATATATATATATATATATATATATATATATATATATATATATATATATATATATATATATTCCGATATGCATGTCTTTAATAAATAGTATAAAAAATGGCTATTATAATTATATTTTGTAAGTGATGCATAGATAATATTTTTGAATATACCATTGGTAATTATTTTTTCTAAAGACAATGAGTTAGTAAAAAAAAAACAGTTGCAAGTATTATCTAAGCTTGATGCTATAAGTATTTATGTTAATATATTAGCTTAACTCATCCAAAAAAACCTAATTTAATACATCAGTCTTTATATACAGAATACTTCTATTTCATCAAACATATATACCTCAATCATTGTTACAATATTTTGCATTTTTGTTAAAAATATAAAAGCTCACGGCAACGAGCTGCTAACACCAAACTCGTTGAAAAACAAACGTATAACCAATGATACAATGGCTGAAAGTAGTGGTGGGTGAGCAATGTTATAAATAGCGTGTGGCGTGGCATGGCGGAATGACCAAACATCACACCTTAGCGGCTAAAGTGAAGCTTTTGCGTTTTTAAGGCGTGAAATAAAGCGGCAAAAAATATGAAAATATTTATATATTTTTATCATATTTTATATATATCGAGTTTACAAAAAGCGTTGTACATAATAAATATGGTTAAGAAAGTATCCCCACATGTAATATTCTTCATTAAAAAAAAAAAAAAAAAAAAAAAAAAAAAGTTATGGGTGTTGAATAAAAAAACCCGCCACGCTCCTCACGTCTTATCGCGCATTTTCCGCCTCATCTCACGTCACGCCTAGAGCCGACATCTTGGTCTATTTCGTTACGTAGATGTCACGCCTTAGCGACGCTTTGGCGCTGCCATGGCGCATCTTTTAGAACCATGTGGGTGAGCCACTCATCGCCATCTCAGCAACACCTCAGCTTTATCTCTCCTTTCACTCTCACTCACCATACATCCGTTTTGGTAACCATACCTCACATTTCATTAAAATAACCTCTTTATACAAAATATATCTCATTAAATATTACACGCACATTTAAAAAAAACAAATAAAAACACTATTTTTAAATAGGGTCCCACATAAACACTATGGTGAGTAACTCACCAAACAACCTCATCTTAGCCGTGAGTTTGGACATGTGTTTTGGGTGTATCAAGGATGAGTTGCTCCCTACTCCATTTAGCCTCATTGGAAAGCATCTTGCATAATGAGAGAGGACTTTAGTTTGATTCTTTATCTACTTGTTTTTTTTTTTTTTTTTTTTTTTTTACTTTTTTGTTAAAAGACAAATATGAAGAGGCAAAAGCATGTGCTTTCATTGTTGATTGTAACTTTATAGAGAGCAAGTGAATAGGTTTTTTTTTTTTTTTTTTTTTTTTTTACTTTTTTGTTAAAAGACAAATATGAAGAGGCAAAAGCATGTGCTTTCATTGTTGATTGTAACTTTATAGAGAGCAAGTGAATAGGCAAAAGCGATGGCTGACAAACACGAGTAATTTCCAGAACTATGCTGCTTTTTCATATGTTAGATACTGCTTGTTTTTTAAAGGCCTTCCCAACCTATGCTTCTCAATAAAAATAATAATAAGAATTAAAAAACAAGCATACTTTCATCTTGTACATATAATGTACTATTAACGAACATATTAATATGAATCCAAGGTACTAAAACTTTTGCACTAACAACTTCTTTTAAAAATTTGTTCTATCGGTAAGTTGGGATTTTGATGGTGGTGGTTTATTATATGATAGCTAGAGATGGTGGACAGTGACGGTGGATGAAGACGGTGAATGATCCATCAACTTAGAAGTTGTGGGTTCAAGTCTCGTCAGAGAGATGTGATCGAGATAGAATTTGTGAGATAGGTTGTGTAGTAAAAAATTTCCATTCTAAAAAAAATACTTTGTAAAACAACATCGTTTCACACCTCTGTTTAGTTTTTCCATGGAAAGCGTAGAAAAAAAAATTACAAAATAGTGTCTCAAACTATGCACGAGTTATGAAAACTACCCTGAACTTGTAGATAACAAACTTTATTTATCAATTATGTAACAAATATTCAATGATTTCTTTAATAAAAAATATACCGCTAAAAAGGCATCTTGATTACGAACAAAACAAGCCAAATATTAAACATAAGTACAATTTTATAAAAAAAATGTTAAAGTTGAATATATATTTTTGAGAAAAAAAAAAAAAAAAAAAAAAAAAAAAAAAACCTTTAACCTACCATTAAAAGGCACCTTAAACTTTGTTTAAAAATAGATTTAACAAAAAAAGTTACGATAACTATCATGTATTTTTATATTTTTACGGTTTTTTAAATAGCAAACTTTGTTTATTACATATCTAGTGATTTTTTTATAAAAAAAATATATTATTGAAAAAGCATTCAAATTACGAACAAAATGAGCCAAATGTTGTAAAAGTTTTAATGACATTAGATTCATACTGGTATCCTTTACAAGAATGTAAGCAAATTGAAGTTGTTTAAAGTTGTATAATTGCAATTGTCCACGTGAAACACGTCCTCCCCCCATGGTTTCATGAGGTCCCACAACTAGAGAAAAGTGCTAAACATTAATGGAAACTTTATCAGCTTTCAACAAAGCAATAACAGGATGCGCGATTAGTGGTGTAAAAACTAAAAATTACTTTTATCACCTTTCAACAAAGTAAATAATGTTTCGAGTGTAAAATCATTGAGCTTGTTAGTTTAAACTAGTGTACAAGCCCGTGTGGTGTTTCGTTATTAACATCATTTTAATATATAGACACCTACTTCAATCATGATAGTTTAATTAATTAATTTGATGTGTATAATGTTTGGTGTTTAACAAACATATTTTTGTTCTTTTGAAGGGCAATATATTTTCGAACAGAACCAAAGAACAATTACAAAACGATGTAGTGGATCCTAAAAGAGAAACAATGCATTTAAACTTGATTGCAGCCAACTATATAATAACTAAAACTAAAACAATACAAAACTAAGCTACTAACAAAACAAAAAAGCATATATATCCCATTGAAGTTAATTCATTGACTTAAAGCTTGATGGTCCCACGAACCATCCCAAACTCAGAACACTACAAGAAAAAGTAGCTTTAGTGACGAGAATTTAATTACGAGAATTTTTTTTGATCACTATTTAGATGAAAATAGTGACGATATAATTTTTGGTCATCGATAAAAAGTCAGTGACGAACCTTATAAGTGGTCACTATTTAGTCACTAAATTACATAAATAGTGACGAGAAATTTCGTCATTAAACATTAGTGACGAAATTTTGGTCACTATTTCACATGAATTCTGTAAAATGAAGGATTTTTAGACCAAGTCACACATGCCATATTTGTTGTAACTTTGTATATATGGTTTTCTCTTTGAATCCCTTCATTCAAACTAATAAGTTAATTTGCAAGCTAATATGAAGATGTGTTACCTTGTGCAGAAACTCCGTGTGATAAACCAGTTCCTGTTCCCGAGACTGAAACAAGTAAGTTTAGATTACTACTCGATATTGGTTTTCTACATTTTGGTGCAAGATATAATCTCCATGAAGTAAATCAACGGTGTCATAGTCGAGGGATCTTCTACTTTTCCAGAAGAGGCTATTGCAACTCCTCTTGTTGCTGACAAAGGCATGCTATATGAACTTGCTTTTATGCTTTTTTATATATAAATATACCCCTGGTTGAGTGCTGAATTGTCTTATTTTATTTATCTTTTGAAAAATTAAGTTGTTCATTTGTTGTGTTTAACTAAATATTTGTTATGAAACATATCAAATTTAGGCTCGTTTTCATCTTATATGAATCTTTTGCCACTAAATCGATATCAATCATCTTTCTAGTTCAGATCCATCTTCGATCTTCGAATAGACTATATATGTTTCTAATATTGAATAGATTGTAGAAGGATCACTGTCCTTAGTTTCTCCCTATTAGGATTGATCACCAAAAATCCACAAGGCACATATTCCGTTAATGTTATTTTTGTTAATTAATACAGACACAACTAGTAAGAAAAATATAATTCTCACGCATACCTTTTATATTTATTATTTTCAAAATGCAAGATTCCAGTTTAATGACTTATACAACCCATTTATAAACGATTGCACTTTACCATTTTATCTTGTGGTAAATATCAAATTCTGGTGTACTCCATCTGTTTACATTTACTTTTTATACATATGCCTTTATTTTGTGTCTGATGTCAACAATGTGATTCTCTTTTGTTGTAGATCCGTCGTGATGCTCTGGAAGTGGATGACAAAAACCTGGATGCATTATACATGCTTGGTGGCTTGGAGCTTAAAAATGATGACAGGGTCAAAGCAAAAGATTTAACGTAAGTGTTGAAGGCATGTTAGTGATGATAGGTTATTGGTTGGTTTTGTGTTGAGTTTCAACCATATTATTTGCGTTTTGTGAAAAAATTAGTATTTATGAATGAAGTTATTATGTTAGATTCGTATTGCTACAAATTTCTCGATTTTAGTTTGTTTGCAAAAGCAATTATGCAGCAAACCCAACATTAGTTCCATTAATTTTTTTTTTTTTGCTATATGTTCATATTAGTGACGACCTTTTTGGTCTCTAATATCTATAGTCTGTGACGACTTTCTCGTCACTAATGGTAAATACCAGTGACGATTTTTTCGTCACTATCAAAACTATGACGAAAAATTTCGTCACTAACCGAATTAAAAAGTGACGACTAATCTGGTCACAAATTAGTGACGCCGTTGATTCGTTGTGTTTTGGTGTGCAAAAACAATTTATCAAAAATATCAACAAACGTGAAGTCTAATTTATTGTGAGACAAATAGACGTGAAAGTAATACGAGTAAACCGTTTAGGAAAACGATTACCTCGCAAAACTTGTGAAAGTGATATTCAAATTGTGAGACCGGGAAGTAATTTCCCGGGTCGTACCCCAACGAGGTGTGAATGGAAAGCTTCGAGTGAGATCAAGATTAAAACCTTGTATGTTTGGTTGTGAAAGATTGTTTGGTTTTGTAATACGTTAAATTAACGAAAATTACAAATTAACGAACGAAAATGGGATAAACGTAACCTAAATGGAGAATTCAACTAAGGAATACTAACAACTATTTAAAGTGACCTAAAAAAAACTACGGGAAACATGTTAGGTATCGGGAACCCTAAAAACACAATTAAACAAATAAACGCAACGTTTATTTAAGATAAACGTCAACGCGCAAACAAAAACGTGAATTTTGAATTACGTAAGTCCTATGGATGTAA
Organism: Artemisia argyi; assembly: GCA_030686995.1. Taxonomy (NCBI): domain Eukaryota; kingdom Viridiplantae; phylum Streptophyta; class Magnoliopsida; order Asterales; family Asteraceae; genus Artemisia; species Artemisia argyi. The sequence continues at coordinate 29,206,067 of CM060706.1, read as the reverse complement.
AAATTATATTTTTACGATTCTAATAACGAAAGAAAATTTTATAATATATATATATATATATATATATATATATATATATATATATATATATATATATATATTACGAATTAAAATATTAATTATAAACTAAAATTATAAAATAAAACCTAGAAAAATAATAAAACTATTTGGAAAATTACGAAAATTTTTTGGAAACTTTATTATACTAATAAGAGGCTAGGAAAAATATAAACTTGAAATAAGGAGTGACTAATAAGCCGTAAATAAGCAACTTAAAAACTGAAAAGTTTAAATAAGCAATTTAAGAAACTCATGGTCTTATATTAAATTCTGCAAAGACATATTGAAATAAGACCCAAGGGCATTTGGTTAAATGGGTGTGTTGTGAGGCTTGGGCAAAGAAGAGACCAGGGTTCGAATCCCTGGTTTTGCATTTTATTTTTGTTTTTATTTTTTTTATTTTTTTTGAAATTTTCTGTCAAAATATTAATTAACTCCAACTAATTAGTGACTTTTGAAAACAATTACCCCTCAAATGACCCTTGTACACTTTGAATTCATTGACAACCCATGAATTTTTTTTCTTTTTCTTTTGATTCGATGAGTTAAGCACAATCTCACAAAGTGAGACAATAAACTCAAATAAGTAAAAAAAAACTCAAGCAATCTCAGTACAAGAACAACAATAATTAAAACTACAAGTAACAACAACAACTCAAACAACAAACAAGAATCAACGAGCTCAGATTAAAAAAAAAAAAAAAAAAAAATCATTCAACAAGAAAGATAGCAGCAGACCAGTGGGTTAGGGAAGACTTTGGGGGCTAATCAAGCTAGGGAAACACGCACTAACAAGCAAACCAGGTGTACCCCTCACAAAACATATTATCCAGGTTCTTTAAACACAAAGAAATCTGAAACAAACTCAAGAAATTAGTTTGCTAAGGCCTTGGGGAAAACTGGTTGATATGGCTAAACCTGGGTGCAGGGGGACTACGCACCAACTGTCCAACTTTGGACTTGAATCTACCCAAGTATACAATCTCCGATCCGAAAATTTCTTTTTGAGATAGAAACCCAAGCTGGAGAACTTCCTAAATTAACTACTTTTCCAGGTTTTCATTCAATAATAAAGATTTGAGACAGCCTTGAAAATCCCACAAAAACTCAGTTTGCACTTTTTTCTTTTGACTTTTGAAAATACTTCGAAAGTTTTGACTTCAGTGATTTGGATCAAGTATAACTGGTTGAATGATGTTTGTTAAACTAACTCGAACCCCTTTCAAACAGCCTTAACTGATCTAGGAGCAATTTGAGGAATTTAGCAGCCTAAATTTCCAACAGTAAACGGCCACGGGAGATCAAACTTAATTTTTGACCTTGCACTAACAACCTACCAAGTTCAATTTTTTTTAGTTAAAACCTTACTAATTTTATGATTAACTATGCTTATATAAAATTCTAGTGACCTACCGAAATAATAATAATAATAATAATAATAATAATAATAATAATAATAATAATAATAATAATAATAATAATAATAATAAAATAAAATAAAATAAAATAAAATAAAATAAAATAAAAAAACTCTAAGAAATCATGTGTAACAATTTGATCACTCCTTTTCCAAAAAGTTGCAAACACAGTCCTAAAAATCTAGGCTACAAGCATCAATATAATGAATGAGCAAATAAAAGATATAAAAAGCAGGAACCAAGCAGAGACAGAATTTTAGAGACTAAAAAAACTGAATTGAAATTAGATTAAACTTGAATTGCAATGCTAAAAATACAAAGTACCTTGAAAATTTAAGCTAAATTAAACCTGCCTCTTAAGGCTACATATGTAAACTATTTATACTACTTTTAAAACTAGGGTTTGGTGGTTCCTTGTGCCTTCTTGTTGTGTTCCTTCTCTGAGATAAGCGACCTAGGATACCTTTTCTTGGACAACTTTCCACCCTTGGATTGAATTCCCAATCATCTCAGCCCTTCAATTACTTTGGCGCCCATTTTAGTGTTGTGGATGGATGACCTGGTTGTGGTGTACCCGTGACTTAGTCTTGAAGGTGGTGATATGGGTAGGTACGGGTTTGTGAGGGGAATGAAATATTGGTGGGATGGGGAGTGGTGATGGTGGAACTTTTAAGGTGGAGATGGCGTGGAGGAGGAGGTGTATTTGCTGGGTAAAGAGGTGAGGGTGAAGAAGGGGCGTTTGTTTTCTGGGTAATACGAGAGGGTGTTTGGGGAAGATGAGTTAGGTTTGACTGTTTTTTTTTATCAAAGAGAGGGAGGGGGCGTTGTTATACGCAGATAGGGTTTTGTTTGGTTTGGGCTTTGGGGGAGATATAAGGTGTAAAGTGGATTGGGTAGTTTGGGCCGAGGATAGTAATGGGCTAGGTGATGGGGTTATACAAAATGTTGGTCCGTTTGGTTGTAATATTAAGACACTAGTAACCGTTTTGTAATCACTGAATTCCGAGGCCCTTTTTGCTTATTTTTTCAAAATCACTTTCGAGGACAATTGTTGACAACCTTTCATTTTCCCAAGGGCATTTGATCAATTTCCAAACATAAATATTCGGGGACCTTTTCTGCCAACTTTCCAAACTTCAAGTACCAAACTCGTACAATCTCCAAACTTTTCACTTCAGGGACTAAACTTGTTCATTTTTGAAAGTTTTTTACCCAAAGATCATTTTTTGACTTCTTTTGACTTTTAAGAAACTTGGGTTGACTTTTCATTTGAAATAAACGCTCAGGGACTAGTTTTGACAAATTTTGAAAGTTGGGGGACTGAAACTGCCAATTATGCAAACTTTGTTCGTTTTTCATTTGTTTTTAATCATTTTGCATTTGAGACATATAAAACACGATCTTTGGGATATTTTTGTTATTTTGATGTGTTCTTGAGTGTTTTCTCGCGTTTTGGCAGTTAAAATTCGGTAAAAATGATGAGTATTTACACACTCATCAATCCCCCACACTTGAGTATTGCTAGTCCCTAGCAATCTTTTGTGAAAAACTTGATGGATTTGAAAATCTCTTTACCAAAAGCCATCACTTCTGGAGTAGCCAGGTGTAAGAACTGTGGCACACCTGATAACCGTGTGATTTTGAGCAAACCACCAGCTGTCAACGGATTTGATTAGTCTTTACCAAAAGCCGTTTGCTTCTGGACTAGCCAGCTCTTGATGGAATAGTCAACATCTTGGTGAGCTGATTACCAATTATGGCTTTTCCACGGCCTTTACCACAAGCCATAATCTTGTGGGCTAGCCAACTCATTTGCTTTTGAGGATATGGGGAGTTGAGGAACCATACAATTTTTGGCAAATTGCAAGCCATCAACGGGTTTGAGTTATCTTTACCAAGGGCCGTTTGCTCCTGGATTAGCCAATTCTTTTTTTCGTTTAGACACGGCGAATTGATAACCACAAAAAATTTTGAAATAAAGTGAAAAAAAAATTTAAAATTTTAGGCCAAAAACGGGGGTACTTGTAACACCCCAACCCGATAAGGGTAGAAGTAATACATTACAGTGACATATCAGAACAAAACCCAAACATATGATTTATAAATACAAAAGGAATTCAGGGTTACAAATGAAAATCTGAAACTACAAGGTTACAAAAATAAATACTAAATCTAATAAAGTGAAACTTCATCTAATCGTCTCTAGTCCAAAACATAGTCTTCTAAGTCCAGTCACACTCTCTTCCCATAACCCAGCTTCCTACTAAAACCTGCCGCAGGAAAAGGAAATGCGGCTGAGCTTAAAAAGCTCAGTGAACAGATATATAAACAAGGTAATGATAATGAAACAAACTGAAGTATAGTGCATTGGGGAATATCATAAAGAATAAACAAAAGGAAATAATAGAAAGGAAGAAATAGGATAGTCATCTACCACGAGCCCATAACTCAACATCATAATCTCAAAGTCATAAGCCGTCAAATCATAATCTCACAATCAGAGGGGATACCTCTCAGGCAACCAGATAATATGAGGGGTGTCCTCATGTATCATAAAGGTGGAGTGATCAGCTCCCATGGGTTGTGAAGGGCATGTATAGCACACAGTACCAATCACCTCAAAGTCATAGTTAAATCCTCTAAACATCATAAACTAGGATTGCAATCCATACGCCCCTTACTCAAAGTCAATCTCAAAGTCATATACTCAAAGTCAATAGCCATGGCAGATAATCATAAAAAGGGACGACGTGAGAAATCACTCACCCACGCATGAGTCATGCCAGTGGTGCATCACAGACATGCCTATGGTACCTCCATAGGTAGAAGAAACATAAATGGCTCGGGTATCAAACTAAGAGTCAGGTCTCAAAATCAATAAAGGGCCATAAAGTAAAGGTTCATCTCAAGGTCAGCTCAAAATCATATCAAAGGTTCAATCAAAAGGGAACATAGCAATGGCTTGGGGAATCTTAACTGAATCATAACTCAACATCAATGTATAGGAACCTTTTACTGAAAAAGGCAGAGTATCCGTACCTTATTGCAAAGCACAAATGAAATAAACACAGAAATGGAAAGGGCTCAAGATCTCTCCTTCTTCACACCTAGAGGAGAAAGGGGGAATCATAATTCATTCTCAAATTCATGCCTTTCCATCTTAAGTAACTTTCCCTTTTTAGCAGGTTTCTATAAATAGTAGTTTCCACTTTTAGAAAGTTTCCATATTTAGAAAGTTGAATCATTATTAATGGTAACAAGATATCTTTTAACATAATTACACCTTTGGTCCTTGGGGTTTCATAACTTTGCATTTTATATCCTTTACTTTCCAAAATTACACTTTAAACCTTTTAGTATTCAAAGTTATACATTAAACCCTTAACTTATCCATTTTACATAATGAGCACTTATTTTATCATATTATACGAATGGATACTCAAGTATTCATAATTTACACATTAAGTCCCTCAAGTTATTAAAGTTACATATTTAACCCTTTCATTTACAATTTCAACTTTTAATTATCAATAATTACATATTAAGCCATTAAATGGTCAAAATGACACATAAACCCCTGAATATATTAATTTACTCAAAACAGCTCCAAGTATCTGAAAATTACATCTTTAGTCCCTCTCTTTTAATTATTTACAAAACAAACCCTAATTAAGTTTAAAATACATTTTAATCCATTTAAATGTAAAACTTACACTTAGCACCCTCATCATATATTTTTGTAGAATAGTATACAGCCCAAATTAAGTTCCAGAATTAACCTTTAAGTTATAAAGTTTACAAAACTCACCCAAAACCTTTTTGCCAAATCGTATAATACAAAAATAAAGGAATTAGAAACCCTAATCCTTCTAATCAATTCCCAATCATTAACTCATCATTACATATCATTAATTATCACCTTTTTCCAGCCCTAAACCAAAACCCTAGGCCCTCGACTTATTTCTTTCTTTTTCTTTTATATACGATTTACACAAACAAGAATAATTTCGAAACACATGATTTAAACCAAGATAACTCTTCCAACATTTTTACAGATCAATATACATCATAATAAGTGTGTATAAATTTTATTAGGAATTATTATGGATCGGAAGGTATATTACACAATGACACTCGTTTTTAGGGTTTTAATTCACAAAAGTGATGTCGAGCATGCATGGATCGATTCAACCATTTTATTGGACGTTTATAGGATGTAAGGGACCTGAGAAAAATACCAAACCAAGGCTTGAACGTGTGGAGAGGTCTGTACGAATTGTTGTCTACGCATATAGACCAAATGACCCAAAAATCACCACGACTTCACCAATGATCTTCAAACCTTGAAACCAATTTTCGTGGGTTGTATATGATGTAATAATCACCAGAAAAATAAGAAATAATTTTTGTGGAGGTCGAATGAATCAAAACGAATTTACCTTGTTATTAGGACTCGACAAAAGAAAATCAAAACCACGATCGATCCAAGCTTCAACAATTCAAAAGGGTATTTTTCTAGGACTTCTTGGATGTTGTTTGATCACAAAAAAATGCTGAGGAATGATGGGGTTGTCGAATGGAGGCTATGAGAATTGTTTGGCGGAACCACCCAGAGCGGGAAGCTACCTGGGAAACCGAGGAGTCTATTCGAGCTAGTTATCCTCACTTTGTATTCTGATCTGGTATGTCTCCGTTATGTTTCGATTCGTTTCATTTTTGATTCCTTTCAAATTTCGAGGACGAAATTTTTCTATTTAGAGGGGAAGAAGTTGTAACACCTAAAATCCTAAAGCATGTGAAATGACCATAATGCCCTTACATAATTAAAATTTAATTAAAAGCTTATAAAGAATCCAAATAATTCCAAACTTCTAACAATGAACAAGTTATGATCCAAAGTAATTTTAACAACTTCATTTAACATTTATACAAGATACAAAATTACCAAATTACCCTCATAGGGCCGATTGACACAAAATGCATTTGTTTTATGATTTAATTAATTTAAAATGATAGATATCTTTGTAATTTAGGAAGATAATTATCACCAAATATTCTCCCACCTATAATCATGAAATTTCTGGTCCATAAACTCCCCTAATCACATGGCATACCATTTTAAAAAGTCAATTCACATCTTTTCTCCACAAAACCCTAATTTGCCGATTTCAATAAACACACAAACAATTCTCATAGCCTCCATTCGACAACCCCATCATTCCTCAGCATTTTTCTGTGATCAAACAACATCCAAGAAGTCCTAGAAAAATACCCTTTTGAATTGTTGAAGCTTGGATCGATCGTGGTTTTGATTTTCTTTTGTCGAGTCCTAATAACAAGGTAAATTCGTTTTGATTCATTCGACCTCCACAAAAATTATTTCTTATTTTTCTGGTGATTATTACATCATATACAACCCACGAAAATTGGTTTCAAGGTTTGAAGATCATTGGTGAAGTCGTGGTGATTTTTGGGTCATTTGGTCTATATGCGTAGACAACAATTCGTACAGACCTCTCCACACGTTCAAGCCTTGGTTTGGTATTTTTCTCAGGTCCCTTACATCCTATAAACGTCCAATAAAATGGTTGAATCGATCCATGCATGCTCGACATCACTTTTGTGAATTAAAACCCTAAAAATGAGTGTCATTGTGTAATATACCTTCCGATCCATAATAATTCCTAATAAAATTTATACACACTTATTATGATGTATATTGATCTGTAAAAATGTTGGAAGAGTTATCTTGGTTTAAATCATGTGTTTCGAAATTATTCTTGTTTGTGTAAATCGTATATAAAAGAAAAAGAAAGAAATAAGTCGAGGGCCTAGGGTTTTGGTTTAGGGCTGGAAAAAGGTGATAATTAATGATATGTAATGATGAGTTAATGATTGGGAATTGATTAGAAGGATTAGGGTTTCTAATTCCTTTATTTTTGTATTATACGATTTGGCAAAAAGGTTTTGGGTGAGTTTTGTAAACTTTATAACTTAAAGGTTAATTCTGGAACTTAATTTGGGCTGTATACTATTCTACAAAAATATATGATGAGGGTGCTAAGTGTAAGTTTTACATTTAAATGGATTAAAATGTATTTTAAACTTAATTAGGGTTTGTTTTGTAAATAATTAAAAGAGAGGGACTAAAGATGTAATTTTCAGATACTTGGAGCTGTTTTGAGTAAATTAATATATTCAGGGGTTTATGTGTCATTTTGACCATTTAATGGCTTAATATGTAATTATTGATAATTAAAAGTTGAAATTGTAAATGAAAGGGTTAAATATGTAACTTTAATAACTTGAGGGACTTAATGTGTAAATTATGAATACTTGAGTATCCATTCGTATAATATGATAAAATAAGTGCTCATTATGTAAAATGGATAAGTTAAGGGTTTAATGTATAACTTTGAATACTAAAAGGTTTAAAGTGTAATTTTGGAAAGTAAAGGATATAAAATGCAAAGTTATGAAACCCCAAGGACCAAAGGTGTAATTATGTTAAAAGATATCTTGTTACCATTAATAATGATTCAACTTTCTAAATATGGAAACTTTCTAAAAGTGGAAACTACTATTTATAGAAACCTGCTAAAAAGGGAAAGTTACTTAAGATGGAAAGGCATGAATTTGAGAATGAATTATGATTCCCCCTTTCTCCTCTAGGTGTGAAGAAGGAGAGATCTTGAGCCCTTTCCATTTCTGTGTTTATTTCATTTGTGCTTTGCAATAAGGTACGGATACTCTGCCTTTTTCAGTAAAAGGTTCCTATACATTGATGTTGAGTTATGATTCAGTTAAGATTCCCCAAGCCATTGCTATGTTCCCTTTTGATTGAACCTTTGATATGATTTTGAGCTGACCTTGAGATGAACCTTTACTTTATGGCCCTTTATTGATTTTGAGACCTGACTCTTAGTTTGATACCCGAGCCATTTATGTTTCTTCTACCTATGGAGGTACCATAGGCATGTCTGTGATGCACCACTGGCATGACTCATGCGTGGGTGAGTGATTTCTCACGTCGTCCCTTTTTATGATTATCTGCCATGGCTATTGACTTTGAGTATATGACTTTGAGATTGACTTTGAGTAAGGGGCGTATGGATTGCAATCCTAGTTTATGATGTTTAGAGGATTTAACTATGACTTTGAGGTGATTGGTACTGTGTGCTATACATGCCCTTCACAACCCATGGGAGCTGATCACTCCACCTTTATGATACATGAGGACACCCCTCATATTATCTGGTTGCCTGAGAGGTATCCCCTCTGATTGTGAGATTATGATTTGACGGCTTATGACTTTGAGATATATGACTTTGAGTTTTTGGGCTCGTGGTAGATGACTATCCTATTTTTCATTTCTATTATTCATTTGTTTATTCCTTATGATATTCCCCAATGCACTATATTCAGTTCCATTTCATTATCGTTGCTTTGTTTATGTATCTGTTCACTGGGCTTTTTAAGCTCAGCCGCATTTCCTTTTCCTGCGGCAGGTATCTAAGCTAGGAGCTGGGCTTTTGCTATGGGATGAGAGTTAGAGCTTGTGTTGGAGCTTTTACCTTAGATGACCACCCTATGTTATGACTATGGATTTGGATTATGTTCTTATTTCCTTTGGATTATTTCTTCATCATTGAACTTATGTACTTTGACTTAAGCTGTGTTGGCTTGGTCTTCCTTATTGAATTATGTTTAAGACTTCCGCTGTGTATGATATTATGTATGTATGCTTTGATATGTCACCATCCTTGTGGCACTTCTACCCTTGTCGGGTTGGGGTGTTACAGTACTAGACGGTATAATTTGATAAAATTCGCTAGAATTTTCCCCTCCCCCACACTTAGAGTTGAATATTGTCCTCAATATTCAAAGTCCCGGCTATTATGCCGAAATTTTGAACGTAAGAAGAAAATATTAAAAGCGAATTGTGGGAGTGTCATTTTGCATTTTTCACTTTATTTATACAACACACTTTTTTTTTTGAAGATATGTACATTGCAAACAACTGCGGGGGGTGGCCACTCCCCCACACTTAGGTGTTAGAAAGTAGAAAGAAATTAGAGACACGGGTGAAAACCCATGTTGTGCTACTGTTTTTGTTTATCGAGTCGCTAGCTTGACTCGATCCCCGAATTCATTGGTCCATGGGGAAAGTTTGAAGGTCCGGGACAACCATGGGTAGTAAGTCCCCTCCAAAATAATGCTTTAACCGATGCCCATTTACTTTGAAATTTGGACCGTCATCTTGAGACAACTCGACGGTACCATATGGAAAAACTTTGGCAACGGTGTAAGGCCCAGTCCAGCGGGTTTTAAGCTTACCCGAAAATATCTTCAATCTAGAATTAAAAAGAAGGACTTGGTCACCAACGTTAAAAACACGGTTTTTGATTTTTGAGTCGTGGATCTTCTTTGTTTTCTCTTTGTAGATTAAAGAGTTTTCGTACGCTTGATCACGAAGTTCATTAAGTTCATTGAGTTGAACTTTCCTATGATCACCTGCAGACTTAAGATCGAAATTAGCATTCTTCAAAGCCCAATAGGCTTTATGCTCGAGCTCAATCGGTAAATGACATGCTTTTCCATACACGAGCTTATAAGGAGTACACCCGATGGGTGTTTTATAAGCCGTGCGAAAAGCCCATAAAGCGTCATCTAATTTGTCCGACCAAGAGGCACGGTTTTCGCCTACGGTTCTTTCAAGAATCCTTTTCAAACCACGGTTTGAAACCTCCACTTGCCCACTTGTTTGTGGGTGATAAGCGGTAGCAAGTCGGTGAGTGACACCGTACTTGAGCATGACTTTTGCAAATTGTTCATTGCAAAAGTGAGTACCGCGATCACTAATGATAGCGCGGGGAGTTCCAAACCTAGCAAATAGAGATTTTAAAAATTTTACAACTACTCGGGCATCGTTAGTTGGGAGAGCTTTGGCTTCGACCCATTTTGACAAATAGTCAACGGCCACGAGTATGTACTTGTTCCCTCGTAAAGACGGGAACGGCCCTATAAAGTCTATGCCCCAAACGTCGAAGATTTCACAAACTTGGATGACATTTTGTGGCATCTCATCCCGTTGTGTTATCTTTCCTTGACGTTGACATGAGTCACAAGATTTGACTAAGTCATGGGCGTCTTTGTAAATGGAGGGCCAATAGAAACCCGAATCAAATACTTTTCGAGCGGTGTAGTTCGGGCCATGATGTCCCCCGGTGGGTCCATTATGACAAGCCCTAAGAATTTCCATGGCTTCTTGGCCATGAACACACCTACGAATGACCTGATCCGCACAAATTTTGAATAAATAGGGATCGTCCCAAAAGTAATGATTCACATCTTTAAAAAATTTGTTCTTTTGGTGGGACGACATCCCTTTGACAACAAAATTCCCCGCATGGTAGTTTGCAAAGTCGGCAAACCATGGGGTACTAGAATCACCACGAGAAGAAATCACATTAAGTGTCTCGAGAGGAAACGTTTCATTTATTTCCTTTTTCTCGAGGACACTTTGATGAGGGTTTTCCAATCGGGAAAGATGGTCAGCAGCGAGGTTCTCGGCTCCTTTCTTATCACGAATAAGGATATCAAACTCTTGTAGGAGGAGAACCCAACGGAGCAATCTCGGCTTTGCATCTTGCTTGGCAAAGAGATATTTGAGAGCCGAGTGATCCGTGTACACTATGCTCTTAGTCAAGATTAAGTATGGCCGAAACTTCTCAAACGCATACACCACGGCTAGTAATTCTTTTTCTGTTGTGGTGTAATGAGCTTGAGCTTCGGTCAAGGTCTTGCTTGCATAATGAATCGGCTGAAAATGCTTGGTTTTTCGTTGCCCCAAGACCGCACCTATGGCAAAGTCACTTGCATCACACATAAGTTCGAAAGGTAGGTCCCAATCGGGGGCAACTAGAATTGGTGCCTCGGTAAGCTTTCTTTTGAGAGTTTGGAAAGCTTCGATGCACTCATCGGAAAAGACAAACATAGTTTCTTTTTCAAGAAGTCGGGTCATAGGCCTAGCTATGTTCGAGAAATCTTGAATGAATCTTCGATAGAAGCTGGCATGACCCAGAAAACTCCGAACACCTTTAACGGTTGTGGGAGGAGGAAGTTTGGCAATGACATCGATTTTTGCCTTATCAACCTCAATCCCACTCTTGGAAATCTTATGGCCAAGGACAATTCCTTCCTTGACCATGAAATGACTTTTCTCCCAATTTAGACTAAGATTGGTGTCTTCACACCTTTGAAGCATTTTGTCTAAATTGGAGAGACACGATTCAAACGAATTCCCAACGACCGAAAAATCATCCATGAAGACCTCCATTGTTTTCTCGATCATGTCGTGAAAAATGGCCATCATGCATCTTTGAAATGTGCCCGGAGCATTGCACAAACCAAAAGGCATGCGTCGATAAGCAAATGTTCCATATGGACATGTAAAAGTTGTTTTCTCTTGATCTTGAGGGTCGATGGGAATTTGGAAATAACCCGAAAAACTGTCAAGGAAACAATAGTATTCGTTTCCCGCCAATCTTTCGAGCATTTGATCCATGAAAGGTAAAGGGAAGTGGTCTTTACGGGTGGCGTCGTTTAATTTTCGATAATCTATGCAAACGCGCCAACCCGTTACCAATCGAGTAGGAATTAACTCATTATCATCATTTTTTACAACCGTTATGCCACCTTTCTTGGGCACACAATGAATGGGACTTACCCAAGGACTATCTGAAATAGGGTAAATCAAACCGGCATCAAGAAGTTTAATGACCTCTTGCTTGATAACCTCATGAATTTTAGGATTTACCCGTCTTTGTTGTTGAACCGCCGGTTTAAAGTCATCCTCCATCAAAATTTTGTGCATACAAAATTCCGGGTTAATTCCCTTGATGTCGGAAAGTCTCCAAGCAATGGCTCGCTTGTGCGACTTTAAAACCTTGAGAAGAGCGGTTTTGTTTTCCTCATTCAAGTCCTTAGCAATTATGACGGGAAACTTATCGTCACCCTCCAAAAATGCGTACTCAAGATGAGGCGGAAGTTCCTTGAGTTCTACCTCAGGAAAGTCATCAGTTTTTTCAACATCTTTGACTTCCATATTGTGAAGTTCTTTTGGAGGAAGAGATGATGGATCATCATTGAGCAACTTCTCAAGTAGACGTATGTCTTCCTCAGGATTGATTAAATCATTATCAACATGAGAATCACATGACAAACAAGCTTCAATTTCTTCCAAAATGAAGTCACCTCCCAAAAATGGAGTAAGAGAGGGGGGAGAGACATCAATGGAAGAATTGATTGATCCTTGCACATTTAAACTTCTTCAAAATGGTCGTCGCATGCATAATTGATGACATCAAGTCGGTTAATTTCTTCTCGTTCAAGTTCGAGAAGATCTTTAGAAGTGTTTTCAATGTTTATGACCAACTTTTCATCGCCAACTCTAAGAGTCATTTCTCCTTCGAAGACGTCGATTAGTGCACGAGCCGTTTTTAAGAATGGTCTTCCCAAAATAAGGGGGACACGAGGATCGGCATCAAAATCAACGACTACGAAGTCGGCAGGAAAATGGAACTTGCCAACCTTCACAAAGACATCTTCAGCAATACCCTTCGGAATCGTAACCGAACGGGTTGCTAATTCTAGAGTCATTCGTGTTGGTGTATGCTCGGGAAGTGAAAGTTTTTGCCAAATAGAGAAAGGCATGAGGTTTATGCTAGCGCCAAGATCGGCCAAGGCGAAACATTCCTCAAGCTTTTAGAAATCACAAGCAATGAGAAATTTGCCGGGGTCTCCTAATTTTTCGGGAAGTTTCTTAAGAAGGACCGCCGAACAATTCTCATTCAAACGAGTTTTGGTGAGTTCAAATAGTTTCTCTTTGTTACTTAGAAGACTCTTGAAAGTTGAAGCAAACTTGGGCATATAGAGAAGAGCATCCGCGAAACTAATGTCGAAGTGCAATTTTTGAAAAATTTCAAGAAATTTCTTCATTTGATCATTAGTTTGCTCACGGAGTCTTTGATCATTTAAACACGAAGGATATGGTATTGAAGCTTTTGGTTGAACGGGATTTTCCGAGGGTTCAAAAACAATTCCCGGTTTGGATTTGGTTTTTGGGACAACATGAGGTTGGACGTGTGCGGTACTTCGTGTGCTTGTAATTTGCACTTTGTCCTTTGTGGCCTCATGTTCACGTTCCACTACCTCGGGAGGAGAAGGAGATGAGGTAGTAGGAATCGTGGGTCCATCATAAGAAACCCCACTACGGGTTGTGATCGCCTTTACATCGCCCTTCGGGTTGGCGATCATGTTGCTTGGTAGAGTTCCCGATCCCGAAGGTCGATCATTTAAAGACTTCTTTAGTTCAGAACTTTGACCGATCAACAACCTGTTAGTTTCTTCTTGAGCTTTCATAAATTGCTTCAACAATTCATCGGTTGATGATTGAGGTTGAGCAACGGTTTGATTTTGAGGAAAATTTTGAGCTCGGTTATTTTGATTGAAACCTTGATTTTGAAAATTTCCATGGTTTTGATTACCATGAAAATTGTTTCCTTGATTGAAGTTACCATAACCTTGGTTTCTATTCAAGTTTCCTTGATTTTGAGAACCTTGATTGTAATTTCCCCCTTGATTGTGATATTGGTTCATAGGGGCCTGAAATTGGTTTTGAACATTCGGGTTTCTTTGTTGTTGATTTTGATTGAATCGATTTGGATTATTGGGTTGAGAAAAACCGGGTGGACCACTTTGATTGTTAGCACGGTAATTTGGTTCCATTTGAGGACGGTATTGGTTACCTCCTTGGTTAGAACTACCGGCTATTGCATTGACTTCAAATGGATTGCCATCGGTGGCAGTACAATTGTAGTAAGCGTGTGGACCACCACAAGTGACACAAACGTCAACCTTTTTTACTTCAGCAGGTTGAGAAGAGACTTTCTTTATTTTAGTGAGAACCAAAGCATGAATAGCTTCCGTGAGCTTGTCAAGTCTAGCATCGATGCTAGATTGAGCCACGGGTGATAAGGAGGAAGGACCAACATTAACTTGGGAAACAACCGATTTGCTTCGTGGAATGCGGACCTTAGACTTATTTTCAATGATCATCAAAGCATCTTTGGTGGTTCGATTCAAGAAGTTACCTCCCGCGGAGGCATTAAGAGAGTCTTGATTGACTTGGCTCACACCATTATAGAAAGTGTCGAGTTGCATTAACTCGGAGAAACCGTGATGAGGACATTTACGAAACATGTCCTTGTAACGATCCCATGCCTCACCGAATGATTCATCGAATTTCTGAGTGAATTTCATGATCTCATTCTTGAGGGCGGTGGTTTTAGATGGAGGAAAGAACTCATTCACAAACTTCTTGACCAAATCTTCCCAGGTTTCAATTGATCGAGGGGGTTGTTTGTCTAGCCAATTTTTGGCAGCCCCATCGAGGGAAAACGGGAAGAGAAGAAGTTTGATAGCTTCCTTAGGGACATTTTTGCATTTGATGGTAGACGTGATTTTGTTAAACCATCGAATGTGATCTTGAGGATCGTCCCTCTCGAAACCATAGAATTGACGCGAGGTGACTAAGTTTATCAACCCCGTCTTTAGCTCGAAATTGTCAGCCACGATGGCTGGAATGATGATAGCATCTCCGTAACCCTCGATGGGTGCTTGGAGAAGCTCATTCATAGTGGGCTCGGCCGCCATGATTGGAATAGTACGAAGCTCGGGTTCGACTATTCGATTGGTACGTCGTCGATTACGCCTTCTTCTTGGAATGTTATTAAGCGATTGCAAAGGACTTGTTGACGTAGATGAACGTGTGCGCATGCACCACAAAAAAAATATCAATTAAAACAATACCACTTTAAAGACAAGGGAACTTAAACCAATAATCAAGAACGCAAGGTCGACTTATAAAGAAAAATGCACAAAGGAGCGGGAGAGAAGAATGGATCTCTCACTGGGCGAAGTTCGTTGGATCGCCACATACCGTTTCGACTCCTCTTAAAGTGTGTTTCTCGTTTAAAAGTTTTCCAAAATGCAAGTGATACAAAGGCAAGTTTTGATCTTTGGTTTGGGAACTTATTATGGTCACACCCCCAGTTGGTAGGTGTTCTGCTTTGGTTTGCGGTGGTAAGATTTTAATGTTATTATTATTAAACAAAGAAACGGGAAAATCTTTTTGTGTTGTTCTTATCTTATATAGATATAATACATATATAGAAACAAAAGAAAAATATTTTTGGTTTTTTATAAGTTTTATAAAAGCGTAACTTCTTACGAAGGTTCTACAAGACTAATCGTCTAAACCTTATCGAGACTTTCGACACACAGCATCCCCGGCAGCGGCGCCATTTGATTCGTTGTATTTTGGTGTGCAAAAACAATTTATTAAAAATATCAACAAACGTGAAGTCTAATTTATCGTGAGACAAATAGACGTGAAAGTAATACGAGTAAACCGTTTAGGAAAACGATTACCTCGCAAAACTTGTGAAAATGATATTCAAATTGTGAGACCGGGAAGTGATTCCCGGGTGGTACCCCAACGAGGTGTGAATGGAAAGCTTCGAGTGAGATCGAGATTAAAACCTTGTATGTTTGGTTGTGAAAGATTGTTTGGTTTTGTAATACGTTAAATTAACGAAAATTACGAATTAACGAACGAAAATGGGATAAACGTAACCTAAATGAAGAATTGAACTAAGGAATACTAACAACTATTTAAAGTGACCTAAAAAAAACTACGGGAAACATGTTAGGTATCGGGAACCCTAAAAACACAATTAAACAAATAAACGCAACGTTTATTTAAGATAAACGTCAACGCGCAAACAAAAACGTGAATTTTGAATTACGTAAGTCCTATGGATGTAAAAATTATATTTTTACGATTCTAATAACAAAAGAATTTTTTTTTTTTTTTAAAAAAGAAAAATATTTTTTTTGGCTTATAAATTTTTATTACGAATTAAAAACTAAAATTATAAAATAAAACCTAGAAAAATAATAAAACTATTTGGAAAATTACAAAAATTTTTTGGAAACTTTATTATACTAATAAGAGGCTAGGAAAAATATAAACTTGAAATAAGGAGTGACTAATAAGCCGTAAATAAGCAACTTAAAAACTGAAAAGTTTAAATAAGCAATTTAAGAAACTCATGGTCTTATATTAAATTCTGCAAAGACATATTGAAATAAGACCCAAGGGCATTTGGTTAAATGGGTGTGTTGTGAGGCTTGGGCAAAGAAGAGACCAAGGTTCAAATCCCTGGTTTAGCATTTTATTTTTGTTTTTATTTATTTTTTTTTTTGAAATTTTCTGTCAAAATACTAATTAACTCCAACTAATTAGTGACTTTTGAAAACAATTAACCCTCAAATGACCCTTGTACACTTTGAATTCATTGACAGCCCATGAAATTTTTTCTTTTTCTTTTGATTCGATGAGTTAAGCACAATCTCACAAAGTGAGACAATAAACTCAAATAAGTAAAAAAAAAACTCAAGCAATCTCAGTACAAGAACAACAATAATTAAAACTACAAGTAACAACAACAACACAAACAACAAACAAGAATCAACGAGCTCAGATTAAAAAAAAAAAAAAAAAAAAAAAAAAAAAAAAAAAAAAAAAAAAATCATTCAACAAGAAAGATAGCAGCAGACCAGTGGGTTAGGGAAGACTTTTGGGGCTAATCAAGCTAGGGAAACACGCACTAACAAGCAAACCAGGCGTACCCCTCACAAAACATATTATCCAGGTTCTTTAAACACAAAGAAATCTGAAACAAACTCAAGAAATTAGTTTGCTAAGGCCTTGGGGAAAACAGGTTGATATGGCTAAACCTGGGTGCAGGGGGACTACGCACCAACTGTCCAACTTTGGACTTGAATCTACCCAAGTAAACGATCTCCGATCCGAAAATTTCTTTTTGAGATGGAAACCCAAGCTGGAGAACTTCCTAAATTAACTACTTTTCCAGGTTTTCATTCAATAATAAAGATTTGAGACAGCCTTGAAAATCCCACAAAAACTCAGTTTGCACTTTTTTCTTTTGACTTTTGAAAATACTTCGAAAGTTTTGACTTCAGTGATTTGGATCAAGTATAACTGGTTGAATGATGTTTGTTAAACTAACTCGAACCCCTTTCAAACAGCCTTAACTGATCTAGGAGCAATTTGAGGAATTTAGCAGCCTAAATTTCCAACAGTAAACGGCCACGGGAGATCAAACTTAATTTTTGACCTTGCACTAACAACCTACCAAGTTCAATTTTTTTTAGTTAAAACCTTATTAATTTTATGATTAACTATGCTTATATAAAATTCTAGTGACCTACTGAAATAATTAAAAAAAAAAAAAAAAAAAAAAAAAAAAAAAAAAACTCTAAGAAATCATGTGTAACAATTTGATCACTCCTTTTCCATAAAGTTGCAAACACAGTCCTAAAAATCTAGGCTACAAGCATCAATATAATGAATGAGCAAATAAAAGATATAAAAAGCAGGAACCAAGCAGAGACAGAATTTTAGAGACTAAAAAAACTGAATTGAAATTAGATTAAACTTGAATTGCAATGCTAAAAATACAAAGTACCTTGAAAATTTAAGCTAAATTAAACCTGCCTCTTAAGGCTACATATGTAAACTATTTATACTACTTTTAAAACTAGGGTTTGGTGGTTCCTTGTGCCTTCTTGTTGTGTTCCTTCTCTGAGATAAGCGACCTAGGATACCTTTTCTTGGACAACTTTCCACCCTTGGATTGAATTCCCAATCATCTCAGCCCTTCAATTACTTTGGCGCCCATTTTAGTGTTGTGGATGGATGACCTGGTTGTGGTGTACCCGTGACTTAGTCTTGAAGGTGGTGATATGGGTAGGTACGGGTTTGTGAGGGGAATGAAATATTGGTGGGATGGGGAGTGGTGATGGTGGAACTTTTAAGGTGGAGATGGCGTGGAGGAGGAGGTGTATTTGCTGGGTAAAGAGGTGAGGGTGAAGAAGGGGCGTTTGTTTTCTGGGTAATACGAGAGGGTGTTTGGGGAAGATGAGTTAGGTTTGACTGTTTTTTTTTATCAAAGAGATGGAGGGGGCGTTGTTATACGCAGATAGGGTTTTGTTTGGTTTGGGCTTTGGGGGAGATATAAGGTGTAAAGTGGATTGGGTAGTTTGGGCCGAGGATAGTAATGGGCTAGGTGATGGGGTTATACAAAATGTTGGTCCGTTTAGTTGTAATATTAAGACACTAGTAACCGTTTTGTAATCACTGAATTCCGAGGCCCTTTTTGCTTATTTTTTCAAAATCACTTTCGAGGACAATTGTTGACAACCTTTCATTTTCCCAAGGGCATTTGATCAATTTCCAAACATAAATATTCGGGGACCTTTTCTGCCAACTTTCCAAACTTCAAGTACCAAACTCGTACAATCTCCAAACTTTTCACTTCAGGGACTAAACTTGTTCATTTTTGAAAGTTTTTTACCCAAAGATCATTTTTTGACTTCTTTTGACTTTTAAGAAACTTGGGTTGACTTTTCATTTGAAATAAACGCTCAGGGACTAGTTTTGACAAATTTTGAAAGTTGGGGGACTGAAACTGCCAATTATGCAAACTTTGTTCGTTTTTCATTTGTTTTTAATCATTTTGCATTTGAGACATATAAAACACGATCTTTGGGATATTTTTGTTATTTTGATGTGTTCTTGAGTGTTTTCTCGCGTTTTGGCAGTTAAAATTCGGTAAAAATGATGAGTATTTACACACTCATCAGCTGTATATATTCGTCTCTAATTGATTTAGTGACGGAGCTATAGTGACGACTAGTGACAACTGGAGTTTGGTCACTAACAGTTTTCTGACCAATTTTTTACACTGTTAGTGACGAAACTGCTTTCGTCACTATAGGCCAATTTTCTTGTAGTGGAACCAATTCTCATGTAACAACTGCAGCAGACACTAAAACTGCAGACTCCAATTGCCATTCCAGCCAAGACTGCACACTGCACCCATCAAATCTTAACTATAAACTGCAGACCCAAACAACCCTTAAACTGCAGACCCAAACAGTCCCTCCGAATCATACTGCACCAACTAAGACTTGATTTAACTGTAGAATCTTCAAACTCCACATTTTACCGGTTGAAAAAGCCAATGTTGCCAATTCATCTGGCTTTTCTTTCCGGATCTTCTCACAATCCACTCAAAACTTTTAAGTACCCGGATCTTCTTACAAACCACTTGACATTTTGTTTAGACTTGAAGCTCTCCCTTTAAAAACATGGGCATTTCTTTCTTTCCAAATAGGGTACCCGGATGTCTATATCACCGCTTGCCACATTCTTGATGCATGACCAGGGAGATTAACGTTTCCGTTAGACGAAAAGAATTCTACAATGTAAAAAGCTTTAACATCCTCACCTTCCACCAACTAAAAACTTTTTCCCAAACGCTTATAATTTGAGGAGAAAACTAATGAAAACATATGACATTTTAAGCACGTAAAGCATCATCGGCTTATGTTACTTTCACCATTTATACATGTGTCTCTCATTTCTTTTGTATACTGTCATATGCAATAAGATAATCTTTGCATTCCTTTGAATTACCATTATCTTTGCCTTTCTCATTCCTTCATTTCAACCAAGCGCCCCATGAGTGAAGATTACCATAATCCCTCATCGCAATTAATAGACAAGTGGCCAACATTGACGGATGGCTAGTGATCATGCTAACTTGTAGGAGCAAAAATTACTCATCCGATTTTATTGGTTCGTTTTGCAAATTTATTGACAGTAGTTGATATATATAATTTTTCGCTCTTCAAAAAAAAATAATAAAAATAGCCGACATTTACAGATCCTTTAACATTTCAACAACCGGCCGGCCAAATAAATAATAGACAAGTTTTTAACTTAGTAACTATTAGTGAGTTTGTCAGCTTAAATTTGAAAAAACAAACAAGTTTTTAACTTAGTAACTATTACTAGCTACTAATATGTTAGACTTCACTTAGGGGTGGACTTGGCTCATGAAATGTAATTTTTCTAAAACGATGGATGGTTTTTCAGTTGTGCAACACTCACCTCATGAGCTTAAATAAATATCGAACTTGCTTGTTGCTTCTATTAACTTTTGTAGAAGAATAAGAAAGATAACTGGAGTAAGGATCAAATGAGAAATAAAAGTAAAATGAGAAGAATGAGAAGTAACCACAACCGCACATTTCAGATGCATGAACAATAAAAGATGCAACTCTCATGAATTTCTTCTTATTCAATTGAAATGTGTGGCTAAAAATATTTCTCATTCTTCTTATTATATTTTCTCTTCTCACTAGATCTCTTCCCAGATAACTGACCAGGAGAATGGAGAAGAACAGGTTGGTGAATAGCAAAAGTTCATGCACATTTCATATTTATCATAGATCCAATCAACCAATCTAGGCCATTCATTTTTTTTAATTAAAAAATAAATAAACTTTCACCATTTTTCTAAATTAAATATCTCGCAAACCGTTAATTGTTACGCAAAAAAAATCATACCATCGCGACGAAAATTAAATTATCTTTCTATAGATATGCACTTCTATATGCTTTCAACGAATTTTTATTTTCAAAATTTCCGCCCAGAAAAATCACATATGATTTGATTTGATTTTTTACAAAATATATGTGACTTTTACAAATCACATGTGTTTTATGGGCGGAAATTTTGAAAAGAAAAAATCATTGAAAGTATAGAGAAGTGCATATCTATAGATATATAATTTAATTCTCGTCGCGATAGTATATTTTTTATAACTTGAAGATTTACAGTATGCAAGATATGTTGTTTTAAAAAAATAGAAATGGTTTTTTATTAATTTTGATAAAAAAAATGGAAGGCTAATATTGATTTATTGAATCTATTACAAATATGAGATCTATATTGATCTCGAGTACATGTTTAGTTGGGGAAAATGAGCTCAAATAAATGGAAATGAATTTATTTCCATTGTTTGGTAACCGATTAACTAAAAAGTGTTTAGTTTATGTACAAACTCAATGAATTGAATTCTTTACTTTATGATTTAAAATCAATTCTTTACATTGGAAAACAATTTCTATAATAATAATAATAATAATAATAATAATAATAATAATAATAATAATAAAATTTTGTACATTTCTTGGTTCAAGTATATGTTATTACCAAATAGTGAAATCAATCTCAATTCTCTACTGATTTCAATTCTTTGGATTTCAATTCTTTTCCTTATGAGTAGTGATTGACATGACTAATAAATATCACCATACACTTGACAAGATCAATGGTAAGTTTGAGGAGAGAAAAATTATGAAACCATGTGTCAAATAATGAATGGATTAGGCATAAAAGTAGTCACATGAGTTAGACATCTAAATCATTTCTCTTTTTTAGAGATAATTCCATATTTGCCAACTTAAATATATACCAAAATTTCATATTTACCCCAAACATAAGTTTTTAATGCATAAATACAATACTTTTAAAACATGCGTTGAGGAAATATGGAATTATAGAATTAGAATTACCTTTTTTTCTATTTTATAGATTGATTCTCTTTTTCCTTTTTTAAGTGAGTGAATACGATATTTCAACTTAATATCATCTTCTTTGGTAAGCATTCCTCTATTGATAATTAGCAATACGTATTTCATGATTTTGGTACGTGGAAAACGTTATCCAAGCCACTTTTGATGATATGTGAATTATATTTTTCTACGAGACGTTATCAATGTGAATTATATTTTTCTACGCGACACGATAACAATATCTAGAAGACAATAATATGCTCACTTATGAAACATATGCTCCCTTAAACACGACCTTTTTACTTCTTGACTAGCCGAGATGTTATAGATAAGATGAGTACATGGTCTGGGTTGTTATCCTTCGGCAAGGTAGCTTTTCCTTTCAGGTTTTTCTAAATAATTATTTATTAGTTGCATGTGTACATAGCTAGCCGCTTCTGGAATTTCTAGATGATCAATGTGCACATATTTGTCTGGGCGTCAGGTATAGAGACCCAAGATACATTTATGAATTTTTAGGTATGCCCAAGAGGCCAAGACCCACATACCGCCTATATTCTAAGGGTCCGCTTGGTTTAAATTAAGGAAAGTCAATGGTAAAGATAATAGGAATACTAAAGAATGCAATGCCATAACCAAAGATGGAACTTGAATTATTTTTTATTTTATTTTTTTTTTGGGGGGGGGGGGGGGGGGGTGGGGGAATTTTTTTTTTTGAGGGGGCCGAATTAGAGATTTGTTTGTAACCTCAACTAAATTACCTCTAAAACCTATAATATTTATACTAGGTGCCACAAATTTTGGGGGGGCCGGGACCATCCCCTGCCCCTACATAGTTCCTTCCCTGGCCGTAACCCCCATTTTGTCAAGTAATAGGTGATTACCTTGTTTTGGGTAATGCTCAATTCCATTATAATCAACCAAGCATCATTAATCATTATCTTTGCCATTCCTTACCTTTCAATACATTCAACCTAGTACACCCTAAGTTGCTGCTGCCCATGATGTTAGAAGTGTCCTTTTTATTAGAGCAAATTCTCTAAATACCCTGGTCGTTCAAAATGTGTATCTTTTCTAGACCCCAAAAAATAAATAAATAAATAAAAATGACTTCCCTAAATGGCCCAGACGACTTTGGCAACTTGTCCTCCACCCTTTAAATATTAACAAGTGTCCCATGTAAGTACAATAATGTTGACAAGTACTTGCATAGGGACACTTGTTAACAGTTAAATGGTAGAGGGCAAGTAACATAAGGCATTTAGGGAAGTTTTTTTTTTTTTTTTTTTTTTTTTTAAGAAAAGTACACACTTTGAGCCGGGGCATTTAGAGAATTTGCTCCTTTTTTTACTCTAAACGGATGAACTGCTTGCTCTGCTCTAAAAGTTTCCTAATTAAGCCGCCCTAGACACTAATATGCTCGACTAAGCTACACTAATTGTATGAACTTTGAATGAAATATAAATCATATATAGACATCAACCAGCCATTTCAGGTCTCTTCTAAAGCCTATTCTTAAATGCATTACAGATTACACTTACGATGGTACAGCTACACCACGTATGAATAAGCCCTTTTATTGGTATTTTCTAAAGAATATTTTAAACAACCACACACTTAAATTACATGTAATCCTGCTATTTACATGTATCACTAAGAAGGATCTCTATTCTGCTTAATCCTCCTTGTGAATGTACTACTACACATGTCAGCTGACTCTAAAACCCGAGTGGTGGTTCACACTTCCATGAACATTATCATCACACCGAGACGACAATTAAAATATTCAGATTGCACTATACCTTCTTTGGTTCTTCAAGACTCATCATCGGCATAAGCAGAATAAAACACTTCCACAGGTTATACACAGATTTTGATCACTAACCAGGCGTAAGTTATGTACCAGACTCCTCAATTTCTGCATGTCACAAAATTTTAATAAAACTTGATGAAAATACATTTTTTTGTTGGTTTTCATTATTTATTTATTTATTTTTTTGCCACAACGAGTGAAATTTGATATGTACCTTCACCATAAAGCTGTTCGAAGCGAGCAACAATATGTTTCCCATAAGTATATTTCTTCAACGAATTGAGATGAAATTTTATACGATCAAGCAACACTTCTCGATGGTGGCCACTACATGTTTGAAGAACCTTTTGGACCACATAATTTGCAAATTGGTCCTTCACCATAACCTTAAAACATTATGAAAAAACAACATAATTAGCAGGTTGGCTAATGGGTCAAGTTGGGTAATTTTTTAGGATTTAATTGGACTCACCAATAAGTTATCACTGCCATCAGTATGTCCAATAATCTCTCCGACCATTATTTCCCTTGCAGCTGAGTCACCATATTCCAAACATTTCTCGATAACATTTGATGCAAATTTGTGTTGGCTTAGTTGCACTATATGTCCTGCCAGCTTGTGTACAAGTTGGCTTCTTTCCTCGGGCTTTCCCCCCTCCAACACATACTGTGAGTACAACAACCAAACACGTGAACATAAATAACTAATAACATTTAAGGGTGTTTGGATATGCAGTAACAACCATCATCCAAAATGGTATAATAAGAACAAGTAAACTATCAAGATCTGTTACCCTTGGATAATCAGTTTTATTTTTTGCAGAATTTTGTATCCAAACATTTAGACGTTTCAGAACTAGATATAAGGGATGATGGAACGAACCTGAGTTACATAATTACCGTACTGATCTTGTGCAAGATCATAAACCGAGTCCAAAATCTCATCCACTACAAATTGACTGTGTAATTCATCCGTAGAGTGTTCTAGTACCCTCTATTATGAATATAAGATTAAAAACTTAGATTTTGCTTATAAACAAAATGTATGTGGAACGAATTTGAAGTCATTTCAGCACCTGTATGACACGGCAACCATAAGGATGCTTGGACAAGGCTGCAACTTGACCACGAAAAGATGATATCACGAACTTGATGTTCTCGGTTGGAATACTTTCTATACACTTCTGTATTACATGATTTCCGTTCTGATCACGTACGCATTTTAAAACATGTCCATCCAGTTCATGTATAAGCTTTGTTTTTTGTTCTAGATCTATTGCGTCAAGGGCCTATGAGAAATTCAGCTCAGTAGGATAAAGAATACAAGTCTTTACTCTTGAAGAACGGGTTTTAAATTCAAAATGAAATCACAACCAAAGCATACCTTTTGGATTACACGGCAACCGTACATCTGCAGACTTAAAGGTAATATTTGACCTTGAAGCTGGTTCCCGAGTTCCCTCCTCTGCTCAGCACTTCCATACTCAAAAAACTAAATTTACGGAAGACAATAAATAAGCCCACGTCACTTAATTAATATGGACAAAATAATGGAAGCACTACCTTTTCGAGTGTGCCATTGAAATTAAAATGGTTCACTTTTAAAGTAGTTTTTAACTTTTTAGAATAAACCGACATGTCTGATGACGGTAAAAAAATAACAGTTTATTGGGGAGTTTAGATGTGAGTTTGAAAGTGATTATTGCTAGTTGGAGAACATGTTCACTTATTATGTAATCAAAGATGCAAGAAATAAAGTACACGATACATATTGACATCTCACCTTTTGAATAACGTAATTACCAAAAACGTCGGTTATTAGTTTGGAAGCATGAGGGAGAACTTCTTTAAATACAGATTCCTTCTGCTCATTACTACTAATTTCCAATTTTTGTTGAATAAATCGACTTCCATGTTGATCAACACTGCACCAGTTAGCGTAAAACTAAATCAATTCATTAAACGGAAGAAAAAAAAAAAAAAAAAAAAAAAAAAAAAAAAAAAAAAAAAAAAAAAAAAAAAAACTTTAGAGTTACCAACCAGCTTTATAACTTGCCTTAATTCCACAATGTGTCCACAAATGTCGGATAGCTCGAACCTATGACCTTTACCTGATTTCAACTCTTCAAGAAAAGAATACGTTTTCGGATCATTAGTAACCTGATTTCCATTATGACCTCTCCATCCACCATACCCACCTTCGTTTCTCCTACCAGGGTGACCAACCCCACCTATTGGAGACCCTGGCATTAGCGGACTAGCAAAGGGAGAAGCTGGAAATTGCAAGAAATCCATATTTGGTGTGATCCCGAAATAGTAAGGATTTATGGGACCTCCCCTTCGTGAGTTCACATTAACATGACCAATACCTCCTAAAGTTTGTAACTTTGGCTCTTCCACACCAAAGGGTATCCCGGGATTTCCATAAAGATTGTTGAAATGTTGCATATTGACCACAGAAGTTTGACTTTGACCACTAAAATGCGTTGGAACAGAACTGTTGGGAACATGTCCGGTTGCATACGGTGAAATATGTGATGGGTTGAAACCGTATCCCCCTATGGTGTATTGTTGTGGAAAGTATCCCATTGGCACTAAATTGGGGTAAACATGGTTCCCGGGAGTGGTATATCCTGGATCAGTTGCATAATGTGGTGGGGAGAAACCAGAGGACTGCAATATCGGTCGTACCTCAGAAAAAAAATTGAGGGGATTTTGAAGAAAACGATTCATACCCATATACTGTTGAGGTATCAATACAATTTGAGAATGGGAAGCATGCATGGGGAACGGGGTTCTTTGCACGTACATGTGTTCTTGTTGCCAGTGTCGTTGATTTCTTTCACTATCTAGTTTCTGAAAGTGGGATATATTAAGAACAGCTATTCCATTTCTTATACCAGAAACATCAGTAGTGGGAACACCACTGACAGAAACATCGTCTTCTGAACGACTATTTGAGCTTATGTTCATAGATGTCTTCATTAGCATATTCCCCCCTCTACCATCTGTCGATGATGAACTAGAAAAAGTAGTGGTTGTGGGGTCAGTTTTATCATGGTTATCTGCTTCCTCAATTGGTTCATGTCTAAACGAGCAAGATTGGTTAAATGCCGGTGATTGAGCTTGAGGAAGATCTTCCTGTATGGAAATATACTTAACATTTGCAGCCATAATATTTGTCTATGTTTGTATCATGTATCCGCGTAACGTCTAGGATTTTAAGGGAGCTTTGGTGTGCTTCAATAATAGGGGGGTATATAGATGTGCTTATGAAAGTGATCATGTGATATTTAATAATCAGAATCATAAAATCACCTCTAGTAAAATATGTGGTAGACTATAATGTTTGGATGTGCTTCTTCTACTTGAAGATGTAATAATCATATTTAGAAAATTCTGATTATTCAATAAAATGATTCTCACTCTAATTCTGATTCTTCAAGTCGCAAACACGCATCCAAACACACATTTAAGTATAAACTCGACAAGAGATTAGTTCTGATTTTTATTTATTTTTTAATTATTTCCGCAAAAAATAAAGTTTTTACCTTTTCAGGCGATCTATCATCGTCGGATTCTTCCTTATGAGTAGAAAGATTACTATGATGTAACCGTAAAGAGCTGCTGAAAGAATCATCATAAGATGTCAGTCTCCTGTTATATCCAGTCCCATTTCTATAAAGATTTCGGTTTTCGCCTGAAACCAGTGGTGGAGGGAGCCTAGGATTCAAATTCACGTGGGCCCAATAATATTCAAAATAGGATGGATCAGCACGAAGTTCCTCTTCAGACTCAGAAATATGAGCCGCGTCTTTAGGGCTTGCAAAGTCTTGCCTAAACATGAGATTTTCAATGGCTGCAAAGGAGCCTTCAATGCTTGGAGGTGCACTTCCGCTTCTATTAGGAGGTAAGTTACTCTTTCGTCCTTGAAATCTTTGACCCTTCAACATCACTCCCATATCTTCAACGCCCATACTCGTAGACCATTTTCCGCTTGCTTCAATTATTCGTATTGGGCTTTCAGTCGTCATTTTGTTGCAGCAACTTGGTGTTGTTATAACAGTCAAAACTTTTCCATTTTTGCTGCAAATAAAGACACTGAAATAACAGGCAGATTAAAAGCAAAGTGTTATAAAAGAGAGATGCTATGCAGATGTTCTTGAAAAGCAAAAATAGCCATTGGATCAAATAGATCTTTATCGTCTATTAAGGAGGTGGTTTCCTATTAATAGGTTGGGACCTTTAGTTTCAGAATCCATTCATAGTTTTTCAAGATTCGGCAGTCAAGATACTAGATTACTAGTAACCCCTAAATGTAGCAATATCTCAAACTTGGGTGCACTTTTATTCCATGTTTATCCAAGGAAAATGCACGTAAAGGGAGTGTAGTTTCGGTTCTATTTTCGGATAACATAACTTTAAAATTAACGTTTAAGGGCCTATATTGTAAGTTCATATTCAACCAAGGGACACATTAATGGCTAAGGGTTATACATATAGGTCGATTATTTAATTATAAACTCTGAACATACCCTCATAATTTTATTCTGAGAGTTTTTCGGCTTGTCTCCCAAAGTAGAAATGAACTGATTTTACATGCAATTTTCCCTTTTGTTTGTCGTGCCTTGATGTAGCTACTAATTATTACAGTGCACGCAACAAACATGTCGTAATACCGATGCCACATGGCATGATAAGAAAAGATACGTGTTGGAAACTATAAATACTTGTCTTATGCTTAAACACTTCGTTCCTTATAACGTGTCACACACTTCTCAACCGTATTTTCGTATTAGTAAATAGCAACACTTATTATAAATTTACTTGGTATATATTCCTGGTTTCTTATGAAAAAAACTTATTATTATTATTTTTGTTTTGAACGGCTTCTTATGAAAAAAAACTTAACATTTAAAATGAAGAATTGATTTTTCTAAATTTCTACTTTTCTGCCATTTTGAGAATCCTAATGCTCAAAATCCTTTTTGAGCATACCTAATGCCAATAAATCATTATGCTCCCTCCACCCCGTGAAAAAAGGCAAAATTTACCTTCTTGTGATATGTAAACTGTAATGTTTTCTCAAAAGAAAATGACTCGTCTCAACATTACCAATCTAGTAATCTACCATAACCATCTTTAGAGGATAAAGTGATAGTATTAATTTTAGATGCGTAAGATTCCTGGCGCCATTAGAAATACTTACAAAGAGTATCAATAGACTACAAACTATCTAACTCACTACACAAAACTTGGTTGGCTACTTGGTTATCGTCCAAATTGTAGATTAAGACTCGCACTTTAGGTGGATCCCAGATAAAAATGCATGTCTTAAAGCACAATTTGGGGCAGCTTTTCAAACTATATTCTGAACTACTCATAAAGTCAACAGTTGCAATTTTCAAAAGATGGACCGGGAATGCACATTTTGAAGCAACTACAATTGGCATATTAAGATGTAAATATCGTATCAGCTGGAAATATTGTTTGAGAGGATATAATGTAAGCAAAACATTTAGCGTGTCAACCCGAACCAAACACGTTTGAACCATTCATTAAAATAGTCCATTATGACCCATTAACAGTTACCCATCCCTCCCATCTTTTCACCCGTAAGAAATACCAATGGCATGGGTCAGCTTAAAGATGAGTTTTATTTGAGATCATGAACTTCGTAAGTTGCTCACCTCTAATATTCCAAATATTCAAACTTTAAAACCCTATTACGGAGCACAATCAATTTTCGTCCATTACAATGACCTAAGAATATATAACCAAAAACAAAAAACAAAACACATGAAACTCTGTGATAACTTAAGAAAATAGATTTGTTTTTGCCATAGTTGACTTCATTTATTCCTACACATCATCCTCACATAAAAGATACACAATCCAAAAAAAATTCACTTCATTAGTCACGGTTCTTTAAGCATATCTATACTACTATATAATGCATGGATAACCAACCCTAACTCCAAGCTTAACTCCTAACCAAGCAAACACATACAACTAACGCATATACATTCGGAGTGTTATGAAACAAATTCACTAAGCGGGTAGGGAATTTCGGGGGATAGTTGGGCTAGCAATCATTTACTGTTTTTATAATATAAATATATTTATCGCCGCAGCTGTGCGCGGGTATGCAACTAGTCTTAATAAACAAACAAATATGAACCATTTTAGCAACAAGGGCTTACTTGCTCCCAAAATATACTCAACCAACGAATAAAACCATGCTTTATTTTCAAGTTAACCAAAACCCTTACACAAACACAAAGACACAAACTTCATCAATCATTACTAGCTTCTACCAAGTTCAAATTCTTCAATTCAATAAAAACCAAATCTTCAAGACTTGATAATAGTTGCAATTAATATACAAACAAACACGTTTTGATTGATAAATATACAAATCTTCTACCAATCACCAAGTTCAGATTCTTAATTATAGTTGCGATAAATATGCAAACAAAATCGAAGGCACAAAGTTTATCAATCAAAACTAGTGTCTATTAACTACCAGGTTGAAATTCTTCATATCAACAAAAACCAACATGAATAAAAAAAATCAAAAAAGGACTACATGCAATAAATATACATAGAAACAAAATAGTAGTGAGCAACTATCAATCACTACTAGTTTCATTCATTATTAATCTCAAATTCTTCATACTAACAAAAAAACCATATGAACAAACACGCAAACAAACAAAAAGGGTAACCAAGGCTAGCTTCTTCCAATTATAAAGCTCAAATCTTCAAAAGAACAAAAACTCATAAAAAAAAGCTATTTTTTTTTTTATATAAAACAAACAAAATGGTACTATCAAACAATTATCATTCAACATTAGTTTCTTCCAATTTTTAAGCTCAAATATTCAAAATAACAAAAACCCATATAAAAAAAGGTAATCTTTATACAAAACATACACAAACAAACAAAAGGGTATTAGAAACTAAACACCTTATACCTTCAAACTTCCAATAACCCTAAAACTACATAGACAAAAACAATCTTTTTTGTCAAACTAACAATAACTCTTATCAAAAATGCATCTTTCATTAAGAAAACATGCAAATAAACAAAAGGGTAATCAAATTAAACAGCTTTACAGCTTTAAATTATCAAGAACACTTAAAACTAGCATAAAAACACAATCTTTTTAGTCAAAACATTGAAAGAAAGAAAATCCTGACCTGGGTTTTGTCTAAAACATATGAAAATCCAAGAATCTTGAAACCCTAGCTAGATACTCTCGTTGACAAAGATGATGATGATGATGATGATCAGAGAGAAATCATAAACAAAAGGGTGTTGAAAATGAAGTGTTTAAGTGTGGGCCTTCATAAGTACTATTTTGGAATTATTATAAGGTGAAAAATAAGATACGGGGTATGTTTTTTTGTAAGTTTTTGCTAAAAGGGTGAAAAAAGACAAGTGATGGTAAACTACTAAACTGTGACGAAAAGGATCTTGGTACAAAAATAGGAATTTATGTGTAATCTATATATGGCTTGAGTTTTTTTGGGGTAAATATATAGTAGAAAACACTCAATCCAATCAAGTTGCGTTTGCTTTTTGGCAAAGATTTGTGTTCACGCCACATTTTGATATATTTTTAAGTTTTTATAGGAGCCTATTGATATTGTTTAAAAATTGACACCAATGTTGATGAGCATCATTTTCTTTTCGAGATGTGTTATACATACCCTCCTTATATTGTTATATCAGAGGGTTTAGTCAAATCATACAAACTGTAATGCACACCGTACAAGTTAGCGATGCATCCAATGATTGGATACCCTCCTTATGGGAGAGTGTGGATAACTTGTCATTCTCTATCATATGTGATGTCGGTGAGGGGGTGTGCCAGATGATACTGGTTGACACTAAGCTCATGTCAAACTCTTTGCTCTAATCATTGTTGTTTAAAGTTATTAAATTTTTGATTATTTTTTTATTTAAAAAAAATTAAAATAAATGAAACAATTAAAGACAATAAATAATAAAAGTGAGTCAGATTTTTCAATAATTAGAAAAGATTTACATACTAAAAACTTTTCGTATACCAGAAAATAAATCTTAGCTATTCATTTTTTAATTGAGAATTAATTAATAGTTTAATTAAAAATGCAATTACACTATTTTTTTAAATTTAAATATTTCATGAACCGTTAATTAATAAAAATATAAATTAGTATTTAAATTCGCATGACATATCACATGTGATTTAATATTAATATGTTAGTTTGAACACTAGACAATTGTACTAAGTTGGCATAAGTATTTGTGTATAAATCAAACACTTTTCACGATATTGCAATAGGAAAAACATATTCATGACTTTACAACCATATATCACACACTGTATTTGAATTATAGATTATAGTATTTTATTTACGAAACTTCTATAACCACATGTGATGTGGTAAAACCCACATGTGATTGAGATCACATCTCATAAAAATCACATGTGATTTTATGCACTTTATACAACTTTGATGAGTTAACTGCACTAATCTACAATTTGAAATATAATATGCTATATATAGTTGGAAAACTATCAATATCTAGTTTTCACGATATAAAACGGTAAAACTTTTAGAATCTTGTAGGAAAAGTTATGTTTATTTTATTACATTTTTAAATATTTGAATATTAAAATTAGTGTTGAATCACGTGTGATTTCTCATACAAGTTTCAACAACGAAAAAAATATATAAAACAAGACGAAAAAAGTTTAAAAATGACATGAAAAAATTTGACGAAAATATATTAAAATGTTCGTCTATAGAAAGATAATTAAATGTTTATCGCGATGGTTAAATTTTTTCGCTTCACGATTAACGATTTAAGGGATGTTGTTTTTTAAAACAAATGGTTGAAAGTGAGTTTTATATTTAACAAGCGGGTAAACCCGCGCGATGCTGCGGGCGTGTTTTGGAATATAGTATTTGTACATTTTGTGTTTTTTGGTTTATACTGTTTGTAATAAAATTTTGTATTTTTTTTTTTACCTAATGTTTATAACTTTATAAGATACCCGCGCGTTGTTGCTAGAATGTTGTGTCTAAGCTAAAATTGAAATAAAACGATCGGGGAAAAAAATTATTACGGACTAAGTTAAAAATAAAAAAAAAATAAAAAATAAAAAATAAAAAAAAAAAAAAAAAATTGTTGCTACAGTAGCGGTGCTACAGTCCGGACTCACACAAAACACTGTTTAGTCAACTGTAGCAAACACTGTAGCTGCTACAGTGTTTGCTACAGTAAAAATCCCGGGGTTTTAATATATTGTATAATATAAAAGATGTGCGACTAGGATTAAGGGATACAGTAAGACGAAAAACTAAAATGAGAAGAATAAGAAGTATTTCTAGCCACATATTTTAAATAAGATAGAGAATTTTAAGGGGAGATATATCCATTTTTGTTTGTGTATCTGAAATGTGTGGTTGTGGTTTTTTCTTACGCTTCTCATTTTAATTTTTCTTTTTGTTTGATCTTAACTCTCATTTGATATATTAAAAACATTTGGTATGTAAATGATATCTCTTTTGTGATGTAAGGTAAATCGTATAAACACTTTTTAACCAATGGGTTTTAGCTTAAAGGTGTTAATTAATGTCTTAAATCAATATAAATTAATGCTTTTATATGTTTTCTTGTTGTTTTATTCTACGAGGTTTGTTTGGGGTTGCATCAAAGTATTTCAGAGTGAAAGCCGGTGGTTCGGCTTTCGTGAGTGGGGATTTTTCTCTTATCTTAGTTCTCTATAATTGGCAAGAGTACTTTTATCCTTTTGTAGCCCTCGCACTTAAAGCTCCGGAAAAATTCTAAAATATGATGCTTTATTTATTTCTAGATATGTAATTATTCTCTTTAGCTTCTAGCGTCTTGCTAGTAGTAGGGGTGAGCAAAACCGACCGATGACCGAAAACCGACACAAACCGACCCCGACCGACACAAACTGATATATACTCGGGTCGGGATTCGGGTTGGGATTCCAGGAAGTCAGGACTCGGGACTCGGGATAAACCGAAAAAACACAAAGAAAACCACACAAGTCGGAACTCGGGTGGGACTCGGGATATACTCAGGTCGGAATTTGGTTAGGGATTTCCAAATTGTCGGTTTCGGGACGGGTCGGTTTCGGCCCGAAACAAAAAAAGAAAAAAAAATCCAATATAAATTAATGTGTTTGTAGGTTCAAATTATGTGATTAATAGATGTAAGATGCTTTTGATATGTTAAAATGTGCCAATTCTTTATGATAACTTTTAACTTCTAAGTACCCCTTATTCAAACAATAGGTTGTTAGTCGTTGCACTTTATTTTTTCTGGGTTATGAGAAATTTGATTAAAATTTATCCTTGTTTTTGTTTCTCTTTTCTTCTCAGAGCATCCACATCAATAACTCACATTATAACTTAACTCAGCGCCACGTCAACGCCACATCAGCTTTAAACACTTTAACTTTAACTCACAAAAAACCACCCACAACAATAACTCAACTTAACTCCGCTTTAACTCAACTATTTTCAAATTCAACCCTCAACTAAAACTAATATTTCATTTAAATAACTACTAAAACACAACTTATATTAATACTTAAAATTTAAACATACATTAAACATATTAAAAAAAACTACAGCAAATACTGAAACATAAACCTACGATAATTAAACATAAAGCTACGATAATTAAACATAAAACTACGATTCAATAAAATGAATCATCAGACACATAGCCCTCATGACTCGAATAGGAGGCACTTGAATCGTCCTCACTCGATGGCACAGGTGGAAGTCCCTGAGCCCATCGCCATTCTGCTCTTTTGTTCTTCCGATCCTGTTTCCTTTTGAGGTACACCTCACGCTCCCTTTTCTGACGGGCTTGCTCAGCTTCATACTCCAAAACCACTTCCATATCCAGCTCATACTGTTCTTCCTCAGTCAACTGACGAATGATGGGTTGGTTTTCAGGTGGAAAGTTTGGTGATTGATTGTTTGGTGGTTGATTGTTTGGTGGAAACATAACTGCTGGTTGAGTTGGAGGTGGTGGGTTGTCATATTGGAACACCGGAAACAGATCTTCTGGCGGTGTGTTTTGTGGGGAATTGTCTTCAGGTGGTGTGTTGTACACCGATCCGTTTTCAGGTGATGCGTTGTGAGACATTCTGTTTGAAGAACAAAAGAGAATTCTTTGATGATTGTGGGTGTAAATTGTGTGTGTATTCAGCATCACCCCAATAGGTATTTATAGGATACTTTGTGGAAGTATCCCGCCCTCTCCTTTGAATTCAAAATTTCAAATTATCCCGCCCTCTGTTTTGAATTCAAAATTTGAAATGTATCCCGCTCAGATGAAATTTGAATTTGCACACGTTTTTATTGTTTTGTTTGAACTTTTGAAATTTGAAATTTTAAAATTATCCCGCTCAGGTTTTGAATCTTAAACGTTTATACACTCCTATATAAAGCATACATTATCATACAATTTTGCACACACTTCACTTTCTAAAGAAATTTACTATGGGAAATCGTTGGTCTATTGAAGAAGAATGCTGGCTAGCCGAGATGTGGCAAAACGTTCACGAATTCCATGCCAACGAAGGATCTTTTTGGCAAGTCGTAACAGAAAAGTTCAATGAACAATTAGACGGTCCTTTTCGTAGCAAAACCCAGATAACGGGTAAGTGGGCAAGAATGAACTCTGATTGCCAAAAATTTCATGAAATTTACTTGAATTTGCAGCCTACACGTGAGCCAGATGTTCGTCTTGAAGATGCAATGAACGTTTACAAAGAACGCAATGGTGGGAAAGATTTCAAATATTTTCAAGTGTGGTTGATTTTGAAGGGCAACGTCAACTAGAACAGATATATGAATTAATGGCCTTTGTATTCATGTATTGTGTGTTGGTTTATGTTAAGTATTTCCGTATGGGAGGTTAACGGCTAGTTTATGGTGTTGTATGATGTAGTACGATGTTATGTCAGTTTAAGTTTAAGTTTGAATAAAAGGCTTAACGGCTAGTTTCTCAAATAAAATTATCTAACGGCTACTTTAAATATTAAGGGGGTCTTTTGTAATTTCCAATATCTTTAGTTCAAAATATATAAAAGTTCATAGGGGTTAAAAGTGTCAAAAAAAATTTTTTTTACCAAAATAAGCCTTAACGTGACGTTAAAGGCTTAACGTTTCACGTTAACGCCTCCTTAACGCCACAATATGCAACGGTTAACGCACCTTAACGTGCGTTAAACACCCCTTAACGCATGCCTCCACGTTACCGATGCACATGCTCTCATAAACACATATATTTTTATATTCATATTTTCTCATTTCATTTCTATTCCCTTTTGATTAAACCTTCAGGCGCAACATAACTGCTGTTTCTATAAATTGATCCGTTTATCATATAACTAATTTATTTGTAAATGGAGCAATTTTATACATTCTTACAATCTATTAAGTATTTTCTTACTTCACATAAAATTTGATATGTGTAATGTGTAATCCCACTATTTATCTCTCTTAATTTCTTTCATCGATGATTACACTTGATCTAAATATAAAGATAAAATGATTTGTAAGAACATAAAGTAAAAATATTTATCATTTTCCTTGTAAATGTCATCCGGTTTAGACTTCTTAAACTCGTTCCAACAACAATACGTAATCATGATGTTAAACAATTATTATCCTACATGTTTATGTCAAGCTAGGCAGGGCAAGTGGACATAGGTTACCTACAAAAGTAATATAATAGGCATACGTACGTGTAATTTCAATAAGCGTGTGTACTAACATTTTGTATAAGATTATAATTCTCTAAAATTGGTTAGAACATACGGAGTAATAGGTTATGTTAGTCAATTATACGAAACTTAATATATAATAGTGTAGGTTTTATGTGAATCGTATCTCATTATGAATCATAAACCGGTATATAAATACCAATACAAAGAGTATTCTAGATCTTGGGCTTTAGCCCGTACAAATATACATGGACTTGACTTTATACTTATGACTAACACTCCCTCATAGTTGGAGTGGGAGGACACTGGACACTCAAACTAGTACGAAACTCCTCAAACAAAGCGGATGGTAATAAAAATATCTGCATACTGTAACGCGACGGCACATGAAGCACTCGAACTTGTCCGGCAGCAACTAAATCCCGTACAAAATGAATATCAATCTCTATATGTTTTGTACATTGATGTTAAACCGGATTAGAAGATAAGTATACAGCACTAACATTATCACAGTAGACAAGCGTAGCAGAAGACAAAGGTGTATGCAGCTCACGTAGTAGATTCCGTAACCAACAAGTCTCAGCAACAGCATTGGCAACACCACGATACTCTGCCTCTGCACTAGAACGAGAAAGCGTCGGTTGACACTTAAAGGACCAGGAGAGGAGATTGTTGCCAAGGAAAACACAATAGCCAGAAGTCGAGCACCTAGTATTAGGGCAACCAGCCCAATCAACATCCGAATAAGCAACCAAAGAGGAAGTAGATGATGAAAACAATTGTAACCCATAGTCTAAGGAGCCCCGAACATACCTCAAAATCCTCTTAAGAACTGAGAAATGAGGCTCACGAGGATCATGCATTAAAAGACAAACCTGCTGCACTGCATAAGATATATCAGGCCAAGTAAAAGTAAGATACTGTAGAGAACCAGCAAAACTCCGATATAACTTAGGATCAGAAACCAGATCACCATCATCACCCAACTTATATTCAGTGTCAACATGAGTCCGAGAAGGGTTACAACCAACCATATGTGCACGCTCCAAAATTTTCATAGCATACTTACGCTGTGACAAAAACATCCCAGAAGAATCACGCATAACTGAAACACCCAAAAAATAATTAAGAGCACCCATATCAGTCATAGAGAACTCCTTTTGTAAAGAAGCAATAATCCGCTGTAATAAACCATTAGATGAAGCAGTGAGCACAATATCATCCACATATAATAACAAAAATGCAGTATCATCACCCTGTCTGTAAATAAATAAAGAGGAGTCACAACGGTTAGGACTAAACCCAACAGTAGTAATATAAGTAGCAAACCATTGAAACCATGCCCGTGGTGCTTGCTTAAGACCATACAGAGATCGCTGCAATAAACAGACATAATCAGGATGAACAGGATCACGAAAACCAGGTGGCTGATACATATAAATTGTCTCAGCCAAATCCTTATGTAAAAAAAGCATTCTTGACATCTAGCTGATGAACCGGCCAATGTCGAGAAATAGCCAAGCTAAGAACCATCCGAATAGTGCCCGGTTTAACAACCGGACTAAAGGTCTCATCAACATCAACACCCTCTATCTGATTGCTACCATTCGCAACAAGGCGAGCCTTGTAATGACTAAGAGTGCCATCTGCTAAATACTTGTGGCGAAACAACCACATACTGCGAATAATATTCGCATCCTGGGGTTTTGGTACAAGAGTCCAAGTTTTGTTTTTAATAAGTGCATCATGCTCATCACACATAGAATTTTGCCAATTGGGATCATGAAACGCATCATTATAAGACCTAGGTAAAGGAGAAATCGCAGACACATGACTAGCAACAAGGATTAGGATGAGTAGTCCCGACACGAGAACGTGTGACCATGGGGTGAATCGAAACTGTGGGTGGGTGAGCAGGTGGAGTTGGTGTATCATAGGAAACAGAAACGGGAGTGGGCAGGGATAATGGGGTAGGTGGTGTAGTGGGGGCAGTAGATGATGAAGTTAGTGCAATAGGTGGCGCAGAAGGTGGGCTAAGAGGCTCAACAAGCACATCAGATGTAGGGACATCTTGAGGAGCAGTTGGAACAGTGGGTGTAGTGGTGGGAGACAATCTTAGAATATTGGAAATAACATTAGATTATTCATCCAATATTTCATAAGAAGAACTGGCAGTGGGAGTGGTGGTAGTGGATGTCTTTGTGGCAAACGGGAAAACAGTCTCATCAAAAGTAACATGACGTGAAAGAATAATTTTATTGGTGTTCAAATCTAAACAACAATAACAAGGATGATTTATGGCATGACCTAAGAAAAGGGAAGGTGTTGCCCGAGCACCCAGTTTGTTATTAGTATCAATGTGAGGATAACAAAGACACCCAAAGGTACGTAAGAGACTATAGTTAGGGGTGAATCCAAAAAGGCGAGTAAAGGGGACTTCATTGTCAATGGCACGTGAGGGTAAAATATTTAAAAGATAAAAAGCAATATTAAGAGCCACAGTCCAATAATTAGGAGGGAGATGTGCTTGAAATAACAAGGTACGAATAAGGTTATTGATAGTTCTAATCATCCGTTCGGATTTCCCGTTTTGTTGAGAGGTACGAGGACAAGAAAATCGAAATTAAATCTCATTATTAGAAAAGAGCTTATGAAAAGCGTGGTTGTCAAATTCCCCATCATGGTCACACTGAAAAGACTTAATTTCACACTTAAATTGAGTATGAACAAAGCTACGAAACAAAGAAATTTAGACAAAACATCAGATTTATTAATTAAATGATAAACCCAAACAAACTGAGAATAATGATCCAAAAACAAGAAATAGTATTTGAAACCAGAAAGACTCGAAATTGGGGAAGTCCACAAGTCCGAGTGTACAATATCAAATGACGACTGAACGAAACTATTAGAACTAACAAACGGAAGTTTCACGTGTTTGCAAAGCTGACAAGCATGACAAAGAACGGGACACTTCTCTTCATTACATGAAAATAGAACTAATAAAGTGAAAGGACACGACGTAGCACTTCACTTCCTGGATGTCCAATACGCTGATGCCACATATACTGACTCGCTAGAAAAGCATGCGGAATGGTGGAAGGCTGAGTGACAGGGTAAAGATCTCCATTGCTATCACAGCGGAGCACCACCCGACGCGTTTGAAACTCCTTAACAGAAAAACCAAAAGGGTCAAACTCAACTGTACAATAATTATCACGAACGAATTGACGAACAAAAATCAAAGTCTTAAGTGTCGACTGGTTTTCAGATTTAACCAACGATCGACTTGAAACAAAAAAAACTGGAATTGATTAGGGTTTGAGGGATCGTGTAGTAGGCTCTGATACCATGTAGGTTTTATGTGAATCGTATATCATTATGAATCATAAACCGGTATATAAATACCAATACAAAGAGTATTCTAGACCTTGGGCCTAAGCCCATACAAATACACATGAACTGGACTTTATATTTATGACTAACAAATAGTACATATAACATGACCTATCATGTTGAAAACCAACTTGAGAGATCTTTTTCTTTATATATAAACTATTCAATGGCCCCAGTGATAAAAGGATTTGTGACTATTACTCTTATATGTGTAAGGTTTCAAGTTCAATTTCTATTAGATGCAAAACAACCCTAAATTGGCAACGCTAACCTTCTGAAAAGGAAAAGCATGGAAAAATGTTTAATGCAGTAATTGACGTGTCTCAAAAAAAGTACAAATCAACTCGAAACACTTTGGCTTTTTTAAGAAATAAATAGCATGAAAAATAGAATACTAGATTTAGAATATCATGTCAAGAAATATTGTGCAGAAACGTCCAATTTACAAGACTAGATTCAATTTCATACGAGTACAATCTAGACTAGGGTCTAGACTAGATCATTGCATCAATCTACTGTAGTTTACATCGGTGTCACCATTTATCCAAAGTCAACAATACAATAAACAAAAAGGTTTTTCCCTATTCACCCCACAAGTACAATAGTGTGTACCCTATATGCCCAAAAAAAATTCAACTTCCCCAAATATTTCTTGGGCGGCCCTCTCCCATAATTTTTTAGGCAACTCTCGCAGAATTGGGACAAATGTCGTTATCCTTGGGCTACCTTGTACTTACATAGTACTAGGTATCCTAACTTTGTTTTTGGGCGACTGGGCCACTATTTTTTGAGCGACTTTGTAACACCCCCAAAATTTGATACAGCGGAAGACTCAACAAGCTTTCGGGGTGCTACGGGGATTGGTATCCAACACAAGACAATATAGAACGAGATAAAGTAAACATAATAAAAACACAACCAAAACGGGGTTTTAAGGTTTACATTTATCCCAACATCATTCAGAGTCAGGCCCAAAATAAAATAACAATAGGTCCAAATTCAATCATCAGAGTTTAGAAAAATAGATCCATGAACCGAGAGCCTTAGCCGAGCCTTCCAATCCAAGCATGCACCTCATCACTTAATTACCTGAGAAAACGTGCTAAAAGTCAGCTTTCGCTGGTGAGATCATAGGTTTGAATTCAACTAATAATATAGTGGACATATACGCAAAACGCTTGCTAGCTAGACTAAGGATTCGATAAAAGCCTGCGGATACCCTCCGCTCTCAACGTAACACACGGATACCCTTCCGTAATAACATAGATATTCGGGTAACCCCCGCAATACCAATAAATACTCGGATAACCTCCGAAGTATTAATAACCTATAGGTGCACACTATAGTATCTAAATAAGTCAACCTTGAATAGTACACACGAAACTATGTGACTAAAGCTGACAATCCATCAATAACCAAATAAGCCAACCTTGAATAGTACACACAAAACTATGTGACTAAAGCTGACAATCCACCAATAACTAAATAAGCCAACCTTGAATAGTACACACAAAACTATGTGACTAAAGCTGACAATCCACCAATAACCAAATAAGCCAACCTTGAATAGTACACACAAAACTATGTGACTAAAGCTGGCAATATATCCTAGTCCATACGCATAGCAAGTTTAGAAAGAATATAAAAGCGATAATAGTCCACGTAAAATGATTTGCACGTTTCTCACCCCAAACATTGAAAACATAGTTCAAGAGTAAAAAGTGGGGCTATGACTCACCTCAAGTCCAGAAAATAGCAAGACGAGGTAGGTAGAAATAAGATGTATGATAACTCACGAAACAGCAACTACGGACTTGGCACGACCTAACAATATTAACTCTTTCAGAAATCATTTCCTCAAATATATAATATTCCCAAACCCGGACGAGAATCCGTTTTATTTCCGAAAATCCATTTCGTATTAGTTTGGTGTATTTGCGTTTGGTATCCATACGGGTGGTGGGTCGACTCAAAACAAACCAAAGAGAGATCACATATAGAAAGATAAATAAACTATAGATCTAATATTAGCCCAATATATCATTTAAATAAATCGCCAAAGTTTACCAAATCCGTCGATTTGATAATCCTCATATTTATTTACGTAACATACCGTTCCAAGATTACACCCAATCTAACGCACATATAAAGCACATAATCACTATATAGTATATATCATAGTTTAATAAATTCCTCGTATATATCGTCAAATTGGCCAGATTTCCCGATATA
Organism: Artemisia argyi; assembly: GCA_030686995.1. Taxonomy (NCBI): domain Eukaryota; kingdom Viridiplantae; phylum Streptophyta; class Magnoliopsida; order Asterales; family Asteraceae; genus Artemisia; species Artemisia argyi. The sequence continues at coordinate 29,163,803 of CM060706.1, read as the reverse complement.
TACACTCGCAATCTATTACACTTTACATATACTACAACTTATGGGCGTCGTAGGATACGATGCCCACTAATATGTTCGTTTCATATAACCAAATAACCCGGCTCATCCTTACGGTTAAGCGGTTATTTACTTATAGAAAACGTCTATATTAGTCGTCATATATCCGTGACAACACGAACGTCGCAAATAATAACTTACCTGGACCCGAGCGACAACAATTTCGCCTAACTCAATAAGTTTATTCGTTATATCCGAAATGACATTTTATTAAACGTTTCATAGTTGTCGGGAGTTTCCCGTTTTATAACACAGTTTTTATAATAATAATACGTTTAATAATATTATGCCACTTTCGTAGCATAATATATATCTAATCGTATTATTTATAATACGACTCGTGATTATTATTATTATTAATATACGCGTTTATATAGTTATATATACGTTATTCACGTACATACTTTCATATAAACGTTCATATTATCAATAATTATTATTACGAGTTTTATTATTTCCGTTTCCATTTTAATAGTTATTGAGTTATACGGAATGGTCATATGTCCGAGTCATGACTCTCGGCTCGATGTCCAAGTCCAATAATAAGCAAAAGTCATAAATAACAAATCTCCGTCCAATCACAATCTCAAACCACGGGCTACAACAATAAGGTCCGACTACGGCACCCGACTAACCTATCTCCGTCAATCTAACGACCGTCTCACAATCGGTCCCCAATCACACTTACCAATCGACAACAACTTCTCAATACCAAAAACCATATCCAAATCGACCCATATATATACGGCCGAGAAAAATAAATACCACAACAACAGTTAAATAAGTTCACCATTAAACACATAATAACATTAACCAAGTTAATGTGTGGGTCGGTTTACCAAGCCGACCCGAGCCCTCGACTCACTTGAGTCTCGGCTCCGAACCGCGAGTCATGAGGACTCGAATCAACAACCTCGATTGTCATCCAAAACAAGCTCCAAGAGCCACACTCCAACTTGCCATTCGACCATTTGGGTCTCGGCATCAATAACCATATACGGCCGAGAGGCCTCGACTCCATCGAGTCGAACCAAGATAGTACCGAGCCAACTAACCACACGACCCACTTGGGTGGTCGGTCAACAGTCCAAGCGACCACCATGGTCAACCATGACCAACATGGATCGGTCAAACAACAAGAATGAGGATCCAAACATCCTCATTCGATCACCAAGAATCAACAAGCTCAAATTACCGGAAGAACAAGCACAAACCGAGGGTTTCACCCTCGGGTACACCTCGACCCGACAAAAATAAACCAAACCCGGATACCAAACGAGTATAGTTATCAAAACCATTAATTTCCCAACATGTTTAACTCGTATTTCATCAAACCCATAAATTTTAAGCCATGTTTCCACGGACTTAGAACCATATCGAGGCACCCAAGGTGCCTAGCCATCGATACTCACCTTCTTGAACCACGAGGTACGCGGATCTAGTAAAAACAATGATACTCCATTCGGATTTAATAAGATTACGTGATGTTAAAAGGTGTTTTAGGGCGCGTGCTATAGCTCAAATGAAAGAGGAGAAGATAAGGGTTAAGATGGTGGTGGTGGTTTTGTTGTGGAGGCGGAGGTGCGGCGGTAATGGCCGGAATTGAGGTTGGCGGCTAGGGTTTTGGAGTGGGGAAGAGATGATGGGTTAGAGAGAGAGAATGAGTGAATGGTTGTGTTTGTGTTGTGTGTGGAACCGGACAAAAACACACCCTTTAGTATTAACTTTTTTTTTTTTTTTTTTTTTTTTTTTTTTTTTTTTTTTTATAAAAGTTATAATAATAATAATAAGAATAATAATAATAGTAGTAATAATAAGGATATTATTACGGTGGAGCGGGTAACGCGGGTTATTGTAAAAACATATGGCCCGGACCCGAACTCATTTTAAAACTTCAACATTACTCGAGAACCTCTCGTGAATAATTAAAAATATAACGGACTCGTTAAGACGAATCATAAAATTGTCGTTAGGTAATCCTAGTGCCAAAGTCAACGTAGTACCAAGTGAGAATTCAAATATACATCACCGATCGTATAATCAAAAATGAATTATGAACATAATTCACGAATTCCATAACGTCATTAATTAAAATATCCATAAAATAGGTCTTACAAGTTCGTTGTGAAATGAAAATTTCAAATAAAAATTATAAACGAACTTAAATTGAAATGCGGGTTTCTAAAATAGCTCCCTAAACTGCCGGTTGTCACAGACTTATTTTTTGTCTTTTTGTGAAGAAAAAAAAGTTAACTACATTTTTAGTCCTTCTGGTTTGCCTGGTATTACATTTTTGGTCCAATTGTACAAAATAACATTTTTTTGTCAAATTTGTCACTTGTCTTCTATATATATTTAAAGAAACATATTTCATACAAATACCCTTATTAATTTCCACCCATCTTCAAAATAATATCCAGCCACCTCTGTTAATTTTTCGGCCACCGGTTCAAAATAATATCCTTCATCTTCTCTTCAACAACCTCTCATGTAAATATTTTCCCAACAAGAACTTTGCATTCAAGTAAATAAGAATGAAAATACCCATTTTACAAAGAACAAATTAAATTACATATATTTCTTGTTATTTCACTTCAACAGTCAATATTATGGCAGATCTAGAGGTTAGTGGTGGCAAGTGATGATGGCGTGGGTGGCTAGTGTTGACACTGGGTGGCGGCGGTACGAGTTGCAGATCTAGTCAAGATCCGTGGGTGATGGTGGCGTAGATCTGTTGATGGTTGTGACTCGGTATTTTAGAGTTGTTAAACTTGCGGTGAACAGGATATATTTAGATTCTACCGGATCTAGTCAAGATCCGGCCAGATCCATGGTTGGTTGTTGTTGCGGCATGATGGTGGTTGAGGTGGCCAGCGGGATGTGGTGGGGCTGATAAAGGGAGTTTTTGATTTGTGGTTTTTTATTGGCAGTGGTCAGCAGTAGTGTGGCCGGAGGTGGTGGTGGTTGGATCTTGTATATGTGCGAAGAATAGTAGTAATATAGCACCGTTTATATTGAAATGTTATGAGATGGTGGATGACCCAACAACAGATTATATGATATCATGGAGATTGTTTGGAATGAATCTTTGTTTACTACTCAGTTGCTTCCTAAGTATTTTAAGCAATGTATAAAGAAATTTGTTTCATTGTATAAAGAAATGTAAAAGTTTGTAACGTGTTGGGCTTATATATAGTTACATTTATTATTAGAAGTATTTTGAATAGTTATACATAAATGTGTTGTATCGTACACATTGATGAAACATGTAAAGAATTTAGACAAAAAATGTGATTTTGTAAAATTGGACAAAAAATGTGATACCAAGCAAACCACAAGGACTAAAAATGTAGTTAACTTTTTTTTCACAAAAAGACAAAAAAACAAGTCGCCCAGAAAATAGTGGGCCCAGTCGCCCAAAAACAACGCTAGGATACCTAGTACTATGTAGGTACAAGGTGGCCCCAAGGATAGGGACACTTGTCCCAATTCTGTGAGAGTTGCCCAAAAAATTATGGGTGAGCGTCGCCCATGAGGTATCTGAGGAAATTGAAGTTTTTTTAGGCATATGAAGTACACACTATTGTACTTGTGGGGTGATAAGGAAAAATCTCATACAAAAGGCCAAGGCTATTTACACTCGGGACAGTTTCACTATTGACTCCTGACTGATTGATAGATTTGCATTTACAATTTTATATTATGGATGTAGTGTAAAGATAAGACAACTTGCTATTTACTCCGTATTTTATACTTAAAATATAAAACTAGCTAAAGCAAGTTGTATTTGTTTAGGTTTAATAGATCTGTTTAATACTCGTGATACAACTTGTGTCAGTCTATATTTAGTAAATGTATCTTAGTTCCTTTTAAGTTATTATTTTTTTTGCTAAAAAAGAAAAAGTTTTTTTTTCTTTTATAAGATTTTTAATTGTGTGATTTGGATAAATGGTCGTATTTACTAGTATTTTTTCATAAAAGGATGTATCGTAACCGTATTTGAGATTTTGGGCATAAGTTTTATTTTGTTTTTCTACTTTTATAGTTACATAAACTTATGTAAAAAAAATATTTTGTAAAATGAAAAGATCACAACTTTTGACAATTAAGTAAATATAATATAAAAAACAATTATTACATTGTATCAATCTAGATTTACATTATGAAAAGTATGATTCAACAATTGATTGTAATTATTTATCCGCTCCATATACGGAGTAATCCATGTAGTTGCACAATCAGACTTGAAATAAAACCATATTTGCGTAACAGTAGGCACCGGGTATCCTTCTTTTAATGATATGTTCACATAATGATCATTATTAACAAACTCGAGAGTGATAAATGTATATTGATACCATGGCGGCGGAATCGAACGAAGTGGTAAGTACGTTTGACAACCTAAATTGGTTATGGTATGTAGAATCACATTGAAGTGTGATGCAATCAAGATACCAATTTCTGGCATATTCATCCACTTGGTCATCGGTGCAAATTCACCAATGTTAAAGAAATTTAAGCGATTTTTAACATGATCTTATCCATAGGTACCAAACATGGTGACATATTGTTGATGGTACATGTCCAACTCTTGCATTAAAAGATGTCGGATGGTTGGCCATTCATCTTCATGAAGACCGAGTCCGACAGCTACCGCTCGAAATCCACAATTTCCATCAGGTTTGACATCTTGTACCCTATCAATAAAAGCCTGAAACATTTTTGGAAACTGATTAATGTATGCATGTGTTGCTTGTTTTGGAAATGATGAATTACTAGGTCTAGGTGGTTTTGGAATTGATGAGCTGGTAGGTCTAAGCGGTTCTTGTGCTTGTTAAGGTGGCTCAAAATGGGGTTTTTTGCATGACGGACGCCCACGAGTAGTTTTTTGAGTAGTGGGATCACCAACCGAAGTTTTTGATGGTGTTGCTATCTCCTTCATCTTTCTAAGAAAACTTTTCTTACTGGCTCTTGATTGCTTTTTGAACTCTGCATCTAACTTTTCAAGCTCGGCTTTACAATTCATATCATCATCTAGAGATATGCATGGTGAAAAATCAAGCTTCTTCCAAAATGTATCAACCGTATCAAGTGGTATAGGCTGACCTTGATATAAATACATTGCTTGTTCGTGTGAACATGGTAGCCCATAACCTGTACGGAGTTGACACCCATAATTTTCATATATTTCAACATCTTCGCACCTCTGAAATTCATAAAAAATTATATCAAGTGCATAAATTGAAACAAAGCAATTTAGATTTTGAAAGTATGGCATGTCGTAACTGTAACACCCCCAAAATTTGATACAGCGGAAGACTCAACAAGCTTTCGGGGTGCTACGGGGATTGGTATCCAACACAAGACATAATAGAACGAGATAAAGTAAACATAATAAAAACGCAACCAAAACGGGGTTTTAAAGTTTACATTTATCCCAACATCATTCAGAGTCAGGCCCAAAATAACACAACAGTAGGTCCATAATTAATTATCAGAGTTTAGAAAAATAGATCCATAAACCATGAGCCTTAGCCGAGCCTCCCATTCCAAGCATCCATATCATCACTTAATTACCTGAGAAAACGTGCTAAAAGTCAGCTTTCGCTGGTGAGATCATAGGTTTAAATTCATCTAACAATATAGTGGACATATACGCAAAACGCTTGCTAGCTAGACTAAGGATTCACTAAAAGCCTGCGGATACCCTCCGCTCCAATCCTAACACACGGATACCCTCCGTTCCAACATAGATATTCGGGTAACCCCCGCAATACCAAATAAATACTCGGATAACCTCCAAAGTATCAATAACCTATAGGTGCACGCTACAATATCTAAATAAGCCAACCTTGAATAGTACACACGAACCGTGTGACTAAAGCTGACAATAACCACATAAGTCAACCTTGAATAGTACACATAAAATGTGACTAAAGCTGACAAAACATCCTAGTTCATACGCATAGCAAGTTTAGAAATAATATAAAAGCGATAATAGTCCACATAAGATAATTTGCACGTTTCTCACCCCAAAGTATTGAAAACATAGTTCAAGAGTAAAAGTGGGGCTATGACTCACCTCTAGTCCAGAAAATAGCAAGAAGAAGTCGGTAGAAATAAGATGTATAGTAACTCACGAAACAGCAACTACGGACTCGGCACGACCTAACAATATCAACTCGTTCAGAAATCTTTTCCTCAAATTCAAAATATTCCCAAACCCGGACGAAATCCGTTTTATTTCCGAAAATCCATTTCGTATTAGTTTGATGTACTCGCGTTTGGTATCCATACGGGTGGTGGGTCGACACAAGACAAACCAAGAAGGTCATACAAGAATAATAAAATGAACTATAGATCTAATGTTAGCCCAATATATTATTTAAATAAATCGCCGAAGTTTATTAAATCCGTCGATTTGCTAATCCTCGTATTTATTCACGTAATATACCGTTACAAGATTACACCCAATCTTAAAACACATAGCACATAAATACTATATGGTATATATCGTAGTTTAATAAATTCCTCATATACATCGTCAAATTGGCCAGATTTCCCGATATATATATATATATATATATATATATATATATATATATATATATATATATATATATATATATATATATATATATATATATATATATTCGCAATTTATTACACTTTACATATACCGCAACCTATGGGCGTCGTAGGATACAATGCCCATTAATATATTCATTTCATATAGCCAAATAACCCGGTTCAACCCTACGGTTAAGTGGTTATTTAGTTATAGAAAACGTTTATATTAATCGTCATATATCCGTGACAACACGAAAGTCACAAATAAAACTTACCTGAACTCGAGTGACAACGACTCCGCATAACTCGATAAGTTTACTCGTTATATATAAAATGACATTTTTATTTAATATTTAGTAATTGTCGAGAGTTTCTCATTTTATAACACATTTTTATAATAATAATACGTTCAATAATATTACGCCACTTTCGTAGCCTAATATATATCTAGTCGTATTATTTATAATATGACTCGTGATTATTATTATTATTAATATACGCGCCTATATAATTATATATCCGTTATTCACGTCTATATATTCATATAAACATTTATATTATCAATAACTATTATTACGAGTTTTATTACTTATGTTTTATTTGTAAATAGTTATCGAGTCATACGAAATGGTCACATGTCCGAGTCATGACTCTCGGCTCATTGTCCAAGTCCAAAGTAATAAGCAAATGTCATAAATACAAAAGTATCTCCGTCCAACACAATCCCAATCCACGTGCTACAACAATAGGGTCCGACTACGGCACCCGACTAACCTATCTCCGTCAATCTAAGTGACCGTCTCACAATCGGTCCCCAAAACCATTTTTCGTCAACACTTCTTCAATATATACCACGAGTCCAAAATAACTCGTCATCCGCTTAAAATCCCATAAGTCGCAATAATAATGATAACCAACAATATATATACAAAAATAACCACAACAATTAAAATTAGCCGAAATATATATATTTCGACATCAACCACGGTTCTCAAAAATTAACCGTACACGGGTCAAGTATTAAGTCAACTAAAGTCAAATCATATACAAAGAGCCACGTGGGTCCCACCCGAGACCACTACGGTCGTGGCTAGCGCACACGAGCTCGACCCAAATGACCCCATTCGACCCATTTTGGGTCTTCGGCTCCCACAAGAGTCGACCAACACAAAAAAAAAATAACCAAACCATGGGCCAAATCAAATAAGTCAAATAATCACAATGACCAACAATGGTCAACCATCAAGAAAACGGGTCAAAATGACCACCAAGACCCGAAATTAATAAAAAATCGAGGAGGAGGCCTCGGCTAGGGGGTCGACCACGCATCAAAACCCAACCAAACATCAAAACCCGGATACCAAACCAAGATTCAACACGTTTTTAGCAAAACCCATTATCACTTTTATCCATTTTCTCCAAATCCGATCCATATTAATAAAAATTCGTGGGTTTGGGTAAGTTTTTCAACAAAAACGAGGCACCTTGTGCACACTTACCCGTGGATCTACAATAATAAACCAAGAAAGATGGTGAAGGTGATGTGGGTGGCGTCGGTGGTGGTAGAACGAGGCGAGGGGGATGGTTTTTGGGCGCGTGAATCACCACAACGTAACAAGGAGAAGGTGGGGAGTATTTTGGAGTGGCGGTGTACAGTGGATAACGATGGTGGTGGCCGGATTTTGGGTGTGGCCGGCGGTGAGGAAGAAGAGAGGAGAGGATGGGTGAGATTTTTAGTGAAAATGATAAATGGGGTTTAGGGTTAGGGTTATAAAATAAAGTATTTTCACTTTAGGTCCCTCAACTAAGCTTCCTTATTATTTGCACACCAAACCTTTTTCTTCCAAGTTTAATTAATAAAAACGTCCCCTCACGTAAGTGAAAACTTACGATAAAAATATTGTACGTCCCCGAAACTCGTTATTTTCACCATTTGACGGGCTATATATATATTCCGCCAAAATTTATAATAAATACGTTATTAAATGTCCAACGTATTAAAACTCGTAAGTTTTTAAACTTTTCAGTTTCCTAGTGCCGGAGTCAACGTAGTGCCAAGTGAGAATTTAAGAATACATCACTGAGCATAATTTCAAAATGAATTATTAAAATAATTCACGAATTCCATAACGTCATTAAATATAATTATCCATAAAATAGGTCTTACAAGTTCGTTGTGAATAACAATTCCAAAAAAAATTATAAACGAACTTTAACGTAATGCGGGTTTTCAAAATGGCTCCCTAAATTGCCGGTTGTCACATCCTCCCAGTCTCAGAAGAAACCCGTCCCGGGTTTCTCTCGGAACAATTTGTCTACGAAGTGAAAAGCTTCGGATATTTCTTCCGGAACTCGTCCTCACGTTCCCACGTAAATTCTGGTCCGTGTCGGGAATTCCAACGAACCTTGACGAGCGGAATGCGACTTCGCTTGAGTCGTTTAACTTCACGATCCAAAATCTCAATTGGCTCTTCCACAAAATTCAATTTCTCATCAATATGAATATCCTTCATCGGAATAATAGGCATCTCATCAGAAAGACATTTCTTCAAATTACTAACGTGAAACACGTCGTGAACTTTACTCAGTTCATGTGGTAATTCCAACCTATAAGCCACGGGCCCAATTCTTTCTAAGATAAGAAATGGTCCAATGTAGCGTGGGTTGAGTTTTCCACGTTTCCCGAAACGTATCACACCCTTCCAAGGCGAGACTTTCAGCATCACTTTGTCTCCAACCTGGAACTCTAAGGGTTTACGTCTCTGATCGGCGTAACTTTTCTGCCTATCTCTGGCTGCTTGCAACCGATCACGAATCTGAGCTACTTTCTCTGTAGTTTCCAAGATAAGTTCAGGGCCTGTGAGTTGGCTATCTCCAACTTCTGCCCAACCAATAGGCGAACGACATTTTCGGCCATACAAAGCTTCAAATGGTGCAGCTTTAAGACTTGTGTGGTAGCTATTATTATAGGAGAATTCCGCAAGGGGTAAATACTTCTCCCAGCCTTTACCAAAGTCTATGATGCATGCACGAAGCATATCCTCTAACGTCTGAATGGTCCTCTCACTTTGACCATCGGTTTGGGGATGATATGCAGTGCTCATATCAAGTCTTGTCCCCAAAGCCGTTTGAAGTGATCGCCACAAAGCTGACGTAAAACGGCTATCGCGATCCGAAATAATAGATATCGGGACTCCATGACATGAAATAATTTCCTTCACATACAACCTCGCAAGTTTATCCACACTATCATCTTCACTAATTGCTAGGAAATGAGCAGACTTTGTCAGACGATCCACAATTACCCAGATAGCGTCACAACGGCTAAAGTCCATTATAATCCGCTCCCATTTCCAGACTGGAAGTTCTGGTTGCGTTAGTAATCCTGACGGTCTCTGATGTTCGGCTTTAACCTTAGAACATGTCAAGCACTTACTAACATACGATGCTATATCTGCCTTCATATTTGGCCACCAATATAACTTCTTAAGATCTTGATACATTTTATCAGATCCCGGATGAATAGAGTACCTTGACTTATGCGACTCATGCATAATTAACTCCCGAATTCCTCCATATAAAGGTAACCAAATCCGATCTCCAAAACATAATAATTCATCAGAACGTTTAACAAATCCTTTCTCATTCTCAGCCATCCCAAATATATTCTCAGCAGATCAGTTTTCTGCTTTTAACGCTTCTGTTTGAGCTTCAAGTATTTGAGACGGTAACGGCGATACGATAGTCATTCCCAATGACCTAACTCGTAGCGGTGGTATTCTTTCCTTTCAACTAAGAGCATCAGCAACAACGTTTGCTTTACCAGGATGGTAGCGAATTTCGCAATCATAATCGCTTAGCAACTCAATCCAACGTCGTTGTCTCATATTGAGCTCTTTTTGATTTAAGATGTGTTGTAGACTTTTATGGTCAGTGAACACCACACACTTTGTTCCATACAAGTAATGTCTCCATATCCTCAAGGCGAAAACCACAGCACCTAACTCCAAATCATGGGTGGCGTAGTTTTTCTCATGCTTTTTGAGTTGTCGGGAAGCATAAGCTATCACTTTCTCCCGTTGCATTAACACGGCTCCAAAACCTTTATGTGAAGCGTCACAATAGATGACGAAGTCCTCGTTACCTTCAGGTAACGCTAAGATAGGAGCACTACACAACATCTTCTTAAGTAATTGAAATGCTTCCTCTTCTTTATCTCCCCATTCATACGTAACACTCTTTTGAGTCAATTTGGTTAATGGTTTAGCTATCTTCGAAAATCCCTCGATGAATCTTCGGTAATAACCGGCTAAACCTAAAAATTGACGAACTTCTGTTGGGGTCGTAGGTGCAGCCCAATCTTTTATTGCCTCAATCTTAGCGGGATCCACATGGACTCCTTGCCTATCAATTACATGACCCAAAAATTGTACTGTTGGAATTCAAAATTCGCATTTCGAAAACTTGGCATACAGTTTCTCCTTCTTGAGCAATTCTAAGATGAGTCTTAGATGCTCCTCATGCTCCTTCTCGCTCTTTGAATAAATCAGAATGTCATCGATGAACACAATCACAAACTTATCTAAGTAAGGCTTACACACCCGATTCATGAGATCCATGAATATCGCCGGTGCGTTAGTCAACCCAAACGGCATCACCTGAAACTCGTAATGCCCGTAACGGGTTCTGAAAGCCGTTTTTGGAATATCTTCCTCGCGAACTCGAAGTTGATGATATCCCGATCTCAAATCGATCTTCGAATACACACTCGATCCTTGGAGTTGATCGAACAAGTCGTCGATCCTAGGTAACGGGTATCTATTCTTCACCGTTAACTTGTTCAGCTCTCGGTAATCAATGCACATACGGAACGATCCATCCTTCTTCTTCACAAATAAGACTGGGGCTCCCCAAGGTGAAGAACTTGGTCTTATGAATCCTTTTTCGGCTAACTCCGCTAATTGTTTAGACAATTCTTCTAGTTCGGTAGGTGCAAGACGATAAGGCGCTCATGCTACAGGTGCAGCACCAGGTATCAACTCAATCTGAAACTCCACTTGTCTAGTCGGCGGGATTCCCGGCAAATCATCGGGAAACACATTAGGAAAATCACGAACTATAGGCACATCTCCAATGCACCTTTCCTTTTTCTTCGTCCCTCCTTTCTCAGAAATTTGAGCTAAGAAAAGGTAACATCCCTTCTCCATTAGCTTTGGCAACTTAGTGCAAGAAATAACTACTAATCGGGATGGGCTCCTAGAATCCTTCCGATCTCCTAATATATTTAGGACTTCCTTTCCGTATGGTACACGCACGATCTTCTCGTCGGAAAGTATGTGAGCACGATACTTCGACAACCAATCCATACCGATGATGACATCGAAACTTCCTAACGTGACGGGTAGAAGATCTATATTGAAAGGGTGGTTCAAGAAATTTAACGTGCAACCACGAATGATGGTATTAATCCTTTCTATATTCCCATTTGCTAACTCAATATCATATCCAATTCCTAAGGCCATCGGGGGTTTCTCTAGTAAGGGTGCAAACGTAGTGGACACAAAACTCCTATCGGCACCAGTATCAAATAGTATGGAAGCATAACAATTATTGAGAAGGAACGTACCAGTAACGACGTTCGGATCTTCTCCTCTCTCGTTCCCGAGTGCATACACTCTTCCCTGAGCAGCTCCAGCTTCCACACGTTGGTCCCCATTATCTTGTCGTCCACGGTTTACTCCAGCTCCACGGTTTCCATGATTGTACCCATTACCACCCGAGCCTTGATTTCCACGGTTCCACGATTCTCTACACTCATTCCTATAGTGTCCCTTCTTTCCACACCCATAACAAGTAACATCTGCCTTGTTTCTCATCTCAGGAGCAGCCTGAACCATAGCAAGAGGTCGAGCTCTACAGTCCTTAGCTGTGTGTCCTTTCTTTGAGCAGTTCTGGAATTTCACACTACACCATCCAGTATGATGCTGGTGGCAACGACCACACTTGGGTGCATCACTGCTCTGATTCTTCTTATCTCCATTCCCAATAGCATAAGCCTTAGCTTGTCTCTTGCTTCGGTGATCATTACCCTTAGAGTGTTGGTCTCTCTTTCTCTTTCCATTCTTCTCCTTATCAGCTCCTTCTAATTCCAACGAATCCATAAGTTGTTGAGCAATAGTGATTGCCTCATGGATGTTTGTAGGCCTAGCAGAAATCACATCATTCCTTGTAGCTACAGGCCACCCATCAGTATACCTCTCGATCTTTTGAGTCTCGGTTTTCACCATATCTGGGCAAAGCAAGGCTAATTCCTGGTAACGACGATTGTAAGTCGTCATATCATTACCTTTCACCTTGTGGTTCCAAAACTTAATCTCTAGCTTCTTGACCTCATTCCTTGGGCAATAAGTCTGAATCAGTAAAGACTTAAATTGTTCCCAAGTCATGGCATAAGCTACATCACTCCCAACTGAATTTCGGTAATTGTTCCACCAAGTTAAAGCTTCATCCTTGAAGGTAAAAGAAGCAAACTTTACCTTCGCATTCTCTGCACAACCACTGACGTTGAACACTGACTTAGTCTTCTCAATCCACCTGACTAAGTAAACCACTCCTTCAGTTCCACCAAACTCAATGGGTCCACAAATCTTGAACTCCTTGTATTGACATCCATTAGCACGAATAGGTGGAAAAGTTCCCGCAGAATTGTTGGAATGATTTGACTCAGCTAGTAGTTCGGCAACTCTTTGCTCTACAAGTTGATTGATCATTGCTTGATCCACAGTAGGTGCGTTAAGTGGAACATGATCATTGTCTCCCTGAACATCAACATTTTGGTTCCTGTTGTTGCAGTTAGTAGTGTCCAGGTTGTCAGGAGTAGGGGTTTCAACATTTCGAGTAGGTCGGCGTCCTCGACGACCAGGGGTAGTCACTGCTGGACCAGTTCTGGTAGCTCTAACAGGGTTTCGTCGTGGTGCCATTGATCTGTAACATCATACAAGTTCATGAGTCTCCAATAGAACTTTTCAATATGCTCAACAAAACAATTTAACGAAGCCAAGTCATGGAAAGAATAGCAACAATACACCATGAAACATCAATGAAACGGACAGGGACTCAATTTCCATAACACCAAAATCACATAATACCATATACTAATAACCATCAACATACAGTAGCGATCTAACATCGTTCCAACTACTGCAAAACCCAAGACATACTAATTGATGAGTGTCTAAATACTCATCATTTCGTTCACATTTAGGCTACTAAAACATCTGAAAACATACAAATATGCTTCAAAATATGAAAATATCACCAAATTGTGTTTTTAGGTGTTACAAGTGCAAAAGGGATGAAAACTGATGAAAAACACATATTTCACTTAATTTACAGTTTCAGTCCCTGAACTTTGACAAATTGGCAAAACTAGTCCCTGGTAAATTAAAACTTGTTCAAATATCATAAAAGGTCCTTGGGATTCATAAGTTGTTAGGAAAAGTCCTTTGAAGTTAAAAATCATAAATTTACAACTTTGGTCCCTCAACTTTGGAAAAGTGTCAAAATCAGTCCCTGGGTTATCTAAAATGGAAAATTTATCAAAATAACCCTTGAACTATTTATAAATGACAAAATTGGTCCTTTTTGTTAACTATTGGATATTTACAGGTTAGCCCTTCAAATTTCAGAAAATTACAAGTTTGGTCCCTGGAGTTTGAGGAATTGGCAGAAAAGGTCCCTGGGAATTATAAATGGAAAAATTACATCTTTGGTCCTTGGGTTATTCACAATTGGCAAGCATGGTCCTTATAACAACTTTGCAAAGTTTACACAACAGGTCCCTCAACTTTGCTCAAAATACAAAAATGGTCCTTGTGTAAAAATAAATCAAACGGACCTTTATTATTGTTGTTGCCCAAAATAAACCCAACACCAAACACCCTCACCCAGCCCACTCCTAGGCCCAACCAAACCCCAGCCCAACCCCCTAAACTAATAAAACCAGGGTCAAACAAAGTCAAAAAAACCACCCCACCCCGCCTTCACTGTTCATCGTCTTCAAAACCACCCCAGTCACCAATACCAGGTGGTATTCCTGCCACCTATCACCTCCACCTTATCACCTCCACCTCACTAAACCTACTCCCACCACCTCTGTACACCCCACATCACCATTAAATGCACTTCCCACTCGAATTTCCTTCCAAACACATTTCATTCCTCTGTTTTTCTTCATAGTACCCCAACTTGCATAAAAATCTCCCAAAAGTTATCATACACCTCATACAAGCCAACAAAAACCCTTAATTGGTTTATAGAGGCTGCAAGCAACCTAAACCACTTTTCCCGCCAAATCCATCCAAACGGTTGAATCAACTTTGACTCATCTAAGGGTCTCAAATGAATGTGGGAAAGTTCAAAGAAGGTGGGGAGATGCTTTTGAGTCCTTATAAAGAAAGAAAGAAGCCAGAGGAAGCAATATCATAGAAATAAAAGTTTATGATCAATTTATTGCTTATCTCTAATTACTGTCTTTTAAATGCTTTCAAAGCTTTGTTACACTCTGACAATTTGTAATAAAACTTTATTTACAGTTGTAGTTTCATTAATCTTTAATTACTTGTCATTTACTTAATTGTCTTTTACTTAAAATTGCCATTTAATTACCTGTCTTTTATAACTGATTAGAGGACTTGATATAAGCACTTAGGCTCCTGACAAAGCCATAAGGCTTTTAGAAACCTTGAAAACAGTTATAATCCATAAATCTCAAAAACACAAAAAGAAACAAGGAAAATAGAAAAGAAATACAAAAATCAGTTCATAGCAAGAAGAAGTTGGAGCAGGGTTGATATTGGATTGCCTTGGGTTTAGAAGCTTAGTGGTAAGCTAATAAGATTGTTCTTGGTCCATGTTCTTGGTTTTTCAGCTAGAAATCTATGTAAGCTTATTTTTCTCATATTTGCAATTTACTGTGTATGCAAGTTATATGCTTGAATCTTTGTTTTCTTATGTTCCTGTGATATATTTAAGTAGATTTATCTATTAAAATAACCTTGTTGTTTGTTGGAATTGATAGTTGCTAGAAATCTTAAAATCTCACAGTTAAAACATCATAATTGTCATTTCATGGTATCCTGATGTTATTGTTGTTGATTTATGTTCAGAAGCTTTAGTTTAATGATATTATAGAGTTTGGAAACAGAGTTGCTGTCTAAATCATTGATTTGCTTTGAAAATCTTCAAAACAGTCATATTAGGGTGTGTTTGGATCAGTATGATCCACTAACCTTATGGGTGTTGTAATTGTTGTTTCTGGTTCAGTCAAGTCATAATAGGTCTAAGATAGTTAGGTAAGTCATAAAATTGGGTAAGTCTAGTGTAGAAAGTCAAAATCCAAAACCAAACCCCTTGACAGTTAACTGTCAAGGATTTAAGGTTCATAAACCCACCCCATTAGCTTATATCTATTAGTTCTAGATTAATTTAGGTTAGTCATAGCTTAATACAGCTTATTAAGTCAGTAGTAGTGATTAGAAATTCATAATAGTCAAACTAGATTAGTTTTGCAAAAAGTCAAAAGTACATTGAGCAGAAAATTCCATTTCTAGTAAGATTTATCTAGATTTTTGTACTAGGTTTGAGACTTTGAAAATTGTTGTGGTAATAGAGTATCAGTAGAGCTACAAGATCCTATAGATATCTAAATTTTGTGAATTTTGCACAAGCTTGTGCACAAGCTCAAAGTGAGCTGCAGGGATAACACCTCCCCTGTGCACTGGGCTCAGTTATACTCACCCAACTTTAGTGGAACCCACAGGTCAACTCAGTGGGCCCCAGGACTTGATTATTGGCTTAATAGAAAGCCCATAAGCTAGGCTATCTGGCTGTGTGCTTATTTTGTTGTTTAGAACCCCTTAGCTAGGGCTGCAAGTGCCCTAAAGGTTGGCCATCTTCTGAGAAAAGCTGAGTAATCAGCTTTTGTACCCAAATACCAATCCCCCTCCTGATCTCATCTGTGGGACCCAGAGGGTGTACCCTAGCTTTTTAGATAGCTTTTCACCCCAACTTTTTAGCTTATTACTTTTCTTGGACTTCCAGAGTTCCTAGTGGACCCCACAAGCCCTCTAAGTTAAGCTTTTAAACCTGTTTGGACTGTGTGGGTGTTGGATTGCTTATTTGCTTTTCTAGTGCTTATTTCTTGTGATTAATTGTTCCTTTTATCTTAGTTTGAGTAGTTATACATCTGTTTTCAGCTTATTTGTGTTTTTTTTATCTTAATTTGGTAGCTTTTCATTTTATACAAAGGTCTAATAAGCTAAAATCCATCCTGTTAAGGATCATTCTGACCCAGTCCATCACCACCACTTTGGTGGTGATTTCTGACCAACTCAGTGGGCCCCAGACATCCTAATTAGCTTTTCCCAACCCCCTCCTACCAGGGAACAAAAGTTGACCAATAGTTTGACCTGATACCCAGTGGACCCCACCTGTATAAGCCCCAAAAGACTGTCCCTAATCTGTCTCAGAATCCAATAAGCCAAGTGCTTATTTTGAGCTTATTAGCTTATTCAGTGGATACTTATTGATTTTTCTTGCTTTAACAAGTTTACTTAACTTATTTGAACTTGAATAATCCATAGTGGGTCCCACATAAGCTCAGTTGAGCTTACTTCCTTATTTGGTCAACTGTGGTCAACTGCCACACTAATAAGCTTACACACAGCTTATTATTAGCTTATAAATTAATTGTTTTTCCAAAAGTTGTTTATTTTTAGGTATAATATAGTTTTATAAAAGAAAAATCCAGAAAATACAACATAAAAATAAGTGATAGTTTCTATTTAATTTAATTGAATTTTAATTTTCATTTTTAGATTTTTATTAAGTAATTTGTAATTTTATATTTTTATTAATTTCCTTATATATTAAAGTATTTTTAATAATTTTCTTAGATTTTTATTTTGTAATTTAGTATTTATTAGAATTAATAATAGTTTTATTAGTATTTAATTAATAAGTAAGTTATAAATAGCATAATTAGTTTTTATATAGTAACACCTAGTTTTTATATTTTTTATAGCTTTTATAGGTCATAAAATAGTTTTATAAATTTTCTCATAATTTTCTAAGGTAATTTAGTATTATTAGTAATTAAAAATAGTTTAATTAGTATAATTAATATAAATAGTTTTTAATTAATAAAAAGCTTATAAAAAGACAAAAACATTTATTTTATTTTTCATACTTTCTTCAAGTTCTAATTTAAGTTTAGAAATTATTTTTGAAAGATTTTAGTTTAAGTTGTAGTATTTATCATTTTTAGTTTGATTTAAATTAGTTTTAATTAAAAAGTTAAATAGTTATTAATTAAATAATTAAATAATAAATAATATATAATATAATAATATAAAAAATAGTTTTCTTTTAAATTTAATTTTCTTTTTAGTTTAAGTTTATAGAATTTTCATTTTTAACCCCTATAGTTTATTTTTTCTTTAAAACTCACCTTTTTCTCTGTACGCAGTCGCGTACGTTTTTAATTTCTTTTACGTTTTTAAGTTTTCTTATTTCAAGGTTTTGTTTATATAGCTTATTAAAGCTATTTTCTTTTCTCTTAGGGTAATCACAAATCACATACCCTTTCCTATTCAATAATTCCCGATCACAGATCCGTTCTAACTCAGGATATCACAATTCCAAGGGACATAAACGACCCGGGGACACTAAACTCCTTGGATATATTGAATTCAGGTTTCTTTAGTTAGTCTTTATTACGGTTGACCGTTCACAAGCGGTTGACAAAATAAAGTTGACTAGAAATTCTTGAAGTCAATTTTTGGCGCCGCTGCCGGGGAGTTGTGCTGCGTTGAACGATTCTGAAGTATCAGATTTGTTGAATACCTATCCATAGTACATATATCTTATATAATATAGTATTTAAATCTTCCATAAACATATAAAACACCAAAAATATTTTATTTTTCTTTCTATATATATATAATATAAAATAAAAACCTAAAAATACTCTTCTCACCCTTATCTGAGTTTCCTTTTCTTCAAGGATCCTTAGACGCGTCTTAGTGCATGCGCACTCGTTCTTCAAGATCATCAAGTCCTCTTCGTGAGCTTGTAGCCATACCTCGAAGAAGTCGTAGACGTTCTGCTCCCTCAGTCGTACCCGAGATACGTACTGATCCTAAACCCCCTGTCATAATGACAGAAGATCGTCCGATGAATGAGCTTCTCCAAGCACCCACCGAGGGTTACGGAGATGCTATTGTTGTTCCAGCCATCGCAGCTGAGAATTTTGAGCTCAAGACTGGGTTGATTAACCTAGCAACCCAGAAGCAATTCTATGGTTTTGATAGGGACAATCCTCATGATCACATTAGATGGTTTAACCAAATCATTGGTACCATCAAATGTAAAAATGTCCCTGAGGAATCAATCAAACTTCTTCTTTTCCCATTTTCCATCGATGGAAATGCCAGGATTTGGCTTGATAAACAGCCCCCTAAATCGATTGAAACATGGGGAGATTTGGTTCATAAATTCATTAATGAATTCTTTCCTCCTTCCAAGACCACATTTCTAAAGAATGAAATCATGAAGTTCTCTCAAAGGTTTGATGAACCATTTGGAGAGGCATGGGATCGTTTCAAAGAATTGCTCCGCAGATGTCCACATCACGGTTTCACCGAATTGATGCAAATGGACACTTTCTACAATGGGTTAAACCCATCTGATCAAAATTCTCTAAACGCCTCAGCTGGAGGTAATTTTCTGAGCAAATCCACAAAGGAAGCCATTGCTTTAATTGAAAACATGTCTAAGGTCCGTACTACGAGAGATAGAACTTATAATTCTCATGCTAGTGCTGGTCCTTCTACATCATCTCCCGTGACTTCTAGCACTGATTCTCAGATTGCTGAACTCACGAAGGCTATCCAAGCTTTGGTTTCCAAGAAAGAGTCCGCTCCGCAAACTTCTCAAACTGCTGAAATTAAAAAGGTAGACGTTTGTGTTACTTGTGGAGGTCCTCATCCATACTACAATTGTACCCACACCGCTGGCAATGCAATTGAAGTCAATGCTATAGCAGGCAGTTCCAATCAAGGAGGAATTCCATTCCGTCCTCAAGTGGAAACAAACTACCGTGCTAACAACCAAGGAGGACAGCCTGGATTATACCAACCAAACAATGCTAATAGGTTCATTCCTAACCAGCAAAGAGGGCAAAACACACATAATCAATATCATGCCCCGAGCAATCAAATGGTTCCTTTTCAATACCCACCCCACAAGGGAAATTCAAATCAAGGGTATTCAGCTCCTGCTCATCAAATGGTTCCTTATCAAGAATCTCCCTCCAATGACCTCGCTAACCACATCAAGGTTAATGATGCTAACATGAGGGCAATGCAGAACCAAATCTCCAATTTGAAGAATGAATTTAATTCTTCAATTGCAAAAAACAACCATGAGCTGAGGAATGATATTAAGGACATGTTTGCTGGTTTAGTAAAACAACTAAATCCACCATCTACCTCGGGAACTCTCCCAGGTAACACTGTTCCAAATCCAAAGGGTGAACTTAAAGCTATTACCACTCATAGTGGTAAAGCTCATGATGGACCATCGATTTCTATTCCTTCTCCGGTGAAGGAAAGAGAACGAGAAACCAAGGTGACAAAGGACCCGGTACTTCCTTCTAATAATAGAAGTGCTCATTACGTCCAAACCACGGTTGTCCCAAAATCTACAACCCCTGCCACTCCTACATCGTCAAGAATAGATCCTACTCTTTCACGATTCACGGTTAAAAGTTTGTCAAGCAATCTTTATGACCAAAGGGCAGCTGTGACTTATTCTCATATGCTTAATTCTGCCCGTAGGAGTGTATTAGACGACAGTGATGATGAGGAGGAGGATTCCAATGTCATCAAAGCTATCACCACTCGTAGTGGTGCTGCTTATGATGGACCCTCAATGCCTATCCCTCCTCCATTGTATGATGTGGAAAAAGAGGCGGAGGATACAACAGACAAAGTGCAAATTCCAAACTCACAAAGTACATCACAAGTCTCTCCTCCGGTCCTCCCTAAAAAGAAATCCAAATCAAGAGTTGTCTTTGAATCTGAAGAGACTCCTGAGAATACCGTCCCTAAATCCAAACCTTATCTTCCGTACCCATCACGTATGAATAAGGATAGGACCCGTGAAAAGAATAGTCAACAAATAGATAAATTCTTTCAAATCTTTAAAGAATTGCATTTTGACATTAGTTTCGCGGATTCCCTCATTCTAATGCCTAAGTTTGCAGCGACAATCAAACAACTGCTAAACAACAAAGAAAAGCTGTTTGAGATGGCGAAAACTCCAGTAAGCGAAAACTGCTCGGCAGTTATCTTAAAGAAGCTTCCTGTAAAGCTTGGAGATCCTGGGAAATTCCTAATACCTTGTGTATTCCCAGGAATGATTGAATGCTACGCCTTGGCCGATCTCGGTGCTAGCATCAATCTAATGCCTTATTCAGTGTGGAAGAAACTTTCTCTTCCTGAACTCTCCTCTACCTGCATGACTCTCGAGCTTGCAGATCGTACCATATCTATACCCCTTGGCATTGCTGAGGATGTATTTGTTAAAGTAGGGAGGTTCCATTTTCCAGCAGACTTTGTGGTCGTTGACTTTGATGCCGATCAAAAGGTTCCTCTCATTCTTGGGAGAGGATTCCTTAGAACCGGCCATGCTCTTATTGATGTTTTGGAGCATGAGATCACCTTACGTGTTGGTAAGGAAGCTGTTACATTTGGTCAAGATCAAACTTCGAGGTACTCCTCAAACTATAACTCTGAATCGGTTAACCGAATCGATTTCATTGATGTTACTTCAAAGGAGTATTCTCAAGAAAATCTTGATTATTTTCATAATTCTGTGAGTGGTAATCCCACTCCATCTTCTACTACTATCTTAGCCAACTTTTCATCTTCTCTCATTCTGGATGAGACTGAAAGTGATCCCATTTGGGATGAAGATGAGACTGAAAGTGATCCCATTTGGGATGAAGATGAGACTGAAAGTGATCCCATTTGGGATGAAGATGAAACTGAGAGTGATGAGGAGGGAGATATTCTTCTCCTTGAGGAATTAATGCATAATGATCCAATTCCCCCTCCTCCACTAAAAGAACTTCATAATGAGAGTACTGATTCTATTCTGGATGAAATCGATGTTTATCTCGATTTAGACACATTTATGCCAGGTATTGATGATGCCGAGAGTAATCAGGAGGGAGATGTCAGTCTTCTTCTTGAACAACTTTTATACCCAGAAAATTATCCCACCCTCCCACCCAAACAACTTCATAAGGAGGAATTCAAATCAGTTGAAGAAAATGATAAAATTCCTGAGATCAAGCACAAGACCTTGCCTCCTTCACTTAAAATTCAAATTCTTGAGGAGGAAGTTCTTGTGATTACTGCTGTTCTGATCTCCCTACTACCCTTCACCTATCCGGTGATTTCTCCTTCTCTTCACTCATTCGAGAGTGAGGATGTTACCTTTGACCCTGGCATTTTCCATATAAACATTGGTTTAAATGCCAGATATATCTCTCTTGGTGTGGAACTTTCATGTACTTCAATATGTATGCAAACATTTTGTATTAAAGTTCGATGGAGATGGTTTCTTCCACTTACTTCCCCATACATTTTTAAATTGTTTTTTCTCCCGGTCTGTTCAGGAGCTCTTTATTACAGTTAACCGTTCACAAGCGGTTAGCTTGCGTGATAAACCTGACAGTTTGGGAGGAAAGAAATCAAATACGGGGTCGAGTCCGGCTAGTGACTCAGGAATCAAAAACATTAGCAAAAACATGGGCTTGTCACCCGTGTGTAACACCCAAGTGTGGGGGAGATGCCCCACATGTTGTAAATATGTAAATATCTTTCAAATCTTCATATAAAAAAAAACAAAAAAACAAAAAAAAAATGTACATATAGTGATAGCTTCTATTTAAGAAGTTTTATCTAAAAAATAATTGTATGTATATACATCTTAAATAATGGCTAGTAATATTTCCCTTTCACGTTCTAAGTTCGGTTTAACACCCGGTACTTTAAATATTGAGGGCAATATTCAGTTCTAAAGTGTGGGGGGGGGGGGGGGGGGGGATTCTCACGAATTTAAACACATGTTCCATCAGGAACCCCCAATTTAGCCAAAAATTTTAAAATTTTTTCTCACTTAGAACGCAATAAATGGTATCAATCCTCCATGTCTAACCCACAACAGGATTGGCTAATCCAGGAGCAAACGGTTCTTGGTAAAGATAACTCAAACCCGTTTATGGCTTGCAATTTGCCAAAAATTGTATGGTTCCTCAACTCCCCATTATCCTCAAAAGCTAATGAGTTGGCTAGCCCGCAAGATTATGGCTTGTGGTAAAGGCCGTGGAAAAACCATAATTGGTAATCAGCTCACCAAGATGTTGACTATTCCATCAAGAGTTGGCTAGTCCAGAAGCAAACGGCTTTTGGTAAAGACTAATCAAATCCGTTGACAGCTGGTGGTTTGCTCAAAATCACACGGTTATCAGGTGTACCACAGTTCTCACACCTGGCTACTCCAGAAGTGATGGCTTTTGGTAAATAGTTCTTTGAAATCCATTAAAACTTCATAAAATATTGCTAGGGACTAGCAATAGTTTAGTGTGGGGGATTGATGAGTGTCTAAATACTCATCATTTCGTTCACATTTAGGCTACTAAAACATCTGAAAACATACAAATATGCTTCAAAATATGGAAATATCACCAAATTGTGTTTTTAGGTGTTACAAGTGCAAAAGGGATGAAAACTGATGAAAAACACATATTTCACTTAATTTACAGTTTCAGTCCCTGAACTTTGACAAATTGGCAAAACTAGTCCCTGGTAAATTAAAACTTGTTCAAATATCATAAAAGGTCCTTGGGATTCATAAGTTGTTAGGAAAAGTCCTTTGAAGTTAAAAATCATAAATTTACAACTTTGGTCCCTCAACTTTGGAAAAGTGTCAAAATCAGTCCCTGGGTTATCTAAAATGGAAAATTTATCAAAATAACCCTTGAACTATTTATAAATGACAAAATTGGTCCTTTTTGTTAACTATTGGATATTTACAGGTTAGCCCTTCAAATTTCAGAAAATTACAAGTTTGGTCCCTAGAGTTTGAGGAATTGGCAGAAAAGGTCCCTGGGAATTATAAATGGAAAAATTACATCTTTGGTCCTTGGGTTATTCACAATTGGCAAGCATGGTCCTTATAACAACTTTGCAAAGTTTACACAACAGGTCCTTCAACTTTGCTCAAAATACAAAAATGGTCCTTGTGTAAAAATAAATCAAACGGACCTTTATTATTGTTGTTGCCCAAAATAAACCCAACACCAAACACCCTCACCCAGCCCACTCCTAGGCCCAACCAAACCCCAGCCCAACCCCCTAAACTAATAAAACCAGGGTCAAACAAAGTCAAAAAAACCACCCCACCCCGCCTTCACTATTCATCGTCTTCAAAACCACCCCAGTCACCAATACCAGGTGGTATTCCTGCCACCTATCACCTCCACCTTATCACCTCCACCTCACTAAACCTACTCCCACCACCTCTGTACACCCCACATCACCATTAAATGCACTTCCCACTCGAATTTCCTTCCAAACACATTTCATTCCTCTGTTTTTCTTCATAGTACCCCAACTTGCATAAAAATCTCCCAAAAGTTATCATACACCTCATACAAGCCAACAAAAACCCTTAATTGGTTTATAGAGGCTGCAAGCAACCTAAACCACTTTTCCCGCCAAATCCATCCAAACGGTTGAATCAACTTTGACTCATCTAAGGGTCTCAAATGAATGTGGGAAAGTTCAAAGAAGGTGGGGAGATGCTTTTGAGTCCTTATAAAGAAAGAAAGAAGCCAGAGGAAGCAATATCATAGAAATAAAAGTTTATGATCAATTTATTGCTTATCTCTAATTACTGTCTTTTAAATGCTTTCAAAGCTTTGTTACACTCTGACAATTTGTAATAAAACTTTATTTATAGTTATAGTTTCATTAATCTTTAATTACTTGTCATTTACTTAATTGTCTTTTACTTAAAATTGCCATTTAATTACCTGTCTTTTATAACTGATTAGAGGACTTGATATAAGCACTTAGGCTCCTGACAAAGCCATAAGGCTTTTAGAAACCTTGAAAACAGTTATAATCCATAAATCTCAAAAACACAAAAAGAAACAAGGAAAATAGAAAAGAAATACAAAAATCAGTTCATAGCAAGAAGAAGTTGGAGCAGGGTTGATATTGGATTGCCTTGGGTTTAGAAGCTTAGTGGTAAGCTAATAAGATTGTTCTTGGTCCCTGTTCTTGGTTTTTCAGCTAGAAATCTATGTAAGCTTATTTTTCTCATATTTGCAATTTACTGTGTATGCAAGTTATATGCTTGAATCTTTGTTTTCTTATGTTCCTGTGATATATTTAAGTAGATTTATCTATTAAAATAACCTTGTTGTTTGTTGGAATTGATAGTTGCTAGAAATCTTAAAATCTCACAGTTAAAACATCATAATTGTCATTTCATGGTATCATGATGTTATTGTTGTTGATTTATGTTCAGAAGCTTTAGTTTAATGATATTATAGAGTTTGGAAATAGAGTTGCAGTCTAAATCATTGATTTACTTTGAAAATCTTCAAAACAGTCATATTAGGGTGTGTTTGGATCAGTATGATCCACTAACCTTAAGGGTGTTGTAATTGTTGTTTCTGGTTCAGTCAAGTCATAATAGGTCTAAGATAGTTAGGTAAGTCATAAAATTGGGTAAGTCTAGTGTAGAAAGTCAAAATCCAAAACCAAACCCCTTGACAGTTAACTGTCAAGGATTTAAGGTTCATAAACCCACCCCATTAGCTTATATCTATTAGTTCTAGCTTAATTTAGGTTAGTCATAGCTTAATACAGCTTATTAAGTCAGTAGTAGTGATTAGAAATTCATAATAGTCAAACTAGATTAGTTTTGCAAAAAGTCAAAAGTACATTGAGCAGAAAATTCCATTTCTAGTAAGATTTATCTAGATTTTTGTACTAGGTTTGAGACTTTGAAAATTGTTGTGGTAATAGAGTATCAGTAGAGCTACAAGATCCTATAGATATCTAAATTTTGTGAATTTTGCACAAGCTTGTGCACAAGCTCAAAGTGAGCTGCAGGGATAACACCTCCCCTGTGCACTGGGCTCAGTTATACTCACCCAACTTTAGCGGAACCCACAGGTCAACTCAGTGGGCCCCAGGACTTGATTATTGGCTTAATAGAAAGCCCATAAGCTAGGCTATCTGGCTGTGTGCTTATTTTGTTGTTTAGAACCCCTTAGCTAGGGCTGCAAGTGCCCTAAAGGTTGGCCATCTTCTGAGAAAAGCTGAGTAATCAGCTTTTGTACCCAAATACCAATCCCCCTCCTGATCTCATCTGTGGGACCCAGAGGGTGTACCCTAGCTTTTTAGATAGCTTTTCACCCCAACTTTTTAGCTTATTACTTTTCTTGGACTTCCAGAGTTCCTAGTGGACCCCACAAGCCCTCTAAGTTAAGCTTTTAAACCTGTTTGGACTGTGTGGGTGTTGGATTGCTTATTTGCTTTTCTAGTGCTTATTTCTTGTGATTAATTGTTCCTTTTATCTTAGTTTGAGTAGTTATACATCTGTTTGCAGCTTATTTGTGTTTTTTTATCTTAATTTGGTAGCTTTTCATTTTATACAAAGGTCTAATAAGCTAAAATCCATCCTGTTAAGGATCATTCTGACCCAGTCCATCACCACCACTTTGGTGGTGATTTCTGACCAACTCAGTGGGCCCCAGACATCCTAATTAGCTTTTCCCAACCCCCTCCTACCAGGGAACAAAAGTTGACCAATAGTTTGACCTGATACCTAGTGGACCCCACCTGTATAAGCCCCAAAAGACTGTCCCTAATCTGTCTCAGAATCCAATAAGCCAAGTGCTTATTTTGAGCTTATTAGCTTATTCAGTGGATACTTATTGATTTTTCTTGCTTTAACAAGTTTACTTAACTTATTTGAACTTGAATAATCCATAGTGGGTCCCACATAAGCTCAGTTGAGCTTACTTCCTTATTTGGTCAACTGTGGTCAACTGCCACACTAATAAGCTTACACACAGCTTATTATTAGCTTATAAATTAATTGTTTTTCCAAAAGTTGTTTATTTTTAGGTATAATATAGTTTTATAAAAGAAAAATCCAGAAAATACAACATAAAAATAAGTGATAGTTTCTATTTAATTTAATTGAATTTTAATTTTCATTTTTAGATTTTTATTAAGTAATTTGTAATTTTATATTTTTATTAATTTCCTTATATATTAAAGTATTTTTAATAATTTTCTTAGATTTTTATTTTGTAATTTAGTATTTATTAGAATTAATAATAGTTTTATTAGTATTTAATTAATAAGTAAGTTATAAATAGCATAATTAGTTTTTATATAGTAACACCTAGTTTTTATATTTTTTATAGCTTTTATAGGTCATAAAATAGTTTTATAAATTTTCTCATAATTTTCTAAGGTAATTTAGTATTATTAGTAATTAAAAATAGTTTAATTAGTATAATTAATATAAATAGTTTTTAATTAATAAAAAGCTTATAAAAAGACAAAAACATTTATTTTATTTTTTATACTTTTTTCAAGTTCTAATTTAAGTTTAGAAATTATTTTTGAAAGTTTTTAGTTTAAGTTGTAGTATTTATCATTTTTAGTTTGATTTAAATTAGTTTTAATTAAAAAGTTAAATAGTTATTAATTAAATAATTAAATAATAAATAATATAATAATATAAAAAATAGTTTTCTTTTTAATTTAATTTTCTTTTTAGTTTAAGTTTATAGAATTTTCATTTTTAACCCCTATAGTTTATTTTTTCTTTAAAACTCACCTTTTTCTCTGTACGCAGTCGCGTACGTTTTTAATTCCTTTTACGTTTTTAAGTTTTCTTATTTCAAGGTTTTGTTTATATAGCTTATTAAAGCTATTTTCTTTTCTCTTAGGGTAATCACAAATCACATACCCTTTCCTATTCAATAATTCCCGATCACAGATCCGTTCTAACTCAGGATATCACAATTCCAAGGGACATAAACGACCCGGGGACACTAAACTCCTTGGATATATTGAATTCAGGTTTCTTTAGTTAGTCTTTATTACGGTTGACCGTTCACAAGCGGTTGACTAAATAAAGTTGACTAGAAATTCTTGAAGTCAATTTTTGGCGCCGCTGCCGGGGAGTTGTGCTGCGTTGAACGATTCTGAAGTATCAGATTTGTTGAATACCTATCCATAGTACATATATCTTATATAATATAGTATTTAAATCTTCCATAAACATATAAAACACCAAAAATATTTTATTTTTCTTTCTATATATATATAATATAAAATAAAAACCTAAAAATACTCTTCTCACCCTTATCTGAGTTTCCTTTTCTTCAAGGATCCTTAGACGCGTCTTAGTGCATGCGCACTCGTTCTTCAAGGTCATCAAGTCCTCTTCGTGAGCTTGTAGCCATACCTCGAAGAAGTCGTAGACGTTCTGCTCCCTCAGTCGTACTCGTGAATCTCCATCAAAACTCTCCTCATCTCAATCGACCTGCCCTCAACAACAGTCATGTCAACTCTTAAATCCGCTAAAAACTCTCCAATAACTCTATCAAGTCGATCAGATACACGTGCAACTCTCTCACCAAGCTCAGTAATCTGAGCCCATAACCTGCCAATCTCACCTAACTCTGCATGCTCAGCAGAAACCTCAGAAGATGCATCCGATGCCACCGGGCTACCAGGTGGTGAATCTAACAGAAACGGATGATCAGGTGAGACAGGCTCAATCGGATGTATAGGTGAATCAGGCTCCTCAGCCTGAGCTGGTGGTACTAACACATCATCATCATCAGGCATCTCATCCTCCTGAGGGTCATCCTCCTCCTCAGGGTCATCATCATTACTCTGCTCAGCCTCCTGAGGGTCATCCTCCTGCTCAGGGTCATCAGCCTCATCCTCGTACTCCTCCTCCTCCTTATCGGAAGAGTACCTCATCAATCGTCGTCTCCTAATAGGTGAACCATGTGGAGATGTGGTAGGTGATCTAGGACGACGACGCAATGATATGGGTGGCGCCTCAGACAGAAGAGAGTGAGCATCAATCTGTAAAGGTGATGGAGTAGGGCGTACCGACATGCGTGCCGTAGCTCGGTGGGCAAAGCGTGGGGCCACGCGAGCCAAAGCCTGATGAAGAGTAAGCTGCCTCGATGTACCAGGGAGCCCTAAAGAAGATGAGGGTCCCTGCGTAGATGCAGCAGGTGGTGCTGAAGTAGAAGCTGTCTGCGGCACAGTAGCTGAAAGCATGGCCATCTGGTAAGGATCATCAGATGCCATAGTGAACTGTGCAGGTAAAACCGGTGCAGTAAGAATATCCTCGACAACATCGGGCATATGGGAGGCCATGGTCTGTGACAACGGCGTAGGGTAGGTGTAAGTGTTTCAAAACAACTAAATCACAACTCAAAATACCATACCAAAAATCCTCATTAATTAATTCAAACATATAATCTCAATAAAGAGTTTCAAACACCGCATTACTAAAATGTTTATAAATCAATTAGACCATATAATTCCTCGAAACGCCATCTTATTACTAAAATCCATAAACCTCAAATCATCTCAATAAATCCCAAATCTAACAATCATCTCAAATATCTCATAATACCTCAAATAATAGAAGATGCTTCGGCTTGGCGGGCTGGCGGGCAGTGGTCAAGGATCATTTTCTATAAAAATTCGGTTATAGTTTAGGCGTTTATTTACCTAGTTCTCTATAACCTTGGCTCTGATACCAATCTGTAACACCCCCAAAATTTGATACAGCGGAAGACTCAACAAGCTTTCGGGGTGCTACGGGGATTGGTATCCAACACAAGACATAATAGAACGAGATAAAGTAAACATAATAAAAACGCAACCAAAACGGGGTTTTAAAGTTTACATTTATCCCAACATCATTCAGAGTCAGGCCCAAAATAACACAACAGTAGGTCCATAATTAATTATCAGAGTTTAGAAAAATAGATCCATAAACCATGAGCCTTAGCCGAGCCTCCCATTCCAAGCATCCATATCATCACTTAATTACCTGAGAAAACGTGCTAAAAGTCAGCTTTCGCTGGTGAGATCATAGGTTTAAATTCATCTAACAATATAGTGGACATATACGCAAAACGCTTGCTAGCTAGACTAAGGATTCACTAAAAGCCTGCGGATACCCTCCGCTCCAATCCTAACACACGGATACCCTCCGTTCCAACATAGATATTCGGGTAACCCCCGCAATACCAAATAAATACTCGGATAACCTCCAAAGTATCAATAACCTATAGGTGCACGCTACAATATCTAAATAAGCCAACCTTGAATAGTACACACGAACCGTGTGACTAAAGCTGACAATAACCACATAAGTCAACCTTGAATAGTACACATAAAATGTGACTAAAGCTGACAAAACATCCTAGTTCATACGCATAGCAAGTTTAGAAATAATATAAAAGCGATAATAGTCCACATAAGATAATTTGCACGTTTCTCACCCCAAAGTATTGAAAACATAGTTCAAGAGTAAAAGTGGGGCTATGACTCACCTCTAGTCCAGAAAATAGCAAGAAGAAGTCGGTAGAAATAAGATGTATAGTAACTCACGAAACAGCAACTACGGACTCGGCACGACCTAACAATATCAACTCGTTCAGAAATCTTTTCCTCAAATTCAAAATATTCCCAAACCCGGACGAAATCCGTTTTATTTCCGAAAATCCATTTCGTATTAGTTTGATGTACTCGCGTTTGGTATCCATACGGGTGGTGGGTCGACACAAGACAAACCAAGAAGGTCATACAAGAATAATAAAATGAACTATAGATCTAATGTTAGCCCAATATATTATTTAAATAAATCGCCGAAGTTTATTAAATCCGTCGATTTGCTAATCCTCGTATTTATTCACGTAATATACCGTTACAAGATTACACCCAATCTTAAAACACATAGCACATAAATACTATATGGTATATATCGTAGTTTAATAAATTCCTCATATACATCGTCAAATTGGCCAGATTTCCCGATATATATATATATATATATATATATATATATATATATATATATATATATATATATATATATATATATATATATTCGCAATTTATTACACTTTACATATACCGCAACCTATGGGCGTCGTAGGATACAATGCCCATTAATATATTCATTTCATATAGCCAAATAACCCGGTTCAACCCTACGGTTAAGTGGTTATTTAGTTATAGAAAACGTTTATATTAATCGTCATATATCCGTGACAACACGAAAGTCACAAATAAAACTTACCTGAACTCGAGTGACAACGACTCCGCATAACTCGATAAGTTTACTCGTTATATATAAAATGACATTTTTATTTAATATTTAGTAATTGTCGAGAGTTTCTCATTTTATAACACATTTTTATAATAATAATACGTTCAATAATATTACGCCACTTTCGTAGCCTAATATATATCTAGTCGTATTATTTATAATATGACTCGTGATTATTATTATTATTAATATACGCGCCTATATAATTATATATCCGTTATTCACGTCTATATATTCATATAAACATTTATATTATCAATAACTATTATTACGAGTTTTATTACTTATGTTTTATTTGTAAATAGTTATCGAGTCATACGAAATGGTCACATGTCCGAGTCATGACTCTCGGCTCATTGTCCAAGTCCAAAGTAATAAGCAAATGTCATAAATACAAAAGTATCTCCGTCCAACACAATCCCAATCCACGTGCTACAACAATAGGGTCCGACTACGGCACCCGACTAACCTATCTCCGTCAATCTAAGTGACCGTCTCACAATCGGTCCCCAAAACCATTTTTCGTCAACACTTCTTCAATATATACCACGAGTCCAAAATAACTCGTCATCCGCTTAAAATCCCATAAGTCGCAATAATAATGATAACCAACAATATATATACAAAAATAACCACAACAATTAAAATTAGCCGAAATATATATATTTCGACATCAACCACGGTTCTCAAAAATTAACCGTACACGGGTCAAGTATTAAGTCAACTAAAGTCAAATCATATACAAAGAGCCACGTGGGTCCCACCCGAGACCACTACGGTCGTGGCTAGCGCACACGAGCTCGACCCAAATGACCCCATTCGACCCATTTTGGGTCTTCGGCTCCCACAAGAGTCGACCAACACAAAAAAAAAATAACCAAACCATGGGCCAAATCAAATAAGTCAAATAATCACAATGACCAACAATGGTCAACCATCAAGAAAACGGGTCAAAATGACCACCAAGACCCGAAATTAATAAAAAATCGAGGAGGAGGCCTCGGCTAGGGGGTCGACCACGCATCAAAACCCAACCAAACATCAAAACCCGGATACCAAACCAAGATTCAACACGTTTTTAGCAAAACCCATTATCACTTTTATCCATTTTCTCCAAATCCGATCCATATTAATAAAAATTCGTGGGTTTGGGTAAGTTTTTCAACAAAAACGAGGCACCTTGTGCACACTTACCCGTGGATCTACAATAATAAACCAAGAAAGATGGTGAAGGTGATGTGGGTGGCGTCAGTGGTGGTAGAACGAGGCGAGGGGGATGGTTTTTGGGCGCGTGAATCACCACAACGTAACAAGGAGAAGGTGGGGAGTATTTTGGAGTGGCGGTGTACAGTGGATAACGGCGGTGGTGGCCGGATTTTGGGTGTGGCCGGCGGTGAGGAAGAAGAGAGGAGAGGGTGGGTGAGATTTTTAGTGAAAATGATAAATGGGGTTTAGGGTTAGGGTTATAAAATAAAGTATTTTCACTTTGGGTCCCTCAACTAAGTTTCCTTATTATTTGCACACCAAACCTTTTTCTTCCAAGTTTAATTAATAAAAACGTCCCCTCACGTAAGTGAAAACTTACGATAAAAATATTGTACGTCCCCGAAACTCGTTATTTTCACCATTTGACGGGCTATATATATATTCCGCCGAAATTTATAATAAATACGTGATGCGTGGGAATCGCAACAGGCTTTACCTCTCGAGGGATCTCGAGAAGCTTACAACCCCCACCAGGCAGTGTACCTGATCGTTGTAGTATAGTATAGTGACAAGTACCGGGGGATTGATCGTTCAGCTTAGGAATAGTGTCGCTAGGATTAGAAAGCCTAAATACTAGTTCTAAAGGTGAGGGATAATTATTTTTGTGTTTTTATATTTTATAGAAAGCAAATTAAAATCTCGGGTTTGAAGGATTTGGGCGGAATTAGTTGCTATTCAACTAACCCAATACTAAGATGCAATCAAAATAAAATACTAGAAATGAAAATAAACTAATTTATACTAAAGTTGTGAGCAGTAATTGGAGAAAATGTGTTTACTTAGATTTCACTACTCCCTAGATATCTTTTACACGTTAATTACTTGTTATAATTGCATGGATGACGGATCGTATTCCTTAATACCATTCATGGGGTGGCACACATAACTCCCCAATTCTATGAGCTCTTATCTCCTCCTACACCATGCCCAGCACAACTATAGGGATTGTAAACAGTGGCTCATGCATTAAATACAACCAATAAAGACCTAGTGCGCGTTGGTTCATGTTTCTTAAGACGTTCAAGCATGTTACCAATTGGAGATCTGCCAGTTTTCTTAAGCCTAACATATAAATCATTCATCCAAGACAAGAATAAACAAGTAATCAACACATAATCAATATCTAGGTTTCATTAGATCTAAGCAAACACAAGATAGATCTAGCCTAGCATGATAGAATTAAGACAAGAACATGATATAGACAACCAACACATAGACATATTGATTGAATTAGAAGAACACTTATCTTGATTAATCATGCAAGGTATCAAGGGGTTGGAACCCTTGAAAAACCTGTAAAGTTACACCAAAATCGTACTTAGGGTTTCTCCCCAAAACTTCTCTTTTCAAATGTAAAAAATTAGAAAACTATATATAGGAAAAGGGGTCTGACGGCGTCAAGACCAAATAGGTGACGCCGTCACCACGCCGCCAAAACAATCCTCGGACTGCCTAGATCTACATTTGACGCTGTCAAGAACAATACATTTCCAGGCCGTAATGACTTTAACTCTTGACGCCCTACCTTCATGACGCCGTCAAAACTCTTCTGGGTCGTCATGGAATTTTACTCTTGACGCCGTCAGGGAACTACTCTTGACGCCGTCATGCACTGTTCCGAGCATGAAAAATTAAGACTTTGGCGTTTTCTTCACTTTTATGCTCCAAAAACGTCCGAATTGCTTCCTTTTCCAGATTTCACTCCCAAAGTACCTAAAATCACAAAAGGAACGATTTAGGGCAATATTTGATCAAATAAATTCGGATTCGGGCTTAAATGACCCCCTAAAAACGGATCATTTTTCGCCTCATCATATACCCTTACACTTGAGATTTGCTTGTCCTCAAGCAAATGCGCTTTTATTCTACTCAAAAGACAAGTTAGGGGTCATTTAACACTAATATAAAAGTAATTACACCA
This sequence comes from Artemisia argyi, assembly GCA_030686995.1. Taxonomy (NCBI): domain Eukaryota; kingdom Viridiplantae; phylum Streptophyta; class Magnoliopsida; order Asterales; family Asteraceae; genus Artemisia; species Artemisia argyi. The sequence continues at coordinate 29,129,455 of CM060706.1, read as the reverse complement.
AATAATCGTTCCACTAAAGACCAATAGACAAGCACGGAGGTCATACACAAGCACCTCACAAATAGTGTTTAGATACTCACATCTCTCGGGTGTAATAAAGTGTAAATTACAATATGGAAATGGAAGATATCTCTCACTACCTGTCATAGCAAAATAGATTACCATAGGCTTGGGAAAGGATCAAACCTCCACCACATGGCGTAAGCACCTAGGATAAACTATCAAAGAGGTCTTTTAAAAGGTTGTAACGTTAGGTGTAGGGATATGAAATACACGGTTTTGTTGGATAAAGGAAGTTTTACTGGTGGCGAGTTAACAATCTTGGTTAATTACATGTACAATATGGCGTTGCTAAGCCAAGACTAGACTCGACTTAAGCTAATAAATGAAAAATAACAAAAACATAAAATGAACATAGAATAAAAAGGGATGGTAGTCCGTCTTTTTTTTTTTTTTTTTTTTTTTTTTTTTTTTTTTTTTTTTTTTTTTTGCATACATTCTTACCCTACCATCCAAAATAATATATCATAGGGAATTGAGCATTCCCCTTACACTTGAATCTTTACATACTTTACATTAAACTAATCTAATGACTCGAATTAAGAAAATCAAAACACTTGGAGCACTTTTAAGATTAACGTACATATGGGGGTAATAATATTATGTTCTTCCCCATTACTCCATAAAATAAGTACTTTACCCATGAGTCCCAATCGTCCCAAAACAATATGTACAAGGATATGACTCGACTTAGCAACCATGTAATCAATTAGAAAGTTAACTTAGGGTTTAACAAATAACAATAATGCACTAAAAATGAGCGCATACACGGAAGGCTAAGGCAATTTGGTTGTACATTTAAGTGGGGTGTAACAAATTCTTCCTTTAAGTAAGATGCTTAAAGTTAGAAACGAAAAGATAGGCTCGGAGGGGTGTACAAGGGGTTTCGTGTACTAAAAATGAGTACAACGCTAAGGGTGTGGAAAAATTAGTTGACTTAACTAGCCAAGTAATATGACTTAAATGGTCAAGTAATTATGATACGGGTTTAACACAAGGGTAATCCTAATGCCTCTTATCATGTAGTAAATCCTACTACACGAATGTAGTCTCACTAGCGGTCTCGGGATGCATCACTAACGCAAGTTCTAGAATCTAAATGCTACCGGTACACTCATAAGCACTAATAGTGAATGCTTTTCCTATCAAATCTAAAGGCGAACCTCACATATTTGGGTGTAAAATTTTTCTGAATATACGGTTATGTGCTAGTCATACAATCTCCTATCCATGAGACGCTTGCTATGGCTAAAGTTTCACTCCTAAATGTTGTAAAAAAATTTAAATTTGGCGCTAAAATTGCACTAACAAGTATTTCTCATAGTTTTATTACACATCTACCATCAAACAAAACAAACTCAAGCGAAAGTGCATATGTAAGGTATCATCTTTTTACCCTCCCCTTACACTTAAGATGAACATTGTCCCCAATGTTCAAGTAAAGAATGTAAAAGTGAAAAAGTAAAGAGAATGAAATCAAATACTCCCCTGATTCGCTCGGTATGGATAATAGGATGGCCAGGTTAGATCTTCCTCCAAGAAAATGAACAATCAAAGCTTCCCTTCCAGAATATAAATCATCTTCTTGTCATACATAACCTGTAAAACCTGACAAAATAGACAAGACAACCTCGCGTAAAATCGGCGGCATCCTATATAAGTTTCTAAATCCTAGAAAACAAGATAAGATATAATGCTTGTGGAATGAAGTTTGCAGATCTCCTGGAGATTATAAAACTTAATAATTCACAAAAACCATAAGACTCCGTTAGAAAAACAAAACCGGTAAAATTTCCAGATTTTAACTCCTGACGCCGTCAAGAGTAAACTCCTGACGCCGTCAGAATTGACCTGCAGAAATCCTTATGTTAAGTTTCCGGAAAATTTCTGGAAACACTTGGTCCTACTTCCTGGAAAATCCTGCAAAACTTCATTATGACTCAATACAAGCATTTGACTCTAACAAATACGAATATACATGTTCATTTAATATTGTGGAGAATCATGATCGGTTTGTTTCTTAAAAACATATTTGGGGTTTTCCCTTACACTTATCTTTTGCAAAAATACCTTTAGGTGGAGTTAAGACTAGGCCAAAACAACAAAGTAAAGTATTTCCACATTTTAGTTTAGAAACATGATCTACCAACAATAAAAATAAAGCATGCATACGGAAGCAAATAACAAACAAACAAATAAAATCACACAAAACATGGGTTGCCTCGCAAGAAGCGCTTTTCTTTATTTACGAGTCTTGTAGCTAGACTCAAGGTCATGGGTTACTACGTGACTTCATCATTGGTTCCACTCTCTAGGTCGTCTTCTAAACCAGTTTTGTATTCCGGACCTAGTTGTAAGCATTCTTTATAGAAACCAAGCATCCTATTCTTTATATATTCTACTCCTCTTCGTCTATCCTCCTCATTCCTATAATAAGCCGCTTGCTTGTGTTCTTTTTCGAAATTAGAGAGAAGGCGGTATTGCTCAATCTTGTAGGGCATTTGATAGGCAACCTCATCGTTCTCTTCCTTAAATCTAACTATCCCTAAAGTCGGATCATAACTCATCCTAGTGGCTTCAACAAATGGTTTTCCGAATATTATTTGGCTTAGGCAAGCATCTATCACCGGACGAATGTCTTCTACTATCATAAAATCGATTTCATAGGTAAGATTCCCTATAATCACATGTAATCCCTTCACTCTTCCTGCAAAATTACTTATCAGATTCTTACCGGGCATCATCCTAAAATTAAGTTGCTTCTTCATCACCCAATTGTAATAAGTCCTAGTCATGATGTTCACGGGGGATCTAAGGTCGACGTAAGCCTTCCATATATGCATGTGCCCGATATTGCATGGGATGTTAATGTTAGAGGGGTCTCCCATTTTGATAAGGGGTGTGCCGAAGATATATGGTCTCTCGGGACTATCGAATAGATCTTTATGGTACTCCCGTTCTTCCTCGGTGGGCAACTTATCAAAGTATTTTTCTATAGGCTCTACCTCCTCTAACTCCTTTTCCTTGTTAACCTTAACTTTCCTACTCTCATCCTTAATCTCGGCCTCTACTCTAACTTCATCCTGGTCACTCCTCTCTATCTCCTTATCTATCGGTTTAATGGTGAAAACATTGACAAAGTAGACATGTTTGGATGATGAGGGATCCTTAATTTGGATTCCACTATTGGTGTCCCTAGTATCCTTCCTAGGTGTGATTAACGCTTGGTTGTTGAGGGCTTTCAACAAGTTGTCAATCTTGTTGGTCATCTCCGTCTGTTGTTGGTTGAATTCGGTTTCAAACCTAGCTATGCGAGCTTCTTGAGATGCCATGAACTTTGACATCGATCCTTCAAGATTGTTGGTACTACCATAGTTGTTAGAAGGATTGTTGTTGAAAGTACGGTTGGATGGTGGACCGTTTGGTTGGTAACGATTAGACAGATTGGAAGAATTGGGTTGATTTTGTTTCCACCTAAGGTTTGGGTGATTTTTCCAAGAGGGGTTGTATGAATCACCGTAAGTGTTTGGCTCGGGTTTGAAAGTGTACCACTTATCTCCCGCTTCGTCGGTACGCGTGGATGCGTAGTCCGCAAAAGCTGTTCCGGGGAGTTCCACACAATCACGAGTGTGATGGGGACCACTACATAATTCGCATGAAGAAGTGATTTTGTTCACTTGGCTTGAAGGCTTCGGAGCTTCGTAAGATTTCATGAGAAACTTGACTTGATCCTCAAGTTCCATGATCCTATGGTCGGGAGTGCTAGAATTGTTCGAAGGCAAAGATATTGCCTTGACCGTTTTGTTCAAATCACGGGGATCATTCCAACTTTCGTTGTCATAGAGAGCAAGATCTTCTATGAGTTCCCATGATTGTTCCGCACTAAGATCACGTAGCTTACCACCGGCCGATTGGTCAATGGCTCGCCTCGTGGAGATGTCGATATGGTCATAAAAGATTTGGACTTGGAGCCAAAGATCTATGCCATGATGAGGGACTTTTTGGAGTAAGTCCTTGAAACGAGTCCATGCTTCATAAAGAGATTCATTTTGACGTTGTTGGAACATCAAGATGTCATTTCTAAGCTTAGTAGTTCTCCCCGGTGGGAAAAATTGAGCAAGGAAACGAGTGGTGAGATCATCCCATGTGGTGATGGATCCCGCGGGTAAACGCTCAAGCCATTGACTAGCTTGATCCCGTAGAGAGAATTGGAATAGGCGTAAACGGGTTGTCTCTCTAGTTTCAACACCTAGGTCTATGGAATCTACGATTTTGAGAAAGTCCTTAAGATGTTGGTTTGGATCTTCGGAACGAAGTCCATGGAATGCACATCCGCTTTGCACCAAACGGATGGTGTCGGATCGCAAGGGGGTCACATTGGCTCCGGTGAGCTCAATGGTGTTTCGGTAGCCTTGGTGGCTAGGTCGGGAATACTCTCCTAAGGTTCGGTGCCTAAGGGGTTCTAGTGGTGGGTTTTGTTGTGGTGGGATGACGGGTTCAAAGATGTTACCACCTTCCATGATGTCGGATGGTGAAGAGTTACGAACAAAGGCACGAAGAAATGAGATAGACTAAAGAAGACCTAAAAATGAAAATAAAATCTTACTAGAAAGGAATCTAGCAAGTAGACCTAATAAAAAGAAATTCTAACCTAGGCAATAACTATTCCCCGGCAGCGGCGCCAAAAACTTGGTGCGTGGGAATCGCAACAGGCTTTACCTCTCGAGGGATCTCGAGAAGCTTACAACCCCCACCAGGCAGTGTACCTGATCGTTGTAGTATAGTATAGTGACAAGTACCGGGGGATTGATCGTTCAGCTTAGGAATAGTGTCGCTAGGATTAGAAAGCCTAAATACTAGTTCTAAAGGTGAGGGATGATTATTTTTGTGTTTTTATATTTTACAGAAAGCAAATTAAAATCTCGGGTTTGAAGGATTTGGGCGGAATTAGTTGCTATTCAACTAACCCAATACTAAGATGCAATCAAAATAAAATACTAGAAATGAAAATAAACTAATTTATATTAAAGTTGTGAGCAGTAATTGGAGAAAATGTGTTTACTTAGATTTCACTACTCCCTAGATATCTTTTACACGTTAATTACTTGTTATAATTGCATGGATGACGGATCGTATTCCTTAATACCATTCATGGGGTGGCACACATAACTCCCCAATTCTATGAGCTCTTATCTCCTCCTACACCATGCCCAGCACAACTATAGGGATTGTAAACAGTGGCTCATGCATTAAATACAACCAATAAAGACCTAGTGCGCGTTGGTTCATGTTTCTTAAGACGTTCAAGCATGTTACCAATTGGAGATCTGCCAGTTTTCTTAAGCCTAACATATAAATCATTCATCCAAGACAAGAATAAACAAGTAATCAACACATAATCAATATCTAGGTTTCATTAGATCTAAGCAAACACAAGATAGATCTAGCCTAGCATGATGGAATTAAGACAAGAACATGATATAGACAACCAACACATAGACATATTGATTGAATTAGAAGAACACTTATCTTGATTAATCATGCAAGGTATCAAGGGGTTGGAACCCTTGAAAAACCTGTAAAGTTACACCAAAATCGTACTTAGGGTTTCTCCCCAAAACTTCTCTTTTCAAATGTAAAAAATTAGAAAACTATATATAGGAAAAGGGGTCTGACGGCGTCAAGACCAAATAGGTGACGCTGTCACCTCGCCGCCAAAACAATCCTCGGACTGCCTAGATCTACATTTGATGCCGTCAAGAACAATACATTTCCAGGCCGTCATGACTTTAACTCTTGACGCCCTACCTTCATGACGCCGTCAAAACTCTTCTGGGTCGTCATGGAATTTTACTCTTGACGCCGTCAGGGAACTACTCTTGACGCCGTCATGCACTGTTCCCAGCATGGAAAATTAAGACTTTGGCGTTTTCTTCACTTTTATGCTCAAAAAACGTCCGAATTGCTTCCTTTTCCAGATTTCACTCCCAAAGTACCTAAAATCACAAAAGGAACAATTTAGGGCAATATTTGATCAAATAAATTCGGATTCGGGCTTAAATGACCCCCTAAAAATGGATCATTTTTCGCCTCATCAATACGTTATTAAATGTCCAACGTATTAAAACTCGTAAGTTTTTAAACTTTTCAGTTTCCTAGTGCCGGAGTCAACGTAGTGCCAAGTGAGAATTTAAGAATACATCACCGAGCATAATTTCAAAATGAATTATTAAAATAATTCACGAATTCCATAACGTCATTAAATATAATTATCTATAAAATAGGTCTTACAAGTTCGTTGTGAATAACAATTCCAAACAAAAATTATAAACGAACTTTAACGTAATGCGGGTTTTCAAAATGGCTCCCTAAATTTCCGGTTGTCACAGTAACGATGTCGAATGACCATTCTGCTTTCTTGGATACTTGCTTTAATGTTCGTGAATTGTGTATTAACAACTTCATGAATATATGACACTACTCTCTCTAAATCTGATTATGATGAATCCAAATACATCTTTAACTTGGCATGTTGACTCTCTACTCTGCTAGTAATTGTGTTCGTTGTAAATTTCATTTTCATCAACATTAACTTGAAAATGCCCCATCCAACTCATCTCACAATTAAGAGAGCATTTTTTTTTTATTCTTTTTTCTTTTTTTGTTGGTAAAGAAGCTTTCTTTGCTTTTATATATGGTGAAATTGATAATGAAGTTTTGTTATCAAGAAATAAAAATAGTAACCTCTATATATAGGATTATTGATATAAATTTTAAATAATTAAATTTATTATTTCAATGTAGATAGATAGATTTTTAATCATTTTAATGGATGTTCAATAATATGATCTCTAAAAACACATTTCAATGTCAAAAGATGATTGAATAATTACAAAAGATTTATATCTTACAAAAACAAGTGGGATCATAATTTTTTTATGAGCACAAACTTTACAGTTAATAAATAAATATATTTAGTATATTTTTATTTTTAAAATTCTATCAGGTCCTAAAGTTATCAAAACACACATATATTTTGTTCAAATATTCTTTAAATCAAAAGTGATGGGTTATTTTGCTTCCTCGAGGATATAACTCACATACAGTACAACATATATTCTATATTATTACTATTGGAGATGGGTGAATTCATACCATTTTATATTCATCACTTGATATTCCAATGTTATGTTTTCAATCAATCACACGTCAAGTGTGCTATTATCAGGACCCTAAACAAAATTGTGATATATTGACCTAATTAAATAGGCTTAAAAGGGGACCTAACGCATTAAATGACTTGTACATTGCATAAATATACAAGTCATTAATGCGTTAGGTCCCCTTTTAGGCCTATTTAGTTAGGTCCATCTATCATTTCCTTTTCAAAAATTCGAGAACTAAAAACATTTAACATAGGTTTTGACTTTTTGTGCTTAATATGACAATCTTTATATATTTTTTTTCATAGAGTAAATTACACCGTTCGTCCCCAAACTCGGCCCAATAATCACCTTTGAACCCTCGTTTTATTGTTATTGCACGTTTAGTCTCCAACGAGGGTTTTTCACCAGAGCTCCGTTTTACTGACCGCCAGTTAGTTTTCTCGTTAGTTAACTTTTCAACATGGTATATACGTCTTTTCAAATCAAAAAAAATTGTACCTTTGGTCCCTTTTGGTCTTCGCAAACAAATGACACAAACATATATACAAACACATAGTCTCTTCGTATAACACACACAAACATAAACCTTAATTGCTTGATTAGACTGCACAAACTTCAATTATTTTAACATGGATGGTGGTGGTAGTGGTGCCTTTTCTATTCGTACCCTTAGAAGTGGAAGTGGATTCCCGCTTGTTGTAAAGAAAAAAAGAGGGAGGCCTAGAAAATACGATCCAATACATGTGTCTTCAATTGCATAGCTTAATCCAAGTACACTGACACCACAAAAGAATACGGGAAGGTCTAGTGGCTGGAAGGAAGCAACGTCTTGCAAGTGTTGGTATGTTAATGTTTTATAGTTCCTTTATGTGTTTTAAATTGGCTTAATGATGCAGTTATATGATATGAGTATCCAAATTTGTTAAATAGTTACTCGTTGGCTCATTTTGATTTTTCTATTTGTAGGATGTAGGGCTGAGCATGGAAGGTTGAAAACAGAATCGGACCGACAAAACCGACCGAACCGACAAAAACCGAGCTGACCCGACAGCCCGTCGGTTCGGTTTCGGTTTAGAGTTTTCATGATTTTCGTTTTCAGGTCGGTTCGGTTCGGCCCAAAACTGACAAAAGCATACACAAACACACATGAACCGAACTGACGGACCCGACACAAAACCGAACCGACCATATATTTACTTTGCTTTGTTTTTTTATGTGTGCGGATGAAACTGCATATAGGTTAACATAGTTTAGAAAGATTAAAGGGAAACTTAGTCATACTATTGACTGTGAGTGCTACCAAATTATTTTTCATTGTGTGTATATGCTTGTGAGGAATGATACTCTAACTTTGTAGACATTGTTAACAGTAAGATGAAAATGTAGCTGACTGTTTAACCCCATTGAAATTGGAGTTTTACATTATTTTCTTGGTGATGCCTTCATGTAATGAACTCTTTGGTTATCTAGTATGAAGTTGAGAGCTACATTGGTAATCCGTGGTTATCTAGTGTAATGCTTTAAAGTCAATGGTTTCTCCATGAGTATATCTAGTCTTGTTGAGCATTAGGTAAATCGTTGGCTGTAGTATGCAGTTGGTTTTGTTTGTATGAGGGCCAATAGTATAGTTCTAATGACGTAAGAGGGCCGAAATGTAATTTTTTTTATTATATGAAAATGGACAAAAATACATTAAAATAAAAATAAAAATTGTAAAAGGGCCACCATCCTTTTTGGTCTCTATTTGGCTCCGCTAATGATTGTGTTATGTTTCATGTTTCATTCTGTATAAGTGATCATATTTAGTAGTTGTTTCTAAATACTATGTTCACTGTAAAAAGGTTTTATTTATTTAATTTTCGCTATCTTTATAGATGAAAAATGAAAGAAAACCCTCATTGTAGATGACAGTGTAGATGATAAAAAAGTATGAGATAAAGTAAAAAATCATAGATGAATATTGGATAAGAATAAAGCAAAATATCAAGGATATAAGAATATCACATATGAAAATATGAGTGAGATTTTTGATGATCTGTTAAACAAAGACAAAAATTCTTGAATGAGATCCATTTTGACTTTAACTGTCAATATTTTTAATGATCATCAATAATCTTTTCTTAAGTTTCAATTTTAAAGCTTAATGTTTTACAACCTTTTACATTTTTTTTTCAAATAATATGAAGTTTAATAACTTTCATTTATGCATCACAAATTCACAATTAGGGTGGCAAATTGGGTCGTGTCTTGGCTGGCGGGTTCAAACATCTCAACCCAAATTAAACATGTTTAGTTAATCGTGTCGACAAGTTCAACCCTAACTTGAACACGTTTATTAAACAGGTCTTGTTTCGACCCATTTATGATTCAAATATGAATTTGATGGGATATATTAAATATAATAAGGTGTATATTTAAAACCTTGTAAGCAGCGCGATAAATATTTTGACACATACGCATATAGCATTATAAAATATTTTGAAAATCGATAATTTATCATAAGATAGAGACACACAATAGTTGGGTCTTGCTATGATGAAACTAAACACATAACTTCTAACATTTAATTTTTTAATTGTATTTTTAAACGGATTGAAGGGTTGTAATCAAGTTGAGAATCTCAACCAAAACCTAACCTATTTATTAAACAGGTCAGTCTTGTCGACCTATTTTTTGCCTGAACTTGTTTACCCTCAAACCTAACTTTTTTTTTTCTTTTTTTCTCGTGTCGGTCTCGGATCGTGTTTCGTGTCGTGTCAGAAATTGCCGATGTTAATCACAATCACCACTATTTAATATATTCATCTTTTTATCATTTTACTTATTGTGCGGTTTTTTAAAGAAAAAAACTAAAGAAAAGAAAAACAAAATGAGTAACGCGGATAAGGTAATCTCATTTTCGAATAAGCTTCTAGCCAAGATGAAAGTCTATGAGAGTTTTGATTTTAGATCATTATTTGCCGTTACATGTAGTAAAGATAAACATTATATGAAACACTTAATTACATTACCAAAACTGTAATTATTTTTCACTAAAAATTCTCATCGTTATGCACGAGTATTTGCCTAGTTTTATAAACGGTATATATTTCATTTAAAACTGATATAAATACAACACCAAAATCTACAAACCGACCGAAACTACATACAAAACTAACCCAACAAGAGATTGGATATCACCTGCAAAGAACTTATGAAAAAGCTAATACTCCATCCGTCCCAAATTTATTGTCCACTTTGAATTTTCAAAGTCAAACTACTTCAACTTTGACCATCAATATATATTTTTTGTTATATAATGCTTGATGAAAAATTATACCATTGAAAAGTACACTTAAAACCCAATCTATTTATATATTTTGCATCAAATATTATATAACACACACAAAAATATTTAAGGTCAAAGTTGAAGAAGAAAAACTAAAAAAGTCAATTATGGACAATAAATTTGGGACGGAGGGAGTAATGAAAGATCAATTCAGGAACCATAAGTGAGCATCGTTACCTGAAACTAGGTTGTTGAGAAGATGCCACTTGAAAGGCAACCGTTGAACTTTTTTGCCAAATCGCCTCTAACACCAACTTTTCTTTTCAAAAACCACCTCAAATAATAACACATATATCCCAAGCCCCAAGGAGCCTTCTCCTTTGACACCAAAAGAGGATTATGATTTAAGACATCCTCAACTTTTGAGGGAATGCATGTATGAAAGTTCCACCACTTGAAGATAAAAGTATAAAACACCAAAGACGCCATGACCAGGAACAATGCAGAAAAACATGTTCAAGCAGTTTAACGCACGACACGTACTTACGTTGTACCCTCCAACACTAACATGTCTCCAAACAAGCTTATCCTTTTGACAGGATGAGAGGCTTACCAATCTTAAACAAAATAGCATTGCATCAAGGTCATTAGCTTCATCCTCGGTCAAGGATTTGTTAAAACAAAAATCCTAGGAGATCACCGCCTCATAAGCAGCAGCCATATCGTGGAGACAAGACATTTTCTTGTTGCTAATAACGCCAAAATTTGTAGAGTAAAACCTTTACCACCATCTACCCAATAACGCCAAAATCTGCTTACCTTGGACACTGATACCCAACCCTCTCAACAATTTTTAACACGCCGAGGACCATGCAAATTATACACATCTTTTTCGTCGACTAGATGCCGCCCACAAGAATCTTCTCTGGATGGCTTCTAAGTCTTCAAACTTGTACACACAAGCACCAAAAGATGATTTTCAAGTCTCAATCACCTAAAGGCCTTAAGCCCACATAGCACATGCAATACATATAACACAAATTATAAAGTTCTTTTTACTATAATCCAAATAAACGTCCAATATGTCTTAATCTTATGGTACGTAATACATACTTCTCACTATGATATTTACTATTTTAGCTATATCATTTCGTGTCGATTCTAACATTCATATATATTTGTCATGTAACTCTTATATATCCACTCGGTCATGCATCACAAAAACTAAATATTGTCGCTGAGTTTCCTAGAAAGCAATAGGATGGCCAAGATACTCGTAACATGCGTCACAAAAAAGTACATATCGTCTTCAAAATTCTTACAAATTAAAGCTTATATCACTATTGAGCTCAATGTCAGGCTCAATGTTTTTTCAGCCCCTAAGTAAACCCAACAAACTGTACTTATGAGTTTATGGCCCAATTAAACCTTTTATCAAGTTGTTAGATCAAATATAAAGATACCCAATTAAACACTAGTCGCCTCGCCACATCACTTTAAATCATATCGATCCCTTTTGGCAAAATGTTACTACGTATTACAGTGGTAGGTGCGATATAAGTTGTAGGTGTGTTATAAGCACCGTCACGTCATCTTTTACTCTATTACATTCGTATAAGATAAAATAAAAAATACCATCTCTCATAGAATGCCTATTGCATTAAAAAAAAATAATAATAATAAACCCTCACTCTATATTCAATTTACAGTCAAAAAAAGAAAATAAAATAAAAGCCGGATAACACATTATAGCCATGACACCGTGTCTATAACACGCCTATGATGCAGGGGTGGTGTAGAATTCAGTGGCGGAGCCAGGAGCCAAGTTTAGGGGTAGCGAAATACGAAAATTTGTTTATGGGTAGCGAAAATTTGTTTCAGGGGTAGCGAAATCGCCAAAAAATGGCCAAAAATCGCTAAAATTACACTACCGGGTAAAAGTTCAGGGGTAGCGACCGCTACCCCTGGCTTACACATGCCTCCGCCCTTGGTGTAGATGGCGCCATTATAAGAACCAAATTTCGCTTATAAGTTGTTTATAACCCACTAAACTGAACTCTATAATTAGTAACCTTATCAACTCACATGTTTTGCCTCAAGATAATAGATAGAGAACAATGATTAAACTCATTTAGGAGTGCACTCATAAATGTATATGCTCACTTTGTAGTTAATTTATTCACTTAGTGCTAGCTGCAGTCAAGTTATAAGGTGTGTCATATATCTCAACACGTTGGCTTTTAATCTATAACATTATTACAACAAAAACATTGAAAAATACCTTCAACAACTATAACATGTTATAAGCTTATGCGAGTCCCTTTATTTTTTTTTTTTTTTATTTTTTATTTTTTTTTTGGTTTGAATAAACACATCTTTGAAATCGAATTATAAAATAAAACCATTGTTGTAATATGGATTGTATACCCGATTTTCTTTTACGCGATGACATAAAATAAAGAATAAAGGGACTAAAATGTTAAAGTAAATAAACTTAAAGGACCAATAAATAATTTTACTATTTATAAAAAATGAGAAGAAGAAAAAAATAGATACACTCTTGTTGCCTCTTCTTCATTCGCTTGTACACACACAAACACTAACACAAGCACAAGTAAAAAAAAAAAAAAAAAAAAAAAAAAAAAAAAAAAAAAAAAGACTGTCGTTTCACAACAACGGGACTCCTATGGCGCAAGCCATGGTGCAGTTGGCGACATCATAGACGCCAAAAAGTAGCTATAACAAATATCCTTTGCACCGTGCACTCTTTATATCCTGTCACACTTATTATCAATATTTAGAATTTAAACATGTATAAATGCGTTGGTTTACAACATGTGATACACCGACAAGCCCATAATCGTGATATTGGTGATTCCACCTACAAAGGCAGACAATTTGGTAATGGATATCGATATGTATGATTAGTATAGTGTCCCCATAGAGTTTACTCTAATGTTCTTCTCATTTCGATAGAAAATTGGAGACACTTTACTTATTTGCTCTTACTTTGTCATATTATACAAAGAGTGAAAGGAACTCATAAATATTCTTGTTTCATGTTCATGATGTGTTCTGAAAAATTGGAAAACTAGATAGACACAAAGTGGCCAAAATGGGTGCAACCACTACACTAAGCCACTAAGGTGATGTTTATTTATTTTTATATGAGGAAGGACATGAATCTACTCAATTATTTAATATTGTTTCTTTCGTAAATGGTGCTCATTTTTTCGGTTGTTTCAGATGTGTCTGCAAGGGAGGAAAAATGATCACTTCCCCATCCAGACCAACTAACAGCCTTGAGACCCCACATGGACCCACATCTACCTTTAGTTAACAAAAAAATAATAATAATAAAAAAGAAATAAAAAAAAAAAAAAAAAAAAAAAAAAAAAAACTCTAAGAGCCGGAGGTATCGTCAAGCCATAGCTTGGCGCCATTCAAACAGCCCAAAAATCTCTAGGTGCACCGTACCAAGTCTCGCGCCAACGGTGGTGGCGCCGTTCCTACCAGCCACCGCAGTTCTATTTTGTTTTATTTTTTTTTCTTTTTGACCGTTGCATTTGAATGTGTATCATTAAACGAAGATGAAGACGAGGTGATTCCGACCCGACGTCGAAGAAGACGAAGACGAAGAAGAAGACGAAAGGGAAGGCAAAGAAAACCACCGAAACGCAAGGTGGTACTCAAGCTCGTAACATGTGGAGCCAAGACGGGGAGTTGCTTTTGGCGGAGTGTTACATTCAATATCTGAGGATTCAAAAAGAGGTGCGGGTCAATCAAAGGAAATGTTTTGGTATAGAATTCTTGACGTATACAATATCGAAGCCAAGAGAAAAAAGTGGACTATTCGTACCAAGAACATGTTGACGGGAAAGTGGACTCCAATGAATAAAGAGATTACCAAGTGGAATTCCAAGTGGAATTCCTTAGTTAATGAAACTAGCGTTATGAGCGGGAAGAATGATAACGATTTTATGACGAGGGTGCATTGTTTGTATAAAATGGTAATGGGTGGTGAGTCTAAACACATGAGCGCTTGGGCCTTTTTGAAAGACAAGCACAAGTGGAAAAATCCCGAATCGACATTGGTAAGGCGAAATCGTCTTCGGGTTACGGAGGAGGAACTCGAGCATTTTGGACATGATGCGTTGCCACAGCCGGACGGCATGCACCGGATTTCTAAGAGTCAACGTTCGTCAAACTCGACCACTAGTTCTGGTTCAAACCCAGCAATATTTCAAGAAATGATGCAACAACAAATCGAGTTAGACCGCAAGGCAAAGATGGATGTTATGGAACGAGAGTCACTCGCAAGAGTTACTTTATATGAATCTCAAAGGATTGCCGAGGAGATGCGAGTGCATCAAATGGAAACAAGCTATATGGATCTGGTTAACGCCGCGGTCGTGAAAGCCCAACAAGCACGAATCCGGGCAAAGTATCCTACCTACGAGGATTAGGTGTTTATTTATATGTTTATGTACTAGGTTTTTATTTTTATGCTTTTTTTTTTAAATTAATGTAATGTGTGTGTGTTTTTTAATTTAATGAAGTTTATTTTAGTTATTATGTTTGATAAAAAAAAATGGAGAACGGCACCAGATTTTCTGATGCCAACGGTAACGGCACAGAATGTGGTGCCAAAAGTTTTCTGGTGCCGGTCTGTGTTTTGCTGACGTGGCACCACTTTTGAAAAACGGCACCAGAAGAACAGCACCACAGTACCCACTGCTCTAAGACTACATCAGAATATATACATCAAGAGACCTTAAACAATTTAGTTATAGCTTAACTAAGTACCATAATTCCTTGCAGTAAATCATCTTGCGATAAGCTACTACCTACTAGATTAGTAGTATACACATTTTTTGCTTTAGCTTGGTGACAACAAATTGATTAACACCCGCATAACAATGTGCATTCTACTCGAATGTTGTAATATATTTTATTTTACTCTTATGTAATGTATCTATAAAAAGTCTGAAAATTTAAGAGGTACAAGTATTGATGCAAAGTAAGTTGGCAATTCTCAATGTTATGTATTAGAAATAAGGTTAACTTTTTGGCGTTACAAGAAACTAAGATGGAGAATATGGACATTGTTTGTGTAATGAATTGTTGGGGTAATTTGGGTTTTGATTATGCGTACAGTGAATCTGTTGGGAATTCGGGGGGAATTTTATGTGTGTGGGATCCGAATTTGTTTTGTAAGAATAGTGTTACGTACTATATCAGATTCTTTCGTTATGGTTCGAGGTGTGTGGCGACAAAGTGGTATGGAACTTCTTTTGATTGTGGTTTATGCTCCTCATGACTTCAAAGAGAAATTGTTGTTGTGGGATTATTTGACTTGCATGATTGGGAGATGGAAAGGGTGGTAATCATTATGGGTGACTTTAACGAGGTCCGATATAAGTTGGATAGGTTTGGATCGGTTTTTAATGCTCAAGGTGCCAATGCGTTCAACTCGTTTATATCTAGTGCGGGATTGGTTGAGGTCTCGTTAGGTGGTTGCTCCTTTACGTGGTGTCATAAATCGACGACAAAGATGAGTAAATTAGATAGATTTCTTGTGTCTGAAAGTTTATTTAATTCATGCCCAAACATGTCTGCTATAACTTTGGAGAGGTTTTTATCTGATCATCGGCCTATTTTTCTACGTGAGTCATACTTTGATTATGGTCCGACCCCGTTCAGATTTTTTCATTATTGGAGTGATATGGAAGGATTCGGTAAAGTGGTGGAAGACGCTTGGAAGGAATGCCCGAATGTGGAACATAACGCGATGATTAATATGATGGGAAAGTTAAAGTACCTTAAAAATAAGATTCGGGAATGGAATATCAAGAACAAGCAGCGAGAGAATAATGATAAAGGTAAACACAAGGCTGATCTTGAAGCATTGGATATGATTATTGACCAGGGCAATGGTAGTGAGGAGATTGTCACGAAACTTCTGTATGTTGATACATTAAATTCGAAAGAATTGGCTCAAAGACTAAAGCTAAATGGTCTATAGAAGGTGATGAGAATACTAGTTTCTTCCATGGTATAATTAATAAAAAGCGGAATCTCCTTAACATCAGAGGCATCATGACTAACGGGAGTTGGGTTGATGAACCAATTACGGTGAAACGGGAGTTGTTTAATCATTTTAGTAAGAGATTTGCTAAACCTGATGGTATACGTGCTATTACTCACATGAGTTACCCGAGGCGGATTTCATTAGATCAGTAGATGGATTTGGAAAGTGAAGTGTCTAATGATGAAATCAAGAGGGCGGTATGGGATTGTGGAACTGACAAAGCTCCTGGTCCAGATGGTTTCACTTTCGGTTTCTACAGGAGATTTTGGTATCTTATTGAAAATGATGTGTATGCAGTCGTGAAGCATTTCTTTATCTGTGGTGAGATCCCTAAAGGATGTAATTCATCCTTTATTGCTTTGATTCCTAAGATTCCGGATGCTAATTTGGTTAAAGACTTCCGTCCTATTAGTCTCATTGGGAGCTTATATAAAATTATGGCCAAATTTTTGGCTAACAGGTTAGTTGGTGTGTTGGGTGACATTGTCAACGAAATCGAATCCGCTTTTGTTGCGGATAGACAGATTCTTGATGGGCCGTTTATTCTCAATGAAGTTATTCAATGGTGTAAATCGAAGAAGAAACAATCTTTAATTTTTAAAGTTGATTTTGAGAAAGCGTATGATTCGGTGCGATGGGTTTTCTTGGACGACATTCTAGGAAAGTTCGGTTTTGGTGAAAAATGGCGTAGGTGGATTCAAAGTTTCCTTAAGTCTTCGATAGGCTCTATTATTATAAATGGAAGCCCAACGAAGGAGTTCCAATTCTTTAAAGGTCTTAAACAAGGTGATCCGCTATCCACTTTCTTATTTATTTTAATTATGGAGAGCCTTCATTTATCGTTTCAGCGGGTAGAGGATGCGGAAATGTTCAAAGGTATCAAGATAGGGTCAATGGTAACGTTGTCTCACATGTTTTATGCGAATGATGCGGTCTTTGTTGGGCAGTGGTTTGAGAGTAATATTACCACTCTAGTGCACGTTCTTGACTGTTTTCATAGGGTGTCGGGTCTTAAAATCAACATGAGCAAGAGCAAAATTTTGGGGGTTCATGTGGATAGTGGTAGAGTTAAGGAGACCGCGCTAAAACTTGGGTGTCTCACCCTTAAGATTCAATTTTTATATATCGGGTTGATGGTGGGAGGCTCTATGTCTCGGATTCACGAATGGGATGAGGTGGTTGAAAGGATTAAAACGCGGCTTTCTAAATGGAAGATGAAGTCTTTGTCTATTGGCGGTAGGCTCACATTGTTAAAATTGGTTTTAGGATCAATGACTATTTTCCATATGTCGATTTTTAAAGTTCCTATGGGGGTTCTTCGCACTCTTGAATCAATTCGTAGTCACTTATTTAATGGTCACGATTTGGGCAGTAACAAAGCTTCATGGATTGGTTGGAAGAAAGTGTTAGCTTCTAAGGATAAAGGCGGTCTTGGTGTCTCAAGTTTGTATGGCTTGAATCGAAGCTTAATGTTCAAATGGATCTGGAGATTTTATACGCAAGGTAACTCCTTATGGGTAAGGGTAATTCAGGCGATATATTGGGAAGATGGCAAAATTGATGCGGATGTGAAAATAGGGTCGAGGTTGTGCTGGTAATATTGTGCATGAAGCGAAATTCTTGGCTAATAAAGGTATTGATTTACGTGATTTCATGCGCATCAAACTAGGGAACGGGGAGAACACCAGATTTTGGGAAGATAGCTGGATTAAGGGTGACTTGCTTAGAAATCGTTTTCCACGGTTGTATGCTCTTGAATCTTGCAAACGAATTACTGTTGGAACGAAAATCCTACAGCCTAGTTTGGAGTGTTCTTTTCGAAGAAAGCCGAGAAGTGGAATGGAGCAAGAACAATTTGAGAATCTTGTAACTTTGGTGCATGATGTTAGTTTATCTCCTATGGCTGATAGGTGGTCTTGGACGTTGGAGAATTCAGGGGATTTACTGTATCATCGATCAGAAAACGGATTGATGACAAATTGATTTCAGAGGTTGGTTCAAAAACTAGGTGGGTTAAGTACGTGCCGATTAAAGTGAATGTGAATGCATGGAAGATTAAGTTGGATGTGTTGCTAACAAGGTTCAACTTATCTCGTCGAGGTATTCATATTGATTCCATTATGTGCGTAATTTGTGATAAAGGAGTAGAGACGTCAGGGCATTTGTTTTTTCGTGCTGTATGGTTCGTCAGACGATTATATTGATTACTCGTTGGTGGGATGTTCCTCATGAGGAGTTTGACGACTATGACGACCGGAGGAATTGGATAGTAAACTTGCGGCTCCCGTCTAAGAATAAGTTTATGCTTGAAGGTGTGTTTTACGTTGTGTGGTGGTGTCTTTGGTCGATCCGAAACAAGATGATTTTTGAAAATAAGATTCCTGTAAAGACGGTATTTTTTGATGATGTAACGACTAAATCTTACAATTGGTGTAGGTATAGATGTAATGCCTCATTTAGCATGGACGAATGGTTTAAAAACCCGCCTTATTTCTTTGTAATTGCTAGCTCCTTGCTAGTTTGATTCTAATAAAAATCGTTGTTCAAAAAAAATATTAAAAAAAAAATACAATAATATAGAGTCAATTTTTATACATATGTAAGTACACTTCAACTCATTTTGAATAATTTGAATGTGAAAGTAATATCAATTAAATTTTAAACTGGTCAAAATTATTTTGTATCATTGAGATATGAAGTTATTTTTATTTTTATAACTAACATCAACAACTATCAATTAACACGTCCTTGTTGTTACCACTGATCACTATTATTTTTTCGCTCTTTTAAACCGTTGCATTGCACGACTATTAGAGAATATAACTCAAGAAGCTTGCTATGAATCTGATTATTCTAGTCACATGATTCTTAGCAATTAAATACATCTAGTCATGATCCAGAAAATATTGATATTATGACTCGTATAAGCACCAATCTTATGGTCTTGCCTATGCATTAAAACAAAGCTTGCTAATGGGCTCTCTTGTGACATTTTTTATATAAATTGAAAGAAACCCATTAGTTTATTTTGATTGAAAATCGATTTAGTTGAAGTAATCTATAATTTTAATTAATGTGAAATGCATTTCTTACATATAAGAAAAGTCGGAGTCACTTAATAACCACTAAACATAACACACTCGGTAGAAAACCTTTGAAACAATCTTGACACTTAGACACATGTGTATGACCTATATACTAAAATCACTATATCGCGTTTATTATAAACTCTACTTCTTATAAAACTTCTAATTTTATCATAGGTTTTTTTAAGTTAACGACATTGTAATTTTTTAAGCAATATTTGTGCTAAACCTATCGCATATCAAGGCTTTGCCCTAATGTCGATTCAGCGAACCAATTCGAAATTTTCACCATAGACAAACTGACTATAACTTGAAGACTTGAAAATAGATGAAGTTGATTTTATTAGACTACTAAGACAATAATTTTGAACAGCCATTTCATGTATATATGTATCACATTTTTTTTAATTTCTTACTATTACTTGAAATAAATGGCTAAAAATCATTCTTGTTTTTTCATTTAGTATATATTTTTTTTCTCACTAAATATCTTCCACAGTGAGTTGAAACTTCCACTCTATACATGTCAAATTTGAATCTAACAAAAAGAGAGAAAATGTGTGTAACTCGTACTGGTGAATGAATTTAAAACATAGGATCTCTTCCCATAGTCAATAATGGATCTTTTCTCATTTTAGTTTTTCCTTCCACTAGATCTCTTCTCCGAGTTAACAGCCAGTTGAAAATTCAAATACTTATGGTTAAGCTTATGTTTAAGTAAACTGAACACATGTCAAATTAAAATGTGTGTAACCTGTACTAGTGAATGAATAATGCAGACTTATATTTAGATATATGAATTATGAATTATAAAATAAAAGTTTGTTATCTATTTCAGTGTTTCAATATCGGTGCCCCGTGCCCCCATATGAAATCCTACTAAGAGATGCATTAGATATTACGTAATTTATAAGGTTGCTCAATTGTTAATGACAAATCACGTATCGGCTTCGCGATAATACGCATGTATAAAACGTTACGGGTTGTAAAAAGTACTAACTTTAGTTGTCATGTTGACTAGATTTGTTGGTATAAAATTTTTAAATGACTTGTATATTTGTCCTTTACTCCTTTTATTTATATAACAATGCTTTTTAAAAGTTTACTCCTTTAATCAACCATCTATCTTTAAAAATTTGAACTTCAATAGAATAATAGATCGAGTTAGATACCAGATTAGGTTGGCCATCACACCGTTATATATGTTATGAGACATTGTGCCATCATGACTAAGATGTTAAGTTGTTTTTAATGAAATAATGTTATGTAATAGTATCATGTTACGGGTGCAAAAGTTTACGTGACATCAGTAAATGCCGAAGAATAATCAAATACAGAGTACTTATAAATAACGTAAGGTTTGAGTAACATATGTTTTTGAAAGAAAATCATATAAAGATCTTATGGTGAATAAAACTTATTAAAAAAAGTTGTTAAAAAGAAATACTTTATTAGGATAAGATTTACAACGTCAGAACTTCACTAAAATAATAAAAGTTGCAACTGTTTTTGAGACGGTTGAAAACTCGAAAAACGATCGAAACGACTAAGAGCATCCACATTCCTATGCCAAAAAAATGTGTCACAATAGTTTATTGATTCATGAAAAAATAGATTCATTTGATGCAAGCCTACAACCAACAAATGCTAAAACGTAAGTCTAACCATAAAATCAGATATACTTTAGTCATCCAGTAATATTTTTATATGTTCGAAATGATACAGGTTTCTGTTATCTTCTAAAATCGGATCATTAAGAAGCGTTTGGAGTTAGGTTTTAGCATTGGTTAGATTTGATTCTGTAGTAGGAAAGAAATATAGTTATTTGTTTAAAAATAAAATGTTTTAAAAGTCATGTCACAATAAAAGAGAAAACTTAGTTATTCTTTGTAAATAAAAATTAAGAAATATATAGACATGAAACATAAAGAAGGCTCACTATAGTTGAGAATCCACTAAACTAATTTATTTTTACAAAGCACATTATTTTTGACATGACACCTAAATATTCAGAATAGACCTATTGTTTTGAAAACCGTATCATACCAAACAGTTCTACCGGTTGAACTTGGGACCGGTTGAGTTGATCCAGCCGGTTGAACCAGGTTGGACCAAAGAAAATCGAGAACTCTCTAGAAAACCGGTTCAATGCCTTGGTTTTGTTTTAAAATGCTTCATAGAAACCTATCCAAAAGCATTATTTCTATTTCATTTCTTAATGTTGATTTTAAATAAATGTTGTTTTTCTAAAAAAATAAATAAAAATAAAAATAAATAAATAAATTTGGGCCAAAATCCCTAAAGCGCACACACATAGAAATAGTGTGCCGAGGAGACAGGAGTGCTTATATGAGTATAAAAACTTTAATTTTTTATTTTATTATTTTATTTTATTTTATTTCATTTCATTTTTTATTTTTTATTTTTTAAATAAGCTGCTTGAAAATATTTTAGATGGATTTCATCTTATGAAAAAGGGATGTATTATTATTATTATTATTATTATTATTATTTAATTACCAAAAACTTTATTATAAACGTTATATTAATAATTTATCTCTCTTAATTTTATCAAATTTTTTATTATGTGTATAAGCTTATATAAATATAAGTTTTGTATATAATCAATACGGGGAAATAAGAAGTGTTATAATCAATTATTCATTTGTCGTGAATTGTTTTTACAAAAGGATGCTCCATGTATATTACTAGTATTTCTTAGGGTTAGGATGTCCATGACCCCCAATTTTTTTATGTGTAGTTATTTATTTAATTTTTTTAATTTGTTTATATAATAAAATTACGAAACATCAAATATAAAGTTTGACAAAAAATAAAGAACATAAAATAGTAAAAAGCAAAAAATACAAAATAAAAATTAATAAAAACTGTATAAAAAAAGTAAAAGATAAGTAATGGAGAATAAAATATGAGAGAATACATAAGTAACATCACATATTAAACTATTTTAAAGTTGAAACATACAAACAATAGTACAAAGTATATACCTTGTTTTCCCACTCGTTTAGAGAGTTGATTCACACGAAGATTCCATTAAACTATTATTTGATATCTTTCTTACTTTTATATAAAACAATGACTAATAAAGTATTAATAAGTTTAAAATAATGAAGCATGCTATGTAATATAAAACTGTTATAAATTTTGAATTGACACAGTCCTAAAGTTGGAAACGATTTTTTATTGATAGGATATGATTAGATTCTTTTGATTTGTCTAACCAAACTTAATCCACAATGTAGATTTTTCAAATGAATATGTCACATTCTTATTGCTTATGAAATATATTGGCTTACTCTTTGTATTATGTCATTCGTTTGGTTATTATTTTTGTTTTTGTTCTTTATACTTGAACATGGCTACAATGTACTTTCTTTGGATGTAGATAAAGAGGAATTTTTTTTTCTTCTTTTTTTTTTTTTAACGGTAGAATTTTTATTAAAATACAAGCAAGAAGATAGAAAAGATTACAAACTAATACAATTGAAATTTTTTAATCAAGAGACCAATTAATCTTACACTTAGAACGACTAATAATCCACATGTAAGACATTTGCACTACGTCGTCAAAATGAAACTCTCCTTGGTTGAGAGTGACCAAACAACAATTGGTTTCTAAACCGCCAAATAAGCCACCACATCACGTAATAAATACCTTCAAGAAACTCCTTCGAATGCTTAGGCAAACGAATATTGACGAGCTAAATAAGCCACTCATTGTAAGAGTTAAAGACCATAACATCAAACTCCCACCAAAGCAAGATTTTTCTCCACATTTGACGAGCCAAGGGACAAGAGGAAAAAAATTATGAGAAGTAGATTCCACAGCCGAGTTGCAACGGGACATGTAATCGATGGGATGTCAACTCCTTTTAGCGAATGATTTAGTCTAGTAGGCATTTTATCCAAGTATGAACATTAACCTTGATGGGAATAGCTTTAATCCACCTCGTGGGAATTTAATCTTTAGGCATAATTTTGTCATAAATCAAAATACGAGAGGATTTAACCGAAAACCAACCTAAGCTCTCTAAATTCCAGCACCATCGATCAACCATATTTGGGAGTACAATATCAGCGACGTTCGAACTAAGCAGGTCAAGAAGCTCATGTTCAACACCGCCTCTTGGCAGGCGACGAAATGAAAGAATCAAAGAAGGATGCCCCAATTTCTCAGTCACGCTAATAGACTTACGAGTCTCTAAAGCATACAACCTCTTATATAGAACTTTAAAGCAACCTCGCCAAACCAAGTATCATCCCAAAAAGAAGTGTTCTCACCTTTACCAATTTTTTTCCGAATGAATTATAAAAAATTAATACCTTTATCTTTAAGCGAATGAATAACACAAATTACGTCATGCCAATGTGATCTTCTAGACATCGACGTACCTCTATCTAAAGCTCCTTAATTACCGAAAATCGCTTTAATAAAACATGACCACAAAGAAGAGTCATCTGTTAGAAAACGTCACACCTATTTGAAAAGTAGAGCACGATTAAGAGAGAAAAAACTAGAAACCCCAAGACCACTATTCTTCTTAGAAGCTAAAACCATGTTCCAACCAATCCAAGTAGCTTTTCTATTTGAACCATCGACTCCATTAAAGAAATTCCGTCGAATAGATTCCTATTTGTTTAACACACCCGTTGGAACTTTGTAAATGGACATGCGATGAAGTGAAATCGAGGTGAGAACCGACTTTAAAAGGGTAATATGACCACCTAGGAAAGAGATTTTAGCTCCCATTTAGATAAGCGCGAAGACACCTTAAAGAGAACTTCATCCCACGAGTTAATTCTAGACATGTTTCCACTAAATTTGACGCCTAAGTATTTAAAAGGAGAGGATAAAATAGAACAACCAATCAAAGTTGTTGCAAATTCAACTACATTCAAGCTAACACCGACCCTCATCAATTTTCTTTTATGAAGATTAATCTTAAGACCTGAAGCTAAGTAGAAACACTTCAGAACATTCAATAAGCGTGAATGTTTGTAGCATTCCATTCACCAATGAAAGCAACATCATCGGCGAAAAAAATGAGAGATCGTGAAGGAGTCATTTAGAGAAATACCTTTATAGAGTCCAACGTTTAAAACTCTCATAAAAGAAAGGGGAAGAGTTTCTATGATCAATATGAAGAGAAAAGGAGAGATGGGATCTCCTTGCTTTAAGCCTTTGTAAAATCGAAACTAAGAAGAAGGGCTACCATTAACAGGCACCGAGCCCATGGCGTTATTGAGGCAACCACTAATCCACCTACACCATTTCTGACCAAAACCAAAAGCCTTAAGAGTTTAATCCAAGTAGTCCTATTTCACCGAATCAAAAGCCTTTTCAAAATCCACCTTAAAAATTATCCCATTTATCTTTTTGTGCTTGCACCAAGATAGAAGCTCGTTTAGAATGAAAGGACCATCAAGAATTTGACAATTAGAAACAAAGTCCGATTGAACATTGCTAATGAGATAAGGCAAGACAAGGCACAATCAATTAGCCAAGATTTTGGGTATGATTTTGTAAACACTCCCAATTAAACTTATAGGATGGAAGTCATTCACAAATTTGGCGGCTTAGATCTTGGGAATAAGAGCTATAAAAGAAGAGTTGCACCTTCTAGGGAAGTGACCATTCACGAAGAAATCATTGACAGCCAGAAAAACATCTAGATCAATAAACGTCAAATACTTACGATAAAATTCAAAAGAAAATCCGTTTAGACCAGGAGGTTTGTTGGTACCGCAATCCCATACAACCCTCTTGAATTCATCATAAGAAATAGCGCGTTCTAGCTCGACTTGATCAGAAGACAACCGAGTTGGAAAAACAAAATCGAAGCAGATGTAAGGCATTTGAGGAGGCGAGAATTGCTTCATAAAATGAGTAAAGCATTCATTTTTAACTTTGTGTGGATCAGTAATCCAATCGCCATTAACAAGAGCCCCACGAATGGCAAGTTGAGATCTCTTTTTATTAATGATACAATGAAAGTATTTGAAGTTTTCATCGCCTTCAATAGACCAACGAATTTTGGCTTTTTGAGAAATCTCAATTGCATTATTAGAATTAAAGGTCCGCTTGGTTCAAAGTGGGGAAAGAGAAAAGGAAAAAGAATACAAATGAATGAGTGAGGTGGGTAATCAATACCTTACCCCACAATTTACTCTATAATGGTTGATTACCCACTACGGGGTAATCAATACCTTTGCACTCCCTAACCAAGCACCATATATTGAGTGATGTGGGCTCTTTTAAATATCTTACCCATTTCCCACCCCCTTTAACCCCCCCTACCAAGCACCCCCTAAGCTCCTGAAGTTCATTAATAAGCATAATTCTTTTGTTAAGAATCTCTTCATTACTCCTACCATGATCAATAAACTTGTCAAGTTCCGAGAGATTATGTTGTATTGTTAGCTTCTTATTAGTAGAAATTTTTTAGCCTCTTTCGACTAATCCTCAATAGCATTTTTATGAGTCTACAACTTTTTCTTCAACCAAATCAAGCCATTAGCTTCAACAATATTTAAAGATTTCCAAGTATTTTCCACAAAAGAATCGAAACCCTTCATAATAAACCAAGAATGAAAAAACCGAAAAAGATAATAACTTGTTTCCAAAAAAAAAAAAAAAAAAAAAAAAAAAAAAAAAAAAAAAATCTACATATAAAAAATCTACATATAAAAAGGATTACTTTGTATATTAAAATAATCAACTGCGCTATCTCAGTTGGCTACCAAAGGTAACCTTGAGGAAATATCTTTGGAGAGGTCTCAGGTTCGAGTCTCACTATGGACCTTCGGGAGGGAGGGGAATTAATAGAAGTAGGAGTGGGGTTTATCCCAAAGGTGAAGGTTTGAAACTTGCATACTGCATAATTATATGTTACTGTGAGCTCGAATTATTAACTATTAACTTGCCGTTAAAAAAAAAACTGAAATTGGGACTTGGGATGTCAGCTTGCATCTCACAATCACAAAACAACCGGCCCAACTTCAAATAACTAAGCAAATTGTAAAATAGTTTATTTCATTATATATCAAAACCTTCCCCAGAAGGGATTAAATTCTTATGTCTTAATCTAACTCTCTTATTATAAGAGTGTAGAATTGAATAATAGACAACACTAAATGCTTTCTACTATTAGTAAATTAATGCTACATCTCTAACTTCGACTAAATGGATCTCTTAGTTGCATATGATCTATCTGCTTTTAACTTATTTGCATATGATCTAATTGTTTTCTTTTAGTGTAGACGGTTTACATAAAATGCATGTTGCTCTATCACTACATATAAAAATTGATTAATTAAAAAAAATTTAAAATAAGCAATATATTATACACAAAATACTATTTTATTATTACTTTCTCACAAGAAATAGTTTAACTAGTTTTTATATACGTTTTCTCATAACTATTATTAAAAAGTTTATCAATACATTTAAGTGTTTGTCTAACGGGTGCCATCAGGCAATGTTAGTTTAATCTCATTATAAAAGAAAACTTTAAATTTATTTAATTAAAGATCATATTAAATTATGGTAATTTATAAGTTTTATAAATAGACATTAATTATAACTAGCAGGGTACCCGCGCATTGCAGCAGCGGATACCATGAAATTAATTTTTCGGTGAATCATGCATTTATTTTTATTTTTTTACAATAAATTTGCGGATATCAAGAATTTCGTTTAGCCCGTGCCCGTTTGGCCTCGAACCCGTTGGCTCGTGCCCATTCGGATTCGAACCCGTTTGGCCCTCACCCGTTCGGTCTCAAGCCCATTTGGCCCGTTGCTCGTTCGGGCTTGAATATTTGTATAATATGATTTATTATTTGTATTAGTGACATTTAATGTAGGAATTGTGTTTAATTTGGTTGTACAATATGCTTGATAATTTGTATTTAATATGTAAAGGGTGTTTTAATAACTGTATTAATTATATTTATTGACCAGTTAATTAACTGACTACATTAAATAGCGTTAATGTGGTTTTATTTATTTATTTATTTATTTTTAGTAAATATGTGCATTAAAGTGGTGTACACTATATTTCTTGTCTTGTAAGTCTGAAAATTATGTGCATTAAAGTGGTGTACACTATTCTTCTTTTCTTGTAAGTATTAAAAGATTACAAGCATTGAAATATTTACTTGTAACGATCTAAACTTTTTAAAGACACTTAAATTTCTAGGTTTTTAATTATATGTGTATGCATCTTTCCTATTAAAGAATGTTTTTTATCTTAAACATTTTAAGACTTCTAAATATAGATATCCTAAATACATTATAAGGTAGTATACATTTTTAATCTATAAAGAAAGTTTGTGTTTAATAAATGTTGTCGTTAGATAATCCCTACATTTAATACGTATTATACATATTTTTCATTTCAACTACATATATAACACATCATTTGTAAAAAAAAAACTAGATTTTTTTTAAAAGATAATTAATGTTTCAACTAATTATTGTCATGTTTCATTTACAGTTGAATTATTGTATGTTAAAAAGGATTCAATTACATTTTGATTATTTTGCGTTGTTTTGCATAAATGTTACCCGAAATACTTAACTAAAATATACTAACTATAATTATTTGCTGCTATAAAGTCATGTCGCTATACACGAATACTCATCTATACTATCAAATAAACTCTTAACTTAATACTTCCTATGTCCAAAAAAAAATGTTCATCTTACTATTTATGTTTGTCTCAAAATAAGTTTCCATTTATTATATATGAACATTAATTGTGACTAGTTTTCCTAGTTTACTCTTCTAATCAAAACTTACATTAATTACTCATTTTTTTTATTTCTATATTAAATATGAGGGTAAAAATGATTTTTTATCAATCAAAACTAGCATTAATTAGACATATCATAATTTCTTCATTTTTTATTTATGGACTCTCTTTTTAGGATGGAGGGAGTATCAGTTATTGTAAAACAGTATCAAGTTATCAACACTAGATAGTATATAACTAACTATTGATACAAAAAAAGTCAAACGGAAAGAAATTAATCGGCGACCTCCAATCGGGATGGGAGGGGTTATTTCTCAAGCGTTTTTTCATCATTTTTCATCTTTTTCGACATGGCGTATGGTGATAATCAGTTTGGGTTTCGCAAAAGGGGATTTTGATCGAAGGAAGACAACATTCAGGCTATTTCTCAAGCAGTTTACAAGACCAATTTTTCGAATACATGTGGGATGAAAGAATTGAGGGAAATTGGTGCAAAACAAGGAGTTGTGATCGATGTCTTTATCTCTAATTGTCTCTCCAAAGTTGGTAAGCGTTTTGGTTTCTTGAAGTTAATTAGGGTGTAAGATTTGGACAAATTGGTGAATCTTCTTACGGGGGAATGGATTGAATTTCCATCTCTTTGCTAGCAAACCTAGGTTCTCGAGAGACTCGTTTGTGGGTGGAAAGCAAACCCTTGAAAACATCTTGAAACCTACTGTAAGGGTCAAATGGTCTGGATCGTTCCTTTTCTAACGTGGTTATGGGTGGCTATAAGGATCAGAATTCAGCCCCTAGGAAGATTGAAGGGAAGGTGGTGATGCTAAATTCGAGTTTCCTATATTCGAACACGTGGGTGGGGCAAAGGTCGTGTTTGCTAAGGCAAAACATCTTCACTCGATACCGAACTTAAAAGCCTTATGTAACGCTTAAGGTTTTTTGGATATCTCGTTGAAGTACGTGGGTGGTCTTTGGGTGCTAATTGAATTTCCTACTACTTTCGCTCATAACAGGTTCCTTAATCAAACAAGTATGTTAACTTTGTTGAATAAGATTTTACCTTGGTCTAGGAACTTTTGTCCCTAGAGAATGATTGATTTGGTTGGATATTGAGGGTATCTCTTTGATTGCATGGAGCTCAGAATCGATCCTTTTGTCATTTTAGGTACTTTTGGAGAGAAATCTGGAAAAGAAAGCATTTTTGACGTTTTTGGAGCATAAAAGTGAAGAAAACGGCAAAGTCTCAAATTCTTTGCTGGGAACAGTACCTGACGACATCAAGACATTACACATGACGGCGTCAAGAGTGACAAAAGAGGTGGATGTGGAACTTATAACGTGACGGCCCAGAACATTTTCTTTGTTAAAGGCTTGACGGCGTCACCAATGCCGTCAGGGTCCAAATACAAGTGACGGCCCAGAGTAGATTTGCACATGAAGGCGTCAACTTGATATATACATATACTTATGTACCTTCCACAACGTTCTCGTGTACTTGACAACTTGATAAATTTCATCCGAAATGATCAAGAAAAATTAATTGGCAAATTGTCAAGTAAAAGTGTCAAGTAATTCCTTTCGTGCGAATGCCCTCCAACGTATTTTTGATTAAATATAAATCTAATACATACATATAAATATTTTCTTGTTCTTTTCAGAAACCAAAATCAAAAATATCAAATTTTGGAGGGCGGCCCCCTTAATGTTTAAGGGGACTGGCAGCCAAATGAAGGGCGGCCCCCTTAATGTTTAAGGGGGCCGGCCATCTGATAGCTCAAACCCGTTTTTCTCCTTTTTCCTTTTGCCAAACACTCCACTTTTTCATACTCCCCTTCCCTTGCTTCTGCTGTGACGAAAACCAAAACCCAAAAACTTCTCAAATCACTTCCAAATCACATAATTCGGGTTAATTCGCAAAGGGCAAATTCATCTAACACAATTACCATCACGTATTGTAAGTTTTTCATAACACATTTCATCTAATTTCATCTTATTTGGTCATACTCATGATTATGCATGTTTTATAAAATTCTTCAATTTCACAATTTCTTTCGAATTAAGTCCTAAAACTCCATAACTGAATGCTTCCCCTAGGTTTAGAATGATCAATCAACACTAGAAACTAGTAATTATAAACTATCATGTCAAAAATTTTTGAAAAACTTCATACACTCCTTTTCAAAATTTTTAGTAAACTCATTGTTGAATAATGATTTGAAAACGTGTTAAAACTAATCACATTGTACTTTTGTAACTTGTAAAACTTGAAATTACATTTTTCGACCAAGAAAAATTATATTGGTTCATGATATAGGGGTGTTTGGATTATGTCCAAATAATATCGAAACCTAGACATTATAATTTTTATAAAACCTTGTTAAATTATAAACCTAAAAATTGCTAATCGGACTCGTCAAGATATATAATTCATATATATATTGACATACTAGGGGTATAAGTCAATAGTTAAGGAAGCGTTTGGTTTATTACTAAAAATGACATTTTTAAGCAAAAATACAAACCATCTTTTTCAAAAACAAATCACATGCATAAGAAACTCGCAAGAAATAGCTAGTTTTACAATCTATTGTAAATCTAGTAAATTTCATGATATATTAGGATGTTTAAAAGGGCGTTTGGATTTGTCCATAACTACTTATTAAACATCGTAAAGTATATCTAGAACGAGTTAAAAACAATATTAAGGAACATGGTAATCTACTTCTTAGGATTAGTAACGAAGTATGTTTACGTTCCAACATAAGCCTTAACAATATACATATACTTTTATCTTTCTTTATATTTATTTTGGTCTTTTTGTATTGTTGATGTGTTTAGGTGAAAATGCCAAAAGCAACTACCGAAGATCTTTCTCACACTAAAGACTACATTCCTAAAGTTTCCCAACTCCCTACTACATCTCCTTCCATTGGACTTATATATCGCCAAATTGAAGATAGAAATGTTCATGAAGGACGTGTAGTAGATCTTGCCTTTGCCCAATCCGACTACATAAATCGCGTATTTACAAGCATCAACTTCAATTGTCTTTATGAAATAAATGAACCTATCATTCCTCGCTTCATAATGGATTTCTATAGCCAAGTCACCGTCCAAGCCAATGATCTTGGTTTCATCACCATTTACTACATGATAAGAGGCATTAGGATCACCCTTGTGTTTAAACCCGTATCATAATTACTTGACAATTTAAGTCATATTACTTGACTAACAAAGTCAATTAATTTTTCCCGCACCTTAGCGTTGTACTCATTTTTAGTACACGATACCCCTAGTACACCCCTCCGAGCCTATCTTTTCGTTTCTAACTTTAAGCATTTTACTTAAAGGAAGAATTTGTTACAACCCACCCAAATGTGCAACCAAATCGCCTTAGCCTTCCTTGTATGCACTCATCTTTAGTGCATTATTGTTACATGTTTAAACCCTTAGTTAATTATCTAATTGATTACATGGTTGCTAAGTCGAGTCATATCTTGTACATAATGTTTTGGGATGATTGGGACTCATGGGTAAAGTACTAGTGCTATGGAGTAATGGGGAAGAACATCATATATTACCCCCATATGTGCGTTAATCTTAAAAAGTACTCTAAGTGTTTTGATTATCTTGATTCGAGTCATTAGAGTAGTTTATTGTAAAGTATGTAAAAATTCAAGTGTAAGGGGAATGTACATTCCCTATGATGCATTATTTTGGATGGTAGGGTAAAAGTGTATGCAAAAAAAAATCGAAAAATCAAGAAAAAGAAAAAAAAATATAAAAAGAAAAGAGAAAAAAACATACGGACTACCATCCCGTTTCATTCTATGTTTGTTTTATGTTTGAGTTATTTTTGATTCATTAGCTTAAGTCGAGTCTAGTCTTGGCTTAGCAACGCCATATTGTACATGTAATTAACCAAGATGATTAACTCGTCACCACTAAATATTTCCTTTATCCACCAAAACCGTGTTTTCCATATCCCTCCACCTAACGTTATAACCCTTTAAAAGACCTCTTTGATAGTTTATCCTAGGTGCTTACGCCAAGTGGTGGAGGTTTGATCCTTAAGCCTATGGTAATCTATTTGCTATGACTGGTAGTGAGAGATGTTTTCCATTTCCACATTGTGATATATACTTTATTACACCCGAGAGATGTGAGCATCTAAACACTATTTGTGAGGTGCTAGTGTATGACCTCTGTAACAAGCTAATCAACCGGTAAAAGATATCTAGGGAGTAATGAAATCTAAGTAAACACAACTTTTCTCATTATTGTTTCCACCACATTAGTAAATTAGTTTAATTTTCATTTATTTTATTTTATTTTCATTGCATCTTTTGTTAATTGGGTTAGTTGACTAGCAACTAATTTCGCCCACTCCTTCAAAACCTGAGACTTTACTTGCTTTCATAAAATATAAAAATACAAAAAAGAATCATCCCTCACCTCTAGACCTAGTTTAGTAGGCTTTCTAATCCTAGCGACACTATTCCGGAGTTGAACGATCAATCCCCCGATACTTGTCACTATACTATACTACAACGATCAGGTACACTGCCTGGTGGGGGTTGTAAGCTTCTCAAGATCCCTTGAGAGGTAAAACCTGTTGCGAGGGCGCAATTCCCACTTATCACCTTCTTTTAAAAACCAAGGTAATGATTCAGAAATGGAGAAGGTCAATAAACCTCACACGGTTGAAAACCATCATGTGGATGATAGCGACGATGAGGTAGATGAGAACATTGAGATGGAAGAATTCAATGCTTTTGAAGGAGGGGTAGAGAATAATGTGGATACTCAACATCGAGGGAATCATGAGACTTGTGAAGAGAGTGGAAACAACACTCAAGCGGTACCGACCTTGGTGGATACCACACCGGTATTCCCACTGGGTTTCACACCGGCTGCCTCAGAAACCCAACCAGAGGTAGTTCAAGAATCACAGCAGCCCCTCGGTGACGGGGCAAGGACTGTGACACCACAACAGCCCCTCGGGGAGGGGCGAGATCCGCGATACCATGTTCGATGTTCGAGGAATAGGTGTAACCCAAGCCTAGCATGGAAAATGATAATGTGTCAGGGTCATTTAGAGATAAACCAAAACAGGAAAAAAAATGGTGACAGGTTTCTCAGTATTGGATAGACTGGATGAGGCGATTGACTATGGCAGATCTATTAGTTTTGATATGGAAGGGTGTGAGCGTGATATGGAGAAACTTATTGCAGGAATTGGAGTTCATAGAGGTCATAAATGAATTGTCTCTCTATTAATGTTCAAGGCCTGGGAAGCGGGGAAAAGAGAACGTGGTTGTGGAAATTATGTATTGGTCACACAATTAACTTCTTGGGTATTCAAGAAACAAAAATGTGTCGCATGGATTTGGTCACGATTAGAATGGTCTGGGGAAATTCTAGATTTTATTTTGCTTGTTCTTTAGCTATAGGTCTCTCGGGGGGCGTTCTTTATGCGTGGGATCCGACAATGTTTGTAAAAAACCACATTGTTTCACATGATCATTTTGTTGTTGTAGAAGGAAATTGGTGTAGCAGGAACGTGAGAGTGATGATGATACGTGGGAATCGCACCAGGCTTTACCTCCCGAGGGATTTCGAGAAGCTTACAACCCCCACCAGGCAGTGTACCTGATCGTTGTAGTATAGTATAGTGACAAGTACCGGGGGATTGATCATTCAACTCAGGAATAGTGTCGCTAGGGTTAGAAAGTCTCCTAAACTAAGTCTAAAGGTGAGGGATGATTCTTTTTTGTATTTTTTTGTTTTATAAAAGCAAGTAAAATCTCGGTTTTTTGGAAGAGTGGGCGGAATTAGTTGCTAGCTAACTAACCCAATTAACTACAAATGCAATCAAAATTAAATAACAAAAATGAAATGAAACTAATTATACTATTGTGGTGTAAACAATGATAGGGAAAGTTGTGTTTACTTAGGTTTCATTACTCCCTAGATATCTTTTACAGGTTGATAGCTTGTTACAATTGCATGGATGACGGGTCATATTCCTTAATACTAGTCGTAGGGCCGCGTACAATATTCTCTAACTCTATAGGATCCTACTTCACTCCTATGTCGAGCCGTTAGAAGCTCCTAACATGAGATCATTAGAATTCTCCTACGCATTAAATACAACCAAATATCGTAGTACACCTCCGATCATGTTTCTTAAGACATTCAAGCAAGTTACCAATAGAAGTCTGCCAGTTTTCTTAAGCCTAACATCGAATACAATCAACCGT
The DNA here is from genome assembly GCA_030686995.1 of Artemisia argyi. Classification (NCBI taxonomy): domain Eukaryota; kingdom Viridiplantae; phylum Streptophyta; class Magnoliopsida; order Asterales; family Asteraceae; genus Artemisia; species Artemisia argyi. The sequence goes on along the minus strand of CM060706.1, from coordinate 29,094,749 downwards.
AACAACTATAAACAAACAATCAACCCATAATTAACATCTAGGTTTCACTACATCTAAGCAAACACAAAAGTAATCTAGCCAAGCATGTTAAATTGAAGACAAGTGTAAGATATATTCAAGCAACACATAGACATGTTGATTGAATTGAAAGAGTACTTATCTCAAATAGAACATGAAAGTTTCAAAGGGTTGAAACCCTTGAAAAAGCTGGAAAATTCGACCTAGGGTTTTTCCCTCAAAGTTGCACACTAATGAATGAAATTTGGAAAACTATATATAGATTATACAGGGTGACGGTGTCAAGAAGGAATTTGTGACGCCGTCAACTCGCCTCCTATGATGAAATCGTATTACCTAGATCTGATTTTGATGTCGTCATGTAGGAATATCTTCTGGGCAATCACTAACAAATGGACCATGACGGCCTTGGTGACGCCGTCATCTCCAATGCACAAAACACTCTGGACCGTCACGTGTATCTTCCACTTCCACCTCTTTTGTAACTCTTGACGCCATCACTTGGAGACTCTTGACGCTGTCAGGTACTATTCCCAGCAAGGAAAATTAAGACTTTGCCGTTTTCTTCACTTTTATGCTCCAAAAACGTCCAAAATGCTTCCTTTTCCAAATTTCTCTCCAAAAGTACCTAAAATGACAAAAGGAACGATTTAGGGCAATATTTGATCAAATAATCTCGACTTCGGGCTTAAATGACCCCCTAAAAACGGTTCATTTTTTGCCTCATCATATGATTATCACTGTGTATGCTCCATAAGAAGCTAATGACGAAATAATGTTATGGTTTCATCTTCATTCTTTGGTGTCAAGTTTCCAGGGGGAGTCCATTTTAATGGGCGATTTTAATGTAGTTCGTGCTCAAGATGAGAGAATGGGATTAGACTTTAATAGGAGTTTGGCAGACACTTTTAACGAGTTCATCTTGGATACGGAGCTCATTGAGTTGCCCTTTGGTGGTTATTAGTTTACTTGGGTGAATAGCGTTGCATCCAAAATGAGCAAAATTAACCGGTTTCTCATTACGGAGGGATTATTTAACCATGTACCTAATCTTTCGGCTACTATTCTTGATAAAGGAAAACCGGACCATAGGCCATCCTTTTGAAAGAAGCTGTGGAAGATTATGGGCCATCTCCTTTTCGTTTTTTCCATTCTTGGTTAGAGTGTGATGGATTTGAAGAGTTAGTCAAAGACTCTTGGGAGCAGCCGTGTATTGGGGAATCAAACCCCATGGTTTTAGTTAAAAAGAAGCTTCAAAGACTAAAACTAAAAATTAGAGCTTGGAATTCGGAGAAATGGAAGAAAGACATAGAAGAAAAAAACACGCTACTAGCCAAAATTAGGGACATTCAGTTTAGGAGAACTGGGTAATGTAAGCTCAGATGACTTAGTGGCGAAAAGGGAATAGATTAAAGAATTGGCAAGTATCACTAAGGCTGAAAATGCGGACCTTGCTCAATGGGCGAAAATTATATGGGGTATTGATTGGGACAAAAACTCCAAATACTTCCGTAATATTATAAACCAGAAAAGAAGACAATTGCTGATTCGAGGTGTAATGGTGAATGGCTCGTGGGAAACTAATTCGGGGATAGTGAAACAGGAATCCGTATCGTTTTTTTTTTCTTCAGAAAAGTCTAAACCGTTTGTGAGGGAGATTCTGAGAAGGCTCTTTGCTTTTTCAAAAATTTTCTCAACCAAACAGAAAAGGGATTTGGAAGGAGTGTTTTCTAGGGAGGAAATAAGAAAAGCAGTTTGGGATTGCGGGAATGAAAATCACCGGAGCCAGATGGTTTTACTTTCAATTTTTTTAAGAGATATTGGGAGCTAATTGAAAACAATGTCGTTGGAGCGGTAAATCATTTTCATAAAATTGGAAAAATACCGAGAGGGTGCAATTCTTCTTTTATTACTCTCATTCCCAAGTTGAATGATCTGGTGTTCATAAAAGATTATCCTTTATTGGGAGTCAATACAAACTTCTTTCCAATAGGATTGCGTTCGTAGTAGATGATATTGTTAGTGTGGAACAATCGGGTTTTGTGAAAGGAAGGCAGATTATGGATGGTCCGATGATTCTTAACAAAATTTTGAATTGGTGCAAAATGGGGAAAAAACAATGGTTTTTAAAGTTGATTTCAAGAAGGCGCATGATACGGTTTGTTGGGTGTTTCTTTAAGAGGTGATGAAAAAATGGGATTTGGTAACAAATGGTGTGCTCGGATCCAGAGGTTCCTTGAATCATCCATGGCTTCGGTTTTAGTTAACGGTTCCCTTAAGGATGAATTCCAAGTTCAACGAGGTCTTAGACAAGGAGACCGCCTATCGCCTTTTCTTTTCATTTTGGTCATAGAAGGGTTGCGCATGGTATAGAGAATGCCACATCAGCTGGTCGTTTGTAGCGGATTCAAGTGGGGATAGAGAGTATTGTGGTGTCTCATCTTTTCTATGCAGATGATGCCATATTTCTTGGGGAATGGACCAATACTAACATACATAACATTGTTTTACTTTTGAGATGTTTTTTCCTTGCTTCAGGTCTTAAAAAAAATCTCATGAAACACAAGCTTATGGGTGTGGGTGCTCAGACAACTGAAGTCCAAAAAATGGCTGAAGTTATTGGGTGTGAAGCAGTTACTTTTCCTTTTGTTTATCCTGGGGTCCCGGTTAGAGGCAATATGACCAGAGTCGCAGCATGGAAAGTATGATTGATAAATTCAAATCATGCCTCTTAAACTGGAAGGTGAAAAATCTTTCTATCGGGGGTCGACTCACTCTGTTAAAATCAGTCCTTAGAAGTATTGTAATTTACTTCATGAGCATTTTTAGAACTCCGATCATGATTATAAATACACTTGAAGCTATTAGAAACAAATTCTTTTGTGGTGCGAAAACGGATGAGAAGAAACTTACTTGGATTAAGTGGAAGAAGTCTATGGCTAGCAAAAAATATGAAGGTTTGGGAATTGGAAGCCTTTATAGTTTTAATAGAGCATTGCTTTATAAATGGAAGTGGCGATTCCATACAGCTCCGGATGCTTTATAGATGATGATGAATATAAAAACATTTATTAATAAATCAAACGCAGCGGAAAACATCACCTAACAAGGATCCATATAGCCATATGATCAATCAAAAGATAAACAACATAGTTATACCTTTGTAGCGTGCACCGGGAGTCACCAACAATGTCACCACCCACGAATGAATCAAGAAACCAAATGATCAATAAAGTTGATCACCTTTATGATGAAACACAGTACACGTCCCCAATAACCACTTGATGCTAGTCAAGACTAGTAACCTTTGTTTAGAACATAAGAAGTATGTGTAAAAAAACTAAAGAGAATCAAAAACAAAACACCCTTTATCAAGGGGGGGGGGGGGGGGGGCGGCCATCACGAGAGGGAAAAAGGGAAAGAGGAGTGATTTTCTCAATCACATTTATATGTAATCAAAGTCTTTAATTACTAATTGATTTAGTAATTCAAATCATAAGTTACACATAAGTCCTTCTAACATCAACATGCCCTCTTTGGCCCCTCATTAGGCCAATCATGATGTGGGCCTACAATGGGCTTGCACATTGTTGGCCCGGTCTAAAACACTAAGTCCAACTTCATGTTTAACGTCCTGTTATTGATTCCTAGTTACATAGTCGTTTATATATTATAAATACGATAAATACAATCCATAAAATGGTATCTCTGTGTATACGTGTGTGACCCCATAAGCTCGCATATGTCTAGCCATATAATTATTTATTATGACATGAGCATACTCCAACATGCTTTGTGGGTTAAAATCATTAAAAGTATATTTTGTCATGATGGTGGTTTGTTGGCGTCAAGAAACACGGGAAATTCGATTTGGGTCAATATCCTTATGCTAGCAAGGAGCTTGATGCCAAAAACGTGAGATTAGATACACTTGTCAAAAAACGAATTGGAGATGGTACATATACGAATTTCTGGAAAGACTTGTGGATTGGTGAATGTCCACTAAAGAAAATTTCTCCACGGATTTTCATATTGGACACAGAGACGAATGCGAGGGTGAAGGACTAGATCTTGTTGTCTTTGGACTCGGTTTGGCTTCAAAGACATCCGAGAGGGGGGTTGAATCCGAACAGTGGAACCATCTGCTTACTTTGCTCAGCTCTTGTACCTTATCTCCACTAAAAGATAGATAGGTGTGGTCGGGGGATGGAACATGGGTGTTCACTGTTGCGTCAGCAAGTAGCATTATTGATACGGGCAGTTTAGTTATTGATAATATTCTTACCAGATATTCCGATAAAGATCAATGTCTTTATTTGTAAATTACTTCTGGATAAGTTCTCGATTGGCGATAACTTAGAGGAAAAAGGCTTGGATGTTCCTTCTACTTTGTGTGGTATTTGTGATGATGTTACGGAGTCTAATAGCCACGTTTTCTTGAGTTGTCAAGTTGCTATGGAGATATGGAGACAAATTGGTCGGTGGTGGGATTTGGACATTCCACACTTCTTGTCAATGAAGGACTTGCTTGGTTGGGTGGATAATCTCAAGATTTCAAAAATTCAAAAGAAGGGATTGTACAATGTTGTGATTACCATGGTTTGGAGTATTTGGAGGTTTCGAAATGAGATGGTTTTGGCGTCGACAAGCCTAAGAAGGCATTGATCTTTGATTTCATCGTATCTCAAGCCTTCTTTTGAATGTCTAACAGGAATAAAAAGTTGAGATGTAATTGGATAGGTTTCTTACAAAGCCCTATGTTGGTATTAAACTCTTTGTAGCAATAGTAGGTAGGTAAATATTTTATTTTTGGCGTATCACTTGCATTATCAAGTTCTAATTTGCTTAACTTTCTTGATCTAAATCACTACTATATGTTTTATTTCGTTGTATACACGGTGTTTTTTTTTTTCATGCAACTTCATCTACTGAGAAATGCAAAATAGGTTTGATATTTTCATTTTAGGAACAAAAATTTTAACACGCAAAAAAAAAAAAAAAAAAATAATAATAATAATAATAATAATAATAATAATAATAATAATAATAATAATAAAATAAATAAAAATAACAATAATAATAATTATTATAATACCAACAAAAAAAATAAATTAAAATAAAATGAAAACTTTATTCTACACTGAAGTCCAATAAAGTTCTATGCTCTTTCAGCCCACCACTCATAAATTTTCACTACAAATACCCACAACCACCTTTGCTCTCCTTAACTTTCACACCTACACCATTTCCATATTTTTCATCCAATTTTTAACAATCTTTTTATCCACCATTTCCTATAAACCAAAAAAATGAAATCAACAAATGATTTAGAGAAAAGCTATTTTGATGTGTTGGGCTTATGTTGCTCAAGTGAGGTACCATTAATAGAAAAGATTCTGAAACCACTTCAAGGTGTTCATCATGTTTCTGTTATTGTTCCTTCAAGAACTGTTATTGTTCTTCATGATGTCACCATCATTTCTCAGTTTCAAATAGGTAACTATACTTATTCATTTCTTCTAGCTTTAAATATTGTTTATGTACGTATGTATTGATAGATGTGATTTAATTTGTTCTTGAAAAAAATATACGTAATACTTATTTATTACACGTAAAGTAAATGCTATGAGCTGTTGTTTGTTGATCACTTGATCTATATTTAGTGTTGAAAGAAGCGATTTTTTTCCTTGCAAAAACATATAGATAAATTGGCAAAGCTAATAGCTCATACGTCTTGTTTTAAGGACAATATATAAATGGCCGGTAATGTTCCCTCACAAACAGAAGAGCGGGGATTACTAAGAGACCTAGTTTTCTTTTTTTATTGTGAGGTAATATTACCGGTTATGTTTATATCGACTTGAGATGATCTCAATCCATAAATACAATAGCCTTGTTTTAACGTACACAGTTCACGAATCACGAGATTATCTATATTCGCTTTCGACCATTTACTTGTTTTAATCTGAAACTAACTGAGCTACGCGTTAAAATTGTAAAAGAATTATTATATACGAAAAACAGTTTTGGAGAAGAAGCAGGTAGGATTAGGATTATGCAGATTTGATTGATGCATTTAATTTGCTTAGAAAACGTAATCTCAAATATTACGTGTCTTAACTCTTAACATGTACGTTTATAGCACAAGTTAGTTAGCTAGTTAGACATCATATGTACCAAAAACAAAACTGATTTAATGGAAGGAATGCTTAAACATGACGTTTCTTATCTTTATATCAGCTTTTTAATTGGGTGGAAAAGTTAAAACTAACCCATCACCCATGAGTAAATAGTGATATATTATTGTATTATTGTGGTGTTTTCAAGTCGATTTGTCTCGAACTTTGATTAATGTATGTTCTCAGAAATGTTATTCACTACATTACTTACACTAAAACATCGTGCCTAGAACTTTGTCAAATTTTATTTTTATATACAAATAATATCTTACAAAAAAACGTTGTGAGATATTTAAGGTATAAACGAGTAAGCTACATGGAATACTTTATTAATTGTTTCATCATACAAAAAAAGTGACATAGACCACTATTTTATTTAAAAAATCAAGTGGTCATAAAATAAAGAAATGTAGTTCCCAAATATAGTGAAACACGGATACTTTGTCTGCCCATGTTTATTTCTCGTATTGATAATTACTTAGGTTTTATTTTATTTTCTTGAAATTTTGTTATTGTTAGAGAAATATAATTTTTTTGATTCTTTTAGCAGAATGTTCGAACAAGATGAAAAAAAAAATAATAATAATAAAATAAAAATCCTGAAATAAACATATTCTAGTGCATGTTTGCCGACCTTTTAAAAAGAAATAAAGTCGATGGAAGAAATTAGAAAACGTAACGTTTCTTGCAAAGAGATAAGTAGAGCCCATTATGTTCACGAATATTATTTTTTCTTTATTCAGATTCTTTGAGTTATGAATCACGTTACAATTTAGTTTTTATATATATTTTTTATGGAACAGTTCAATGTATATATGTCATGTTTTGATGAATTCTTGTTTACTGTTTATAAAATAATTTTATGGTGACGTTTACTGAAAGCACAAATGTGGAATTTTTATTGTGTTATTCCAAAGAATGACGGGTTTTCAATTTTTTTTAATCTTATCTTTTTTGTTTAAAGTTAATCAAGTTATCATTACGTGTTCACTTCGTCACAAAATCAGTGACGGACTTAGGACTAAAAGTAATGTTGTGAATTCGATTGAAACTAATAAAGACTCGTAAAACAAAAACTTAAAAAACATGTGCGTTTTTTAAAAATCGATATATTTGACATAATTTCACATTACGAAAAAAAAAATCGTATGATTACTACGGTCACCCTCAAAACCTCACTCTTTTGTCTGGAGCAAAATAAACTTTTGATATAGGATGGGAAAGCATTCAAGTTGAGATTGCACTTGTGAGGTGTGACATGTCTTATCTCAGTTACATATAAATTTTATTCTAGGATATTATACTATATATCTAAAAGGCAGAAATTTGCTACAGTATATCTACAGTGGCCAAACATTGTAGCTACAGTGTTCGAACAGTAAACGAACAAAATAGTCCTTGAGGTGTAACTGCCTTTGCATGTTAGGTCCTTTGGGGACTAAAATTGCAACACGCGCATAATTTTAGGGACTTTTTACGTAAAAATAAATAATATTTCCAGAATTAATTTTCAAAAAAATAGTCATTTGGTTTATTGATCTTTTTCAAATTTAGTCCTTAACGACTAACTTTCAAAGAAGATTTAGCACCGCATTCCCGTAGCAACGCACTGGCCTTCCGGCTCGTTAGGATATATCTATCAAAAAGTACTATATTAAACACTATGTTATGGTGAATCTACACATAATCCATTAGAGAATAAAAAGTGGAACTTTTCCACCTTCTCAACCTTGGATTACTTTTCAAGTGATTAGTTGGGACTAAAGTTTTGTATAAACTATTAACAATGACTACTTTTTTTTTTTTTTTTTTTTTTTAATAATAATTAATCTATTCATCTTTCCACTAATAAATAAGAAAAATAAAACATGTTAGAGTTTATTGGACTTGCATGTTTTATTGTCTATTGACACAACATGTTACAGAATATTATGTTCTATTAAACATATTTAGTACAGTATATTAATAGTAATGAAGGTTAATTGTCATCTTTCTGTCAAGGTAGTAATTTTCTTTCTTTTTCTTACCCTTGTTTAATATAGTTAAGGCGCTAAACCAAGCACGGCTAGAAGCAAATGTGAGAATGAAAGGAGATCAAAGCTACCGAAACAAGTGGCCAAGCCCGTTTGCAATTGTGTGTGGTGTGCTGCTTTTGCTATCATTTTTGCAATATGTTTTTTCACCGTTTAAATGGTTGGCGCTTGGAGCTGTTGCTGTTGGCATCGTACCATTGATTCTGAAAGCTATTGGATCACTGCGCAATCTTAGATTCGACATCAATGTTCTCATGCTCATTGCAGGTACAATATATTATATAGTCATATGCATGAATGTATGATTGTATATTAAATTCAATGATAGGAATAAGTATCGATAAAAGAACAGAAATCATCTAGTTTACCGGTCTTTATTTTCAGTTGGAGGATCCATTTTCTTAAAGGATTATTGGGAAGCTGGCACAATCGTGTTTCTGCTGAATATATCAGAATGGCTCGAGACAAGAGCAAGCCACAAGGTATTTCTTTATATTTCTCTCAAAAGAATCATAGACGGACTATTAAGTTTATGCATATTGTTTTCTGTATAAGGAGCCTAATGTTAGATTCTGGATGATACAAATTTTATGCATAGGCAACAGCGGTAATGTCATCATTGATGAACATAGCTCCTCAAAAGGCGATATTAGCTGACACTGGTGAGGAAGTTGACGCTAACGACGTGAAGGTAAACACAAGACTTGCTGTTAAGGCAGGGACCATGATCCCCATTGATGGAATAGTCATTGAAGGAAATTGTGAAGTCGATGAGAAGGCTTTAACTGGTGAATCATTTCCTGTGTCGAAGCAAGTAGATTCCATTGTTTATGCAGGCACAGTCAATCTCAATGGTATGCAACATTTTGCATAGATTTATTTGACCTCTAAAGTCAAAGTCTAGCCAGTTATTTGATTTTGACTTTTTTCACAGGTTATATTAGTGTTAAAACTACTGCTCTAGCTGAAGCTTGTGTAGTGGCAAGAATGGCGAAGCTTGTCGAGGAGGCTCAAAATAATAAATCGAAAACTCAAAGATATGTTGACAAAATCGCCAAATATTACACTCCAGGTAAATACACTTTGGGATGTTTTTTGAGCAGTTTCCGTTTTCCCAGTTTTTTTTTTTTTTTTTTTTTTTTTTTTTTTTTTTTTTTTTTTTTTTTTTTTTTTTACTAATTGACCCGTTAGAGATAAAACATAATCCAAGTAAACCCTTCTGCTTGTTTGTGGTTTTGCAGCTGTTTGTGTAGTAGCCGCGTGTTTGGCTGCAATACCCGCTGCTTTACGAGTACACAATGTGGACAAATGGTATCACTTGGCATTGGTCGTTTTGGTAAGTGCATGTCCATGTGCACTTATCTTATCCACACCCGTTGCAGCATTCTGCGCGTTGTCAAAAGCAGCTACATCTGGACTTCTAGTTAAAGGAGCAGAATACCTTGAGATACTTTCGACAGTCAAATTTATTTGCTTTGACAAAACTGGCACAATCACTAAAGGAGAGTTCTCTGTCTCAAATTTTGATCCACTCATTGACGATGACAAATTGCTCTACTGGTAAGTCATATAGATACTCACTCTTTTATATGCCTAATAAATGTGGTACAACAAGCGGAGTGGGTAATGGGTCATTTTGGGTGGAACGGTCATGTAACTTTGTCACCATGCGGAACACGGCTTGCTAAAAAATAATTAGCATATCCTTTAAGCTATTTGATAAGTAAATGTCTCAAAAATGCCACCCTTGTAACCTTGTTTCCTATTAATGGTTTTATATTGTCGCTTTTCTTGAAGGGTCTCGAGCATAGAGAGTAAGTCTAGTCATCCAATGGCTGCAGCACTTGTAGACTACGCAAAATCTCATTCATTTGAACCACAACCCGACAATGTAGAGGAATTCAAAGATTTTCCAGGTGAAGGAATTTACGGGAAGATTGATGGAAAAGATGTTTATATTGGAAACCAAAAGATCGCCGTAAGAGCAGGCAGTTCACAAGGTGAAAATGTTCCCAACACAATTTTTTAGATGTCAAGTTACTTGATCCCGTTATGTTTGTTAACTTGCTTTTTATTATTAGCTCCAAGATATGGGACTGAAAATGGCGAAGGGAAGTCCGTTGGGTTCATATTCTTGGGGTCTACACTCGCTGGAACTTTTAGTCTGTCTGATTCATGTAGAATCGGAGTAAAGGAGGCACTTGAAGAACTTAAATCAATGGGGATTAAAACGGCTATGCTTACTGGAGACTGTCAAGCTGCAGCCAATCACGCACAAAATCAGGTAAAAGGCAAACTTCTTATCCAAAAACTCATCAGTTAATTTGTGGAGGTGGCATATTTAGACACATTGGGTGATGAATCAAAATGGGTTCGAAATTCCGCCTTATTCTTTTGCTTAATTTCGGCTTAATTTTGCAGTTAGGAGGTGCGTTAGATGTGGTTCATGCAGAACTTTTACCTCAAGATAAAGCCACAATCATCAAAGAAATTCAGAAGGAATCAAAAACAGCCATGGTTGGAGACGGGCTCAACGATGCACCAGCTTTAGCCACAGCAGATATCGGGATCTCAATGGGCGTGTCTGGATCAGCTTTAGCAAATGAAACTGGACACGTGATCCTAATGTCAAATGATATCAGGAAAATCCCAGTAGCAGTGAGACTTGCAAGAAAAACCCGAAGAAAAATATTTGAAAATATTTTTATTGCTGTCATCACCAAGGCTGCCATCATTGCCTTAGCTATTGCTGGTCATCCGCTAGTTTGGGCTGCGGTTTTAGCAGATGTTGGGACATGTTTACTAGTCATTTTCAACAGCATGCTTTTGTTACAAGGCGTATCATCGAAGACCACACAACATCATCACTCGGGTTCTTCACTTAATCACGCACATTGCTCATCTGGTTCCAAAATTCAAAACAAGTGTTCGGATGTAGGCAAAAAACACGGTGGCTGTTGTGACCATGATGATAATTCACAAGAGCTAAAGCATTTGGTACAAGAAACTAAAGAAACCGACACCTGTTGTGGTCATGATGATGATCATGTTGAGGATGATTGTTGCGTTGTTGATGATCATGATCACGAGGTGAAGCATTGCATACCAGAAGCAACTGACAAATGTTGTGGTCATGATGCTCACGAGGTAAAACAAGTAGTACAACAACCAGAACAAGAAAAAGAAAAACACGGGTGTTGCTCACATGATCAAGACGACGACGAAATACATGAGATAAAGCAAGTAGTACAACCACACGTCACGAAAGATTTGGAATCACAAAAGCAAAGTCAATGTAGCCACAATGAAGCAACTCATGAAAAGTCACATTGCCATACTAGTTTGAAGACTAAAGCCGACGATGATCATCATGGCCATCATCATCATCACCACCATCATCACCATGAAGTGAAAGAGTACATCACAAGTGAGCAACTAGGCAAAGCTGTGAGTAGCTGTTGCAAGAATCATGGGTTGAAAAAGAGGCATATAAGTGGTTGCTGCAAGAGCTTTGTTTATAAATGTGGAGGTGGGTTCAACAAAAAGGGATATTTATCAGAAATTGTGATAGAGTAATTTTTGTCTTAATTTGTTTCCCAATTTGATAAGTTAAGGGAAGCTAATTCTAAAATGCTACAGTATTATGTCAAGTTACTGGTAAGTTAGCGCGTAACGTGCTAGCTAGACGTGTAAGGTTGTTATCAATGTTGCAGTGGGATTAAATGTAGATAAATAAAATCTGAGAGATGTTGCAAAATGGAACTTCTGTTGCAAGTTTCCGATTTTTTTGGTGCAATGTAGCGTCTTATGGAACTTTTGTTTTGACTCGAAAACTAAACTAGTGAACCCACGCACGTGCTGTATGACATATAAAGGTATGCAAAACTCAGGTCATTACCTGCAAAACAGAAAGATCTAGCTTGTTAAAAAAAGGTGTAATCGATGAATGTCAAGTTGACACAATGAATAGCTCATGCGTCACTCAGACTATAAACTCTTGGCTCAACTCGATTAGTTAGTCAATATGTACGCTCTTGGCTCAACTCATATACTGATGCTAAAATATATATTCTGCTAAGATGGATAGGTGGGTCGGTGATTTTAGGTTGTGTGATAAATTCCCTAGGTTGTATCATCTTGATAGGAGAAAAGAGAGTTGCGTGGCGGAAAAAGGGAAGTGGGTAAATAATGTGTGGTGTTGGGAATGGGAATGGTTAGGAGTCTTAGAGGGAGGGTATGTAAGGAGTTTGAAGAGTTAGTTGGGTTATTGCAAAATGTTGTTATCTCTTATAATTGTAAGGATCGTTGGAGATGGTGGCTTCAAGAAGGAGGATCGTTCACGGTTAAAGACTTAACGAGATTGGTGGAAGAAAAGACTCTACAAGGAGTAAACGGAGGACATGAAACGTGGTCGTGGGTTCAGGTCCCACGGATGGCGCCACTTGTTGATACAAAAGTTGGGCATTCCTTGTTTGGGTTCTTGTTCTCGTATCAATTGGATCTTAATGCTTGAGACCTGCGCACTAAGAAAGCAAACAACACCGTTAGGCTTATCGTGGGATTGTCTCCCGATTATCCTCCGGCGTGAGAGTAAGTAATCGGTTTTAGGGTTATAGTGAAGAGTTAGGGTTTTTAGATGATACCTTAATGAGAGCCGTGATATTCTTTATATACACACGAAATCCTTATTGGTTTCGTGTTCCTTACTCTTCGGCGTATCTCGCCTTATCCGGTCTATTGATCTTTATCCCATAAATAAGAGATCATTATCAAGACTATAAATAATATATTTGAGTTTGGGCTTTCGCGAGCCCAAATCGTAATTATGATAGCCCACACGTGATGGGTTTTGGTGTTAGTAGTGTCCATTGATCGGGCTCATGACCCGAGTGCGGACTATACGTCATCAATCTTCGTGTGGAGAGCTTTGAAAAGAAGACTTCCGGTTCGCGTAGAGCTTGACAATAGAGGAATCGACTTGGATTCGTTGCTTTGTCCAAGTTGTAATAATGTGGTGGAATCATGTGAACATTGCTTGGTCACTTGTGATCTTGCAATGAGTGTGTGGGATAAGATCTTTAGTTGGTGGAAGATGGGGAACGTTAATGGTTTTTCCATTGATGATTTTTTCGCGTCATTTGGAAATGTTAATGTCCCTAATAGTATTTTGCGTGTTTGGCAAGCGGTCATTTGGTCATCCGGCTATTTCATTTGGGAAGAAAGGAATGCTCGTGTGTTGGGAAAAAAAATGGCAAATACTAATAAAATTGTGCAAGATATTCAATTAAAAAGTTACGAATAGATTGTTCGAAGATCAAAAAAATACAAAACAATAGAGTGGCAAAAATGGTTGTTTGATCCTGTTGCAGCTGTTAGTTTCGTTATGTGAGAATTGATAAGTTGTGGTAGTATGTTCTACAGTGCAGATTCCAGGTTTGGTTCATATAATATCAGTGTGCAGTGAGTCTACAATTCAAGTGTCTGCATCCTTAGTGGTTGTTTGAGTATGCAAGTCAAATTTATGCATCCCTTGTTTGTCAGTGGCTTTTGGTCTTGCACTTTGTGAAAGTTAGAGACATAGTTTTAATCATGTTAATCATGTATGTCAGGTTGTTTTGGTTTCATATGGCTACCTGACTTTGCGATTTAGTTTTCTCATTTTGTTGTATGTATACACCATTTGGTGTGTTGTCTTTTCCTTGGGTCTTATCTCTTTAACTAGCTTGTTGAAGAGTTGGGATGCCATTTTTTTGTATGTTGTTCTTTTGGTTCGTCTCGGTAATAAATGTTGACTTTCAAAATATATATATATATATATATATATATATATATATATATATATATATATATATATATATATATATATATATATATATATATATATGCTAAGATGACCGTTAGGACTATAAATATCAATAAAAGTGAGACATCATAACCACTGATATATCATAATTAAAGGGTTAAAAAGGTTAAATCTAACATTCCCTGAAAACTGTTTAACCCGTATAACTAATAAATAAACATGTGTTGAATAAGGGTTTTTCTAACTTGTGCCCTAGGGTACAAGTTAAGCATACAAAAAATACACCAAAAGTACACAAATGAAAACGTAGTAAAGCGCATTAAAACGTATAAAAACGTACAAAGACGGATGAAAACAAATGAAAACGGATGTAAACGTATAAAAACGTATTAAAGCGCATTAAAACGTATAAAAACGGATGAAAACGCATGAAAACATATACAAATATATAAAACCACATGAAATGTATAAAAATGAATGAAACAGAAACGGATGAAAACGGTTAAAAGGTATAAAAAAGGATGAAAACATATAAAACTACATAAAACGAATGAAAATAGATAAAAACATATTAAAAAGTATAAACCAAAAAAATTAAAAATAATTACAAACGGCTGTTAGAATGGTCGGTGGAGGATGACACGGGAGATTAGCGTTAGAATTATGTATATTTTATATTTTGTAGATCTCGTTTGTTTTGTTTGTGAAAAAAATGAGAAAGAAAAAAAAAAGTGAGAATAGTATAACGGACTTTTCAATTTTTTAGTTATATTTTAGAGAACGGGAATTTAACCTTTTTTTGTTTTGTTTTTTTTTTAATTGTTTGAAAAAAGTGCAACTAAACGTATTTTCAATTTTTCTTTTTACATATAAAAAATTTCCTAAAAAAATGATAATTTTTTCACTAACTAAACAGCCTCTTATAAGCTCAATTTATGCAATCTTAGAACTTACAAAATTTATAAGCTCAACTAAATAACCCATAAGCCCTCCAAACTAAGGTTAGGATATGACTAAGCTCTTTTAGCTTAAAAGCTAATTGAGAGTCATTTTGCCTAGAGGTGGCACTCGACATGATAACCTCTGACACGAAAATAAACAGATTCGGGTTAAATCTAAAAAGGTTTCAGGTCGTGTTCATATCGACCCATCTAACTTGTTTATTAAAAAGATTAGGTTCGGGTTGGTTATAGGTTAAACGGGTTGACCCGCCAACAAGTTTAAGATTTTTATCAAAAATTTAAAAATTATATATACTTTATTACACAGGTTAAATGGTTAAATTGGTCGACCCACGAACCCATTTAACCTATTTAACCCGTGTAATGTGCCAACTTGTTTAGACAAATGGGTTAAATGTGTCAACTCGAAACCCGTTTAACTTATTCAACCTGGGCAACTTATTTAACCTGCCAACCCATATATATATATACGGGTTAAATAAGTCGTGTTCGGGTTTATGTATAAACAGGTTATGGTAGACATGGCCGACCCGACATTTAAACGGGTCGGAGTCGGGTTGTGATATTTTGACCTACCAACCGAACCACCAACCCGAACCCAGCCTGAATTGTCACCCTTAAATTTTTGCCCAACCTCAAAATAGTAATTAGACAAGTTAAAAAAAAAAAAAGTAATTTTACGTAAATATGCACCTAATAAAGCATATTTGTTTTTTCTATGTTTTAAAGTTTTTTTTATTGGTTTTCACAAATTATTGGTTTGAGTTGAAAGTAAACAAGTTTTGGCCAAAAACAAGTCAACTCATTTTACCCATTTACTAAACATCTCGTGTTTAGATAAAAGTTAAACTAACTCGAGAACCCGAATAAGTCAACTCGAACACCAACCAAGTGAACAAAACAAATAAAGTTTGGAGGCAGGAGGTGTGTCCAAAAAGTTACTGTAAAAAAGAAAAACTTACCACCACCCTTGAACCCCGGACACTATAAAAATGGGGAAAACCAGTCAGAGCTCGAATTTCACTTTAACAATGGCGGCACCAAGACGACCACTGCCCTTCTTTTTCTTCTTCTTATTCATAACCCTAAACATATCTTCTTCAGAAACCCTAAATCATGACCATGAAATCAAACACCAACATCTGTTATCAAAGATCACTAATTTAGGTACCCTTTACGTTTTTTTATAATGGGTTTTCATTCTTTTAGATTCTTGTCTTGTGTGCATTGAAATTTCTTTACTTTGACTTTAGTCAACGCTTATATTTGTGTAATGGAATTGCTTGTTGGGGTGTTTGGGATTGTGTTTTCGAAGCGGATTAGGCGTTTGCGAATTTGAAGTTTTGTCCCTAGGAAAAGTAGTTAATCACTTTTTTCGAATGGTTTGCCAAATAGACTGTATAATTTGATTGTTTGCGTTTTGCGCAAAATGTAGTAATCAGATAATGTTCTAAACAACCCATTTACAAACACTCTTTAAACTGTTTAATTTTTTTAAAGTTTTGTCTCTAGGGAAAGTAGATAATCACTTTTGGGGTGTTTGGGATTGTTTGTGTTTCGCGCAAAGTGTAGTAATCATATAATGTTTTTTAAAATGCATTCATGAAGACCCTTTAAACTGTTTATTGCTTTTTTAAGAATAGAGACAAATAAGGCGTTTATAGTAATTCAGCTTTAAACAAAACGTCTTATATCACTAGCTAGCAGATATGGAGTGTGATAAGCAACCCCAAACACTTCAAAAACTCCTTGTAAAAATCCTACGTCTTGGTGAAATGTTTTGGTATTTTTTTACTTTTTACGGCTAAATGAGATTTTATTAGTAAGTTTGCGTATAGTTTTTCGGGTGATATTGCTTATAGGCTTTTATTTGTGTAATGTGATTGTTGACTTATAAATATGAAGTTTAGGGTTTATGTGCGTGTATTTTGTATATTTATAACGATTGTGGAACTGCATGTTGGAAGAGTTAGGGGGTGTTTGGGATTGGGTTTACAAAACTGATTATTACGCGTTTGCAGACTTTCTGTAATTTGTCTTTTAGAAAACGCGGATAATCACTTTTTCTTAATGGTTTAACTGACACTTTTGCAAACGTAATAATCAGATAATCTTCTTCGACAGGCACTAACAAACACCCTTTAAAATGTGTACTGCTTTTCAAAACGGCTTATTTCACTAGCAGAAAATCAGATGTGGAGTGTGGATAAGCAATGCCAAACAATTCCGAAATTGCTTACTTGTAAAATTCCACTTCTTAGTGAAATTCTGGTGTTTTGTTTACTTCTTAGTGCTAAATGAGATTTTATTGGTAAGGTTATAAAACTGATTATTATGCGTTTACACAATTTCGCGATTTGTGTTTCAGTTAACGCAGAGAATCACTTTTTAACCCAACGCTGTTTGCTGTAATTGTTTATGTTCTGAAAACGTAATAATCTTCTTTAAAATGCACTTCCGAACACCTTTTAGAATGTTTACTTTTTTTAAAGGATAATCCATTTATAGTAATCTAGTAAAACTTCACCTTCATGCGTAATGGCTTATATCACTACCACAAAATCAGATAAGCAATTCCAAACAATTCCAATACTGCTCAGTGAAATTGTGGTGTTTTGTTTACTTCTTACTGCTAAATGGGATTTTATTGGTTCGTTCTGTGTAGCCACGTGCCCACGTTGATTGTTCGTATTTTTAATTATTTGTTTTTGTTCATAGAGTCGAGCATTAATGAGAGGAGCCGTGAAATTGGTTCAAAGGATGAAATAATCAAACAATTGGAGACGCTTGTTCTTGAGAAAGCTAGTAGTTTGGCTTCCCTGCGTAGTGAAATCCAATCTCTTCAGGTCAGTCTTTTCTTACATGTACTTACGGATTACAATAGTTTGCCAGTAAAGTAATCACATGTGACTAGTTTACTTGAGATTGTATTCGGTTTTTCACATTGCTCAATTGTGCATCTAAACATTAATGGTTGAATGAATCGCTGGTTCTATTTGAGTAGGGGTGATTTACCATTTTTTTTTCTTTCTTTTTTTTTTTTGGGCAGAAAAAGGAATCCCTTGATGCTAAGGAACAAGAGAGTGAGGCTCATGGGCGGGCTATTGAACTTGAAAAACAGGTGAATATAATAACGTCATCGATAAATAGATTCTTATTGATGGATTAGTTTTATAAAGTGTTTTTTGATAGGTTGAAAATCTTAAAGAGGAAATAGAAAAGCAAAACACAAAAAAGGATGCACTGGAAGCTCGAATAAGTGTAGCCGAGACAAAAATCGCTGAATTGAATGTGAAACTTGAAAAGGTAACATTTGATTATTACTTTTGCGTGACAGAAATTATACAATTCAAACAAATCTCTTTATAAATGCTAGCTAACCTATTCAAAACAAAAGTAAATTGTTATGATCCAAACCCTTGAAAACTCGCTCAACACAAACAAAGCAAATTTATTATTTATTTATTTATTTATTTATTTATTATTATTATTTATCTATTTTTTTTCAATTTCCAGCTGCAGAAAATAAATGAGGAACAGAAGATTAGAATCCGTAACACAGAGCGTGCTCTACAGAAGGCTGAGGTTTGTTGCAAACTTGAGTTTCTAATGTTCCAAAATGTTACCTTCCTTCAGATATTAAAATTGCTACACATGTGTCTTTAGGATGAAATAATTGGAATCCAATTTAGAGCTGCTACCCACTCTAAGCAACTGGCAGAGGTATATCAAACTCTTGTTAGTATTATACTACGTAGTATTATTATAAACTTATTACTTATCCATCCTTCGCTTTTAAACGTTTTCTTTACTTTCTATATTGTGTTGATTATGCTAGTTGCTTTACACCCACAAAATTTTTATGCATAAGTTTAAGTTGTTTGTGCATCAGTTCCAAGAGTCATGGCTTCCATCTTGGCTTGCAGTTCATTTATTTCACTGTCAGGTATTTATTTATTTATTTATTTTGTTTTTTCATTACTCCGTGACGTATCTTTTCTGCAATCTGTATGGTCCAATTTTGATATCTCATTTTGTCTTGTATTTTGTTATGTTAATGCGCAGTTATTCATGGTAACCAATTGGAATGTGTATGGAAGGCCAGCTCTAGATATTGCAGTTCAAAAGGTCTTCTAGCTATTCTGATGTAACTAATGTCTTACAGTTTATATGAGTAGCGATAACCACTAATTGTTAGTAGGCAATTGTTGTTACTGTTGTTTCTCTAATTCTACGTTTATTTTGGTTCTTTTCTAGGCATTAGAAACGGAAGCTCATGTTCAAAATTGGGCACGGCCCCACATTGATGCATTTCACACAGTAAGTTGGTCCCATAAAGTTACACTTGATGCCCAGAATTATAATTGCGTAGCTAACCAACTTCATTTAGACAAATAAACCATCAACTTCATAAAGTTACACTTTTTAAGTTTTTCAAAAGCATTTTCACAGATTTTTTTTGTCTGTAGAAATGATTTTATTTGACCCTTGCCATTTTACAAGTTTTTATTATTATTATTATTATTATTATTATTATTA
Organism: Artemisia argyi; assembly: GCA_030686995.1. Taxonomy (NCBI): domain Eukaryota; kingdom Viridiplantae; phylum Streptophyta; class Magnoliopsida; order Asterales; family Asteraceae; genus Artemisia; species Artemisia argyi. The sequence continues at coordinate 29,075,215 of CM060706.1, read as the reverse complement.
TTATTATTATTATTATTATTATTATTATTATTATTATTATTATTGTTATTGTTATTGTTATTGTTATTGTTATTGTTATTGTTATTGTTATTGTTATTGTTATTGTTATTGTTATTGTTATTGTTATTGTTATTGTTAGTAGTAGTAGTATTTTGTTAATTAACAGACCTTTATATGGCAATATCTGATGTTATCTCCTATATTTGCAGAAATGGATCCCTACCATCAAGGAGCAGTGGCTTACTTTTGTGACAAATATGGAACCACATGTGCAAATGGTTACTGCCAAAACTGTTGAAATTTACCATGAATCGAAGAAAAGTATAAGGCCTCATGTTGTCAAGTTACAAAATGCTGTGGATCCATACATTAAGGTTTTTGCCAATCATTTCGCTCACAGATTTTTGTGGGAGTATTTATGCATAATAATTGGGATGTCACTAACTAATTATCCTATGCCATATCTTTGTAGGAAGTTAAGAAGGTCACCAATCCATACATCAATCAAGTTTCAGAGACTCTGAAACCTCATATAAATAAAGCACATAATTTTCTAAAGCCTTATAGTAAAAAAATACTCAGAGGCTATAAAAGAGTGTCTAAAACCACCCTAAAATACCATCGTCAGGTAAATAATTTATGCCTCTTTTCTTTTCTTGTTTTAAAGTTTCCATTTGTGTGTGTATAATATCAAGGTTGCTGTTTATTTATGAAGCTTCGTGCAAACATTCATGAGACGTTGAAGCAAAATGAGTATACGCGTCTTCTTGCAGATGATTCTCTGGTGTGGCTTATGGTATGTGTGGTTTATCATACTTCTATGATTTTACAATATAGTTTAAATCGTTGTACACCTGATGAGATCATGTAACTGCTGTAGGCCTCTGCTTTTATGGTTTTCCCTTTGATGATTATACTTACATGGGTGTCAACCTTATTCAGGTTTGTTGGTTTACTTTTATAAAATCTTGTTTTAAAATTGTTCTTACTTTTTAGCCAAGTATCTATATGCTAGTTAGAGGTGGTAATTTTGACCCATCTACTTATAAATGGGTCATTCTGGCCATCTTCTATTTCTAAAGGTTAAACGGGTAACAAAAAACACTTTGGGTCAAATAGACCGTACGGGTCTGAAGTCGTTTAAAGGATATTTGTAATGCACAAAACCTGTTAAATCTCTTTTAACCAAAATAAATAGTATCATTATGGACATCTGTTGGTAATTTGGTATAAAAGAAAAACTACATTTGGGTTTCTGGCAAATGCAGTAAAAAGTCAAGAAGGCGTACGCATACTCCCCATACAAACCAAACACGCCGCAGGGGAAGGCGGGTGCATGCAGAAAAGGCAAGCACTTCAAGATAGTTCTACAGAGTTCATCTAACAGGTCCAATGTATGTTTTCGTTTTCTATTTGTTAGTAATGTTCTTTGAGCATGATATGTATGTATACATGATGCAAATGGAGTCAAATCATGATTGTTAGTCTGGGTTGACTGCCAACACTTTGTAGATAATTAAAAGTTTATTATAAAAAACTATCCTAAAATTGATAAGCTATATTTTAGGTAAGTGGGTATAAAGTGCCACGTTTACATTAACTTGACATGATCACAAAAGAGGGATGAGGTCCACAAAATAAAGAACGTAAAATGGATGTATGTAGTATGTAGCCTTTATGAAAGGCATATTGCCCTTTTTTTGTTTAGAATAGTGAATCCCATGTTTGTTAAAAAGTTATGTCACATAATAAGTAACAACTTCGTATACAAGTAAACATCCGAGGATAATGGTTGATTGAATATGGTCTGTGTGCTTATATGATTGGAGACTAGAGGCTGTGAATTCTTCAATTCTGTATGATTTTTAAGACTGTCCCCCTGTCCTAATCGGTCCCTGCAATAACCGGTCCAGCTTCTAATTCTAGGCTTTTTAATGACTTCGTATACAAGTAAACGTCCGAGGATAATGGTTGATTGAAGATGGTCTGTGTGCTTATATGATTGGAGACTAGAGGCTGTGAATTCTTCTATTCTGTATGATTTTTAAGACTGTCCCCCTGTCCTAATCGGTCCCTGCAATAACCGTTCCAGCTTCTAATTCTAGGCTTTTTAGTGACTTTTTTAAATAAGCTAGACTAACTTGTTGTAACGAACTATTGCCATAGACTATTTTGTAGAGGTGGGAAGATTCACTTGATTGGTAATAGGAATGGCAGCGGGGCGGGTGTGGGGTAGGGCGGCCATCCCCATTCCCAAACCCGATTACCAAAGTCTTCTCCGAACCCGTCCCTATCCCGTTGGGGAGCGATGCTCTCGCAAACCAAACCCATTATTGTTGGAGATCTTTTCGGGGTGTCCTCACGTGATTCACGACCAAACCCGCACCATCTCAAGTTTATTATTATTTTTACACCATTAGATATATGATTTCATGCTATAACTTGAAGAATTGAGAACCTATTAATAATTTACCTACTAGCCTTATTAAGTCTTCGATGATAGTATTTAAGATATATAATGATAACTTACACCGCAACAAATTACAATTCTCTTAAAAATATGACATTACACAAGCTTATATGATCACGATTTGCAATCTTACAAAGATTAAACTAACAAAAATTAGAGAAACATGCTTTTAGTATGTAGATACTAACATATATATATATATATATATATATATATATATATATATATATATATATATATATATATGTTTCGGGTGGGGCGGGACGGGGATGTTATGCCCCACCCGCCCCAATTAGTTCGGGTTTCAGGTTTTTCCGTCGGGTTCGGGTTTTTTTGCCATTCTAGTTGGTAACAGGTCAAAATGGGCTAGACCGGGCTGGGATGACCCACAAAACACTGTATAATAGCATTTCTTTCTATCTTTTTCCGTAAATAATGTATGCGTTGAATTTGAATCATGATTTAGAAACAAAATTATTACAAAAATAATATAAAATTTTGAATAAAGCAGTGTACGAGGCTATATGCTTAGAAATCTAAAATCAACCAACCTCGCAACCCGTTGACCGGTTCTTTATTCGCTACTTATGTTATGACCCATTTGAAAAAAAAAAAAAAAATCATAATCCATAATTCATAAGTTAATGGGTCAAAATTGTCATCTCTGTTACTTAATTTACGATCCTGACTATTCTTTTCTTTCTAAACGGACAGACAATCTAGAAGCAGCAGCAGCCGTCATCAACATACTTTGGAGGTGGTTTACATTTTTAACGGAAGACATGCATCATGCAAACAGATTCGCTTAGCATGTCAATACTTGATTGACTTAAATGTTTAGAAATACAAAATATATGGAGATGATATGGTAGTGATCATTATAAGATCCTTTTTGCCCTCCTAAATTAGGGAAACTTTACATGTATTTCTTCTTCTTAGGATTGTCGTTATTGACTCGACGCAAAGAAATTTTTTGACTAGTGCCAGGTTAACTAGAAAAAAATTGTTTCGCGAACCACCCTTGGTCTAAAATGATCAATTTTCATGCAATATTAGTCTTTTTTTTCCCCTAAAGTCTTTGGTTTTTGTCTTAAGATAAGTGATGTGATATGATGTGCCACATGACATGATGGGATTTGAGAGTTCTGTTTGATTGCTGAAAAGTCTCTTTGTGGAAAAGAAGTTGAGTGCTGTTGAACGAATTACTTCTTCTGGTATTCATTACATATTGACTAATATCGTCTATGCATTTTGTTGCATAAATTTTTCTTTACGTTGCGAGAGCTTTCTTTAAAATCAGAAATTTTACAATCTTGAGTTTGTTTAAACTGCATTAGTAAATTATCTTCCAGTAATAACGACATATATTAGATTTTGTCACCTGATATGTTTCACAATTATAAGAGGTAGCAATTTGTGCCCGAAATTATAAAAATGAGCTTATATGGGCAAATTTGTAAAAGATTTGGCGTATTTAGTCTTTATTATTATTATTATTATTATTATTATTATTATTATTATTATTTTATTTATTTTTTATTATAACCAACACTTTATTAAAAACAAAAGGGATTTTACAAGAAATTATTATTATTATTATTATTATTATTATTATTATTTAATGAGTATGTTAAATGAGTATTAATGGACATATCTTTCTCTCGATTGAAGAACACTAGCATGGTACTCGCGTGTTAAGCAGCGGGTATCCTGAAATAAAAATTTTCGATGAATAATGTATTTTAGTTTATTATGTTCTTTTTGACAATAAATTTACGGATATTAAGAATTTTGTATAGCCCGTGCCCATTCGGGCTCGAAGCCATTGGCCCGTGCCTGTTCGGGCTCGAGCCCGTTTGGTCCGCGCCCATTTGGGCTCAAGCCTATTTGGCCGTTTCCCGTTCGGGGTTGAATATTTGTATAATGTGATTTATTATTTGTAGTAGTTAAATTTAATGCAGAAATTGTATTTAATTTGGTTGTACAATATACTTGATAATTTGTATTTCTTATGTAAGTGGTGTTTTAATAACTGTATTTATTGACCAGTTAAATAATTGACAACATTAAATATCATTAATGTGGTGTTTTGTTGTACACTATGTTTCTTGTCTTGTATGTCTGAAAATTATGTGCATTAAAGTGGTGTACATTATGTTTCTTTTTTTGTAAGTAGTAGTCATTATATTCATTAAATAACATTGACCATTTTAATAGCATTAATGTTGTAAGTCTGAAAATTACATCATGCTTATTTTGTTGTATACTATGCTTATTTTGTTGTAAATCTGAAAATTGTTTGCAGCTATTATACATTGTGCTTAAATAGTTGTAATTTTTGGTGAAGGGGTGTTTTTAACAATGTTGCAAAAATTGGCCTAATCGGCCGATTAATCGGTAATCGGTCATATACCTTGTTGATTTTTGAAAATCGGTAGAAAAATCGGCCAAGGCAAAAAATCAGCCACTAATCAGTTAAAAATCGGCCGAATCGGTTAAAAATCAGCCGAATCGGTCAAAAATCAGCCGAATCGATCAACTTTAAAAAATTAAAAATTTAGGCATTCAACTTAATTTGATGATCGTTTATTTCACTTATAACACACAATGGGTTTCATAATTAGAATTTGGAGCCTTTTATTGATGTTTGGAAACATAGTAGGCTTTAAATCAGTTAAGATTTTTAGTTTGCTTTCCAGAAATACCCAAAACATGCAGGAAATGCAAATCCGATTAATCACCGTTTAATCCCGACTTGAACGATTAATCGTTGCAGGGTGGTTGACCGCCCGACTTTCGATTCATGATTTTTGTAACATTGGTTTTTAATAGCATTAATGTTGTTTGATAGAATTTTGGTATTAAAATGACACCACGCTTTATTTTGTTGTACAATATGCTTACTTTGTTGTAATTCTGAAAATTAGGTGCATTAATGTGTTGTAAACTATGCTTAATTTCTTGTAAGTTTTAAAATTTTGGAGAGAGTCATTCATGCTTTATATGTATTATAGATTGCGATTATTAAAAGAAAAAAAAACTTATAAATTTAATATATTTAGTTATTTAAATAAAATGAGGCGTTAAGTTTAGAGGATTTTTTTTTTTGTTTTTTTTTGGGTATTTTCTAAATCAATTCGTATAACATGAGCCCGTTTAACCTGTGCTTGTTTAAGCCTGACCTGTCCGATCCGCCCGTTTTGCCACCTCTAAAATTATGGATGAAAATATTGCTTGAGCAAATGAATGTTCTGCGGTTTTTCCATGTATGCATTTACACTTAGATAAAACGAGCAGGCTTGCTCGCGCGTTGCTGCGGGGCGGCCGCGTTTATTTTTTTTAGTAAGCAATGGGGTAGTCACAGTACCTAACAAAAGAGTAAACATGAGACACATATTTAAAAACTACATAATGGTATGAGAATCCCATACCCCGCCCCGGCGGGATTAGGTATGTTGTTGTTTGTTGTATACTGGTATGAAAGTATGATTTTTAAAATTTTTCAATTTGAATCCTAGCATCACGTGCCAATGATGCAACCTGGTAACGTTGAGAGCGCAGGAGCTGGCATGTTTAGCACATGTGAGATTTCAAGTTCGCAACTTAAAAATCAACCATTTTATTTTTCATGAACTCTCTAAGAATCACATTGTTAGAGAGGTCAAATCATTGTTGATGTCAAATAAGATACATATAGACCACAAAGTTTAGAGTTATCATTCCTAATGGCATAAATACATGGCAAACATTTTGTTATTCATATAGAACAAAATTATATGAGAATGCGAGTCTCTTTATATTATGACTACATGTTTTCAAAAGTTTGCACATCTCATTTGAGTACCCCCCAAACACACCCATCTCGGCCTCCATTTCGTCCTTCAATCCAACATCTATTTCAACCCCAAAAATGACCCATTTTAACCGCCATTTTATCCCCCATATCACATATCCAATGCAGCCCCAAAATTGGCCCACTTTAGCTCCGACTTCAGGCCCAAAACACACCCATTTCATCACCAAAACCACCCATTTCAGCATCCAATGTAGCCCCCATATCAGCACCCAAACGCATCCATCTCAACCCAGGCCCGAAAGTGACTCATTTTAGCCTGCAAGCGCAACCATGGCAGTCCCCATTTAATTACCCAATCTTAAGAATGTATTGCAAAACAAATACATAGTATTAAATAGATTCTAGTTGAAACACGCCAATTTAGTATGTGTTGAACTGCATTGGGTTAGGTTGGAAATACACGGAATATTTTTTCATTCCAAGTTTAAAAGAATACTATAATTTACTAAACGGTGAGATTAGTCTAATGTTACCAGAACTAAAGTGAAGTATTGCAAGTAGATTGACTGCCTAGTACTGTACCACAATCCCCGTTGAAATCTGTAGCTGTTTACCTATACGGTTGATCAACCTCACCGAACAACTATATATGTACATCTGTTCCATTCCATACTTCTTTTGTCATAGTCCCTTTTGCTACATCCAAGCGTAGATCGTTCTGCGCCTTCATCTGCAGGAACAATCCAAGCGTTTTAGTAGGTATCTATCAGAACTATAATATATAAAGTTTACCTGCTTATCCACTTGAATTTTTAGCCAAATTAGCATCAAAGCAAGCGAAATTCAAGATTACTTTCGTGCACAAAAGTCGTTTTAAAATGAGGTTTGGTTGTTTAAATGTTTGCAGCAAAATGGTTTTAAAAAGCTGTTTAGTTGCTGAAATTTCTGTGGAAATAAAGTTTGTTTTTAAAAGAGTTTTTTCATTGCTGAAATTTGACTTTAGATGGTTGTATTGATGCAGAATTTTTTGTGCAGAAAAGTAATTTTAAAGCGCTATTCGGTCCCCCTTCAATATTTGTGCAGAAAATATTTTCTAAACTGGTGTTTGGTTGCTGATTACCCATTTCAGCCCCTTTCAAGACCCACTTCACCCATCATATCAGCACCCAAACACATTCATCTCAGGCCCCAATCCCACTTCTATTTCAGTTCAAAAACTGGTCCATTTTAGTCCCCACTTCAGGCCCGAAACATAAACTTTATACCCCAATCTATAAAGCACGTTTAAAAAATAACTTTAGTTTCCACAACTATTTGTGCTTCTCTATATTTGAAATTGAAAAATAATAACAAAATAAGTTATTATTCCTTGCCACTATAATTGCTTAGTAAAGTTGTTACCCGTCATTTTATGCCTATTTCCGGCAATATTATTCTCCTTCCTCGGCTTTGTGTGCATTAAACTATTCCCACAATAACATCCATGTTTTCCTATAGCAACAATGCTTTTTCTTCATTTACAATGATATTTAAAAAATGGACACCTTGTTTCTGTGTACCTGCACTTATCAATAAAAGAGGCAGGTTCATCTTCAAGGATACAACATGCATTGTTTCCAACACTACCAAATTCAACCCACCAACATATCAAAACAATGAAAGCCTTACCATCCAAGCCGCAGCTGCAACTTCTACTTCACTAACACCTGTGCCTATATTCGAACCCCAAAATTCAATCAGCTGCAAAGTTGCACAACTAAAATTTTCAAATCTATTTCCTAAAGGGTTAAGGGCTTATGCAACCCCTGGAATCTGGAAACTGGGATTCGAAGCTTAATGAAATTTTTTTGTCAAAAACAAAGTTCTATTTAATAGAATAAAGAAACTATTAGGCAAACTTGCTCACCCCTTTGTAGTTAGATTCATCTTGTTTCCGCTCCCGACGCAAAAACACTTCGATTATCCGAATGTCACCTTCCGTTATAGGCCCATACAATGTTGCATAACCATCCTTACGCTTCGCAACCACATTAGCACCTGTAATGAAGAAAGACTATTGTGGATAACGTTTGATATGGCTAAAATGCCGAGCAAACTTTGCACAGAAAAACGTATGATACGGAAAAACTTGAAATTGCTAACGCATATGGTGTTCTTAAAATAATTAAATGATCTTGATAGGGTTCTTATAGTATACATGGCTATGAATACTGTTTGCCCAATACCATTGTTCTGATTCCTAACATTAGACACATAGGTCATAGCATCACTAACCTGGCCAGTACAAAAGCAACTTTTGTTGATCAGTTCCGATGGCCGTCACAATCGCTTTCAAAGTAGACTAAATAGGTAATATAACTCCGATAGAACAACTGTAAACAAAGACACCGTATGTCACAGTATGAAAAAAAGGGCAGCCAATATAATTTCTTTCATGTCAAATATGGTCATTCAACTCCATGTAAAAGTTACCTTGATGTTTTTAGAGCAATTTTGGAACCAAGCAGGTAAAGAAGCAACTTCAAGCCAACATGCATAAAAAATTCATAACATGACTTCGGCTTATGAGGTAGCCTAGTAAAGCTTCGGGATTATTCATAAGACATAAGAGTTAACACTTTGGTTAGTAGCATTGTGTTTAGAGCTTATGGCATATTTTAGTACGACCGTAACTAAACAGATAAAGTAATAAACTTTTAACCAAAATTGATAAAATGAATAGAAACATACCTCCTAATCTACTCAGACCCTACACCGAATTAGCATTCGCGTTATCGTTTTCCCCTATTTTCGCAATCTCATCAGACTTTCAATTGAAAATCATTCTCGTTTTTTGACTCCATTGTGAATGAGCGCTTGCTATTTCTCACACATTTATAATCATTTGAGTACTTGCTACAATGTCGTACCCCATTAGCTTGTGTTGATTCTCGAGAAATAAGAAAGGAAAGTGATGCCAACTACTGAAAACGCTAATATTTGAAATTTAAACTGACAATTTCTGAAACTTAACCTGAGTTCGAAACAAACAAATTGATCAACTTATCGCACACTGAAATCGTCTAAAAAAGCTGCTCGATGTTCATTAAGAAACGGTGGTTGAACCTTATCTTTCAAGTCATCGATCGTCTGTGAAAAGCAAAACAACCCTGAATTTGTACCCCATTAACTTTCACCAAATCTCAACTATGGTTTAATTAAAAAAAAACTAAAAATCAACCAAGAAAACATTTATCGATACTAATAAGTTCCAATTACAGAAGGGTTCTAAAAAAACAAAATATTTTCTTAAAAAGATTCTCAAAAACAACCATATTGAACATCCCCCTATTGCAAAAGGGTATAGTTAAAACAACTTCCCAGTTGCTACTTTCTTCAAACCGTAAACACCCTGAAGCTAAATTAAAATGGGTATAGTTAAAACATTTTGCATTAAAATACATGAAAAGTAGTTTTAAAACAGTACTAATGCCATACACCATTAAAAAAACTTTGATGCAAATACATGAAAAATTATTTTCTTTTGCACATTTATCATGAATATACGTCCGAATTAGGTGTGATTAGACTCAAAACCGGATGTTTCGCCCAAATGGTAAAAGACTTACCAAGTGTTGGCCACAACTGATACAATTTTTTATCTGACAACTAATATGTATCTCTTATTAAAAGGAACAAAAATTATAGAAAACTAAGAAGCTAAACAGCCTTACCACACTTCTAATTCTCGTAGGTCTTTCATCAAACATGTTGTAGGCACAATTCCATCTACAATTTCCACACCATTAACCACAACACGACCCCTTTTTCCCATTGTTTATCCATCGTCAAACACATTCGAACTCCTCATCTTTCACTATTCCTGTTACAAAAGCGCATGACACAATCATGATAGATTTTTAAAACTCGTAACTAAAGTTAAAATTCAAAACACAACTAAATGAAATCACTTACATGCAATATTATTGTGTTGGCAACTACTGCTGCCGATGAACTGGTTGGTGATGAAGGGCGGGTACAGTAACCGAAACCCAAATTGTTGATTTCATGGTAAATCCATGTGAGGGTCATACGTAAATTAGGTGATGTAGATTTTTTTTTTAGTAGTTTGGTGGGAAGAAGATTTAGGAACAAACTGTAGGGGGTGTGATTTATCAGAGAGATGAGAAGATTCGAGAGAGGGGAGGTACAATTTTTATAGAATGATTGGTACATAATCACGATAATAAGCGTATTACAGAGTCATAACGGGGAAAAGTACATGAACAGTATAAGGGCCAAAGTTTCTACTCCAATGGGCTGCTGCCAACCGCTTTCTGCAACACTGTTGGGCCTATTATCTTTACTAATTACAACTTGCCAGCCAATGAGATGCAAAATTAAAAAAAAAAAAATGGGCACCTTAAGAAAATTCATAACAGCCCCTTCATTTTTCATCTTTAGAATGTAGTATAATTAAAACAAAATTATGATTATTACTACTGTTATGTCTAAAAATCATGCTTAATTCCATTTAATATTAGTTTCGTCTAAACTTAGGAGATGTTTGGGATTGCTTACTTAAAATAGATTATGCGTTTTGAAAACGGATAATCATAATCAACTGTTACAAAACATGATTTTGAAACATAATGTTTGGATTGATTATGTTGTTTGATATGGTAATAATCAAATAATTCAGTTTTCTGAGTATTTGGAAAACTGGATTGTATATGGCTTTTTCTATTTGTGTCACCGTGGCATTTGTTAAATACGATTAACAAACTTAAATTAACATGTTTAAATGTTAGTTTACATTAATGATTTTCTAATTTTCTTTTAATTACCATGATTAACTTTGTTTTATTTTGAAATAATTCTATCCTAGGAATAAAATAATTCATTTAATGTTTTTATACAAGTGCCATAGTGGCACAATTTAGAAAGGGATTTTCTAATATGTGCCACCATGATACGGAGGAGTGGAGACGACTAGCCATTTATTTTTCCAATGTGATATGGCTAAACAACTCATGCGTAAAATATCTTTGTGGTGGAATATTGATGAGCCGGCAGCAAGTTCTTATGAGGAATGGTGTGATTGGATGGAGTCTATCCGTATGCAGAACAAAATGAAAGGCATGTTGGAAGGTGTGTGTTATGGTTTATGGTGGTCTATATGGAATTTCTGTAATAAGCATTTGTTCGACAAGAAGATCCCAAAAAAAGGCGGTAATCTTTGATAATTTAGTTTCTGTTTCTTTTAGTTAGTGTAAGTACAGACTTAAAGCTTCGTTTAAATGGGTCGATTGGGGTTAAGAATCCGTATCATGTAATTGTTTGATCTAGCTCCTTGCTAGTTTTAATAAAATTGCCGTTCTAAAAAAAATGTGCTTGATTATAAGCATTAAATGAACTAAATTGTTTCCTAAAATAAATATATTTCTAAATAATACAAAGCTAATCATGGTAATTAGAAGAAATTTAGGAAATTATTAATCTAAATTGACATTTAAATATGGTAATTTAAGTTTATTAATTGTGTTAAACTTAATTAAGCAGATAAGCAAAAACGGTTTTTCCATAAATCTCAGCACCCTTTTCCGAGCATACCCCCACATTTTTCGACACCCACCTGGGCCGTCACGCGCCTACACGCGCCGGCGGTGGTAACGGTTTTGTTTATTGTTTTGTACTTTTTCAGGCAACGTGGGCCATCACCTCCGGCGAGTGGAGGTCCCCCTCACTGTCCCGAGCCCGACCCAGGTAGCCCTGTTGTCGCAGCAGTCACCGGCCGCCGCCTGCCGCCGTTGACAACCATTGAGCACTGGAAAACTCATTTTTCTGGCAGCTAAGTTTTCTTCTCTAATATATATATATATATATATATATATATATATATATATATATATATATATATATATATATATATATATATATATATATATATAATAATAATAACATATATATATATATATATATATATATATATATATATATATATATTTATTTATTTTTATTTCCTCTTTGGCCAGTTTTTTGTCTCATCTTTGCCTTTTACTGTGCTTCTCTTTTTGTAGTGTCTTAGACCCTTTTCCTTTTTTTAGCTTCTTTCTTAGGTGACTTTGTTTTGCTTCTTTTGTGCGTTTTGCCCCCACTTTTTGTTGCTTGTGCCTGACTTTGCCTTTGTTTCCTTGAGGTTAGTATAGACGCATTAGATTGTTATGGTCACCTGAGGTCATGTCCTAGCGGCTCGAGAGGGGTAGGGGTAGGAGGGGTAGGGAGGGTAGGCGGGGCTAGGGTTTTTGGTAGACCTGCGGTCTTTCGTAGGATTAGGGTGGGTAGCTGGAATGTAGGGTCGTTGACTGGGAAGCTCTTCGAGCTTGCCGATGCCTTGGGGAGACATAAGGTTGATATAGCGTGCTTTTAGGAGACGAAATGGAAGGGGTCCCGTACGAGGGAGGGGAACGGCTACAAACTGTGGTATTCAGGTTCTAGGTCTGCGAGAAACGGAGTTGGAGTCACTTTGGCTGCAGACCTAAAGGACAATGTAGTACAAGTTAACAGGTGCAACGATAGGATCATGGCGATTACTTTGGTAATTGAGAATGAGACTATTAACATTGTCAGCGCTTACGCACCACAGGTGGGGCTCAGCGACGCAGAGAAGAGGAGTTTCTGGGACGCCCTTGACGAGCTAGTGAGAGAGTGCCCGTCGGATCAGCGTCTAATTATAGGGGGTGATTTGAACGGTCACATAGGAGCTGCAACGGATGGATACGCAGGGGTTCATGGAGGTTTTGGCTATGGAGTTAGGAATGACGAAGGTCGCTCTATATTAGAGTTCGCAAGAGTGCATGACTTAGTAGTTGTGAACTCTTTCTTCAAGAAGAGAGAGGTCCACCTTATTACCTTCCAGAGTGGAGGGCACAACACCCAGATCGACTATCTGATGGTGCGCAGAGGGGACCTTAGAGCATGTAGGGACTGCAGGGTATTCCCAGGCGAGACATGCTCATCTCAACACAGATTGTTAGCCATGGATGCATTTTATATGAGGCAACGAAGTGGGAAGAGGGCGACTGGCATGCCGAGGATTATGTGGAAGAAATTGAACGGTCCGGCGGTACAGGAGTTTGCAGCGAAAGTCTCAGAGGGACTGTCGGATCGGTCGGAGGTCTTAAATGGAATGGACGCGGATCAGATGTGGAACACCCTATCCTGCATCATTAAAGACGCAGCTAAGGAGTCACTTGGTGTGGCTTCTGGGACAACGAGAACCCAAACAAACCAAAGAGAATCTTGGTGGTATAGTGATGAGGTGCAAACCAAGGTAGCGGCGAAGCAATCTAGGTTCAGAGAGCTCCTTTGGAGTAGAGCGGGTAATCTAGAGAATAGGGTCGAGGCAGAGGAGAGGTATAAAGTAGCCAAAAGAGAAGCGAAAAAGGCAATAGCCCAGGCGAAATACAAAGCGTACGAGGTTCTGTATAAGAACTTGGACTCCAAGGAAGGGGTAAACGATATCTTCAAGATTGCTAAAGCCCGAGAGAGGAGAAGCAGGGATTTGGGAAACATAAGATTCATTAAAGATGTGGATGGACGTAGCATTGTCAACGAAGAGGATATTAGGAAAAGATGGGGAGATTATTTCTCCTCTCTTTTTAACGAGAGGGCTACACAAGAAAGCGGGGAGAGAGGGACCCCTAGCCAAGATTTGCTTCCAGAGTGCGACTCCTTGGATATCAGCCAAGGTGAAGTGAAGGTTGCATTAATGAAGATGGGAAGAAACAAATCGGTAGGCCCAGACCAAATACCCATAGAAGCTTGGAAGGGCTTAGGTGACGAGGGGTTAAGATGGTTGACTTCCCTCTTCAACAAGATTTTCTCTAGCGATAAGATGCCAGAGGAATGGAGGCTCAGTGAAGTCATCCCTATCTACAAGAACAAGGGTGACGTACAAGTGTGTAGCAACTATAGGGGTATTAAGCTCCTTAGTCACACGATGAAGCTCTGGGAGAGGGTTATTGAGAGAAGGTTGAGAAAGGAAACGAGGGTGGCAGAGAACCAGTTTGGTTTTATGCCAGGAAGGTCGTCGATCGAGGCTATTCACCTCCTCAGAAGCCTCATGGAGAAATATCGAGAAAGGCAAAGAGACTTGCATATGGCCTTCATCGACCTAGAAAAGGCATATGATAGTGTCCCACGTGAGTTGATTTGGAGAACTCTGATAGACAAAGGAACCCCAAGGAGATACTTGAGAGTCATAAAGGATATGTACGAGGGGGCGAAGACCCGTGTACGGTCCACAGTGGGAACCTCAGAGTTTTTCCCTGTGAAAGTTGGACTACACCAGGGGTCAGCCATTAGCCCTTATCTATTCGCCTTGATTCTTGATGAGCTATCACGTGGGATCCAAGAGTGCATCCCTTGGAGCATGATATTCACAGACGATATTGTATTGGTGGCAGAGTCAGCGGACGGGTTGAACAACAGACTTGAGCATTGGAGGGAGGTTCTTGAAGAGAATGGCCTTCGGGTTAGTAGGGAGAAGACTGAATACATGAGATGTGCTTTCGGTAGGAGCGATATCAGCCACAACGAAGAGACGGAAGTCTGTATCGGAGACAAGATCCTCCCACCTAAGGAGTCTATTAGATATTTGGGTTCGGTGATTCACAAATCAGGGATGATAGACGACGACGTTACCCACCGTATCGGAAGAGGCTGGGCGAAATGGAGGGCGGCGTCAGGGGTTCTATGTGATAGGAAAGTACCCGTTAAGCTTAAGGGTAAATTTTATAGGGTGGCTATTAGACCGGCTATGCTGTACGGGTCAGAGTGCTGGCCTATCACAAAAGCTCAAGCAAACAGGGTGGAAGTAGCGGAACTAAGAATGCTCAGATGGACTTGTGGTAAAACTATGTCTACCATGATTCCTAACGGGGTGTTCAGATCGGCACTTGAAGTAGAATCTATTATCTCGAAGATGAGAGAAGGAAGGTTGAGGTGGTTTGGTCATGTCAGGAGAAGACCACAAACAGCGCCAGTAAGGAGAGTTGAATCGCTTATAGTCGATGGTCGGAGAAGGAGGGGTAGACCTAAACTTAGATGGGAGGATAGGCTTAAGCTCGACATGGAGGAGCTTCACTTGTCCGAGGACATGACCTCAGATAGGAACGTGTAGAGAGATAGGATTAGTATTCGTGGTTAGTTTTGGGGCTAGGATGGTTGAGGGTTTGGGGTTTTGTTGTGGTTTAGGCTTTTTAGGGTCCCTTGGCTTGCCCCTTTTAGGAGTTAGGTGCTTTTGCTTTGCCTCGGCTAGCGCTTTGGTTTTGCCTTTGTTGTGCCTTTTGGCTTTAGGCCCTTTGCTTGTGCCTTTTGCTTGCTCTTTTTGCTTTGCCTTAGCTTTAGGCCCTTTGCGTTGCCCTCTTTGGTCTTAGCTGCTTGGTTTTGCCTTGGTCTTGTGTCCCCCTCGCACCCTTATTTGCTGGCGCTTGTCTAGGTGGTTTTGTTTTGGTTGTTTTGTCTTGGTTGTCTTGTCGTTTTGCTTTGTTTGCTCTTTTCTTGTTGTGTCGGTTTGCTTTTATGTTTGCTTATATGCTTGTTGTGTCGTATTTGCTCAGTTTGCTTTTTTGCTCTTTTGCTTTTCTTTATTTTGCTTTCTATTTTTCGTTTTCTTTACATCGAGCACACTTTGCACACACTTGCCGGAGGTCTTTCTGGAAGCAGTCTCTCTACCTTCAGGGTACCCTGGGGTAGGGGTAGGATCTGTCTACATCCCACCTCCCCCATACCCCGCCTTGGCGGGATTGGGTATGTTTGTTGTTGTTGTTGTTGTTGTTGTTGTTGTTGTTGTAAGTTTATTAATTGTGTTAAACATATGCCATGGTGGCACAAGTTAGAAAAAACCATTTAGAAAATCACATTATATGTATAATACCTTATAGGGAAGGGATCTAGACATCTAGTGAGAAAAAAAATTTTGAAATAAGAAAAATGAGAAGAGATTTTAGTCACATATTTCAAATGAGTTGGAGAAATTTAAGAAGATATGCATCTGAAATATGCGGTTGCGGTTGTGGTTTATGCTCACACTTATCATTTAATTTTATTTCGCATTTGATCCCAACTCATACCTTAGTTATGCATTGGGGTATTTATACTACACCAAAAGAATTGTACTTGACACACATGGATAGAGCGAGCCGTGCTACACATAGACTAGGTGCTAGGTGTCAGGTCATGTAGGAGACAATATCCCGTAATATCCTAGGTGTCAGGTCACGTGAATGACAAGATCTCGTAATAGCCTGGATATTACGGGATATTGTCTCCTACATGACCTGACACCTAGCACCTAGGAGAGGTGTAGCTAGACTCACTTCATCCTATGTGTCAAATACAATGTTTTTGGGGTAGTATAAATACCCAAGCACATTCAATGCATAACTATAAATGTCACGCATTTACTCTCATTTATTACTATATTGTTCGGTCTATAGCCAATAGTTAGCAAAACTATATTTCGCATGTACGGATTTTTACCTCAATAGTTAGCAAAACCATTAAATTTATATTTCGCATGTAGTAACTTGTGACAGGTTTTCGGAAACGTATATCTTCAGTACATATACTTCATTAGTGTCAAAATTATACTCCAACTTTATTAAACTGTGTGATTTTTCTCTTCTGACAATAATTTTGAGACGAATGAGTAGTTGAATATTGTCTAAAGTGCGATTGATTAAGAGGGTTGCATCGGGTCTTAAAAACTTGTGGCTAAGAAACTTTAGTATGTATTCAAATTTAGCAAGATATCTCTTAATTTAATTGACATTAAGTTTCATTTAAATAAAAAGATAATAACCCAAAAATATCGGCTAATAATTTGATATTTATTGTTAAATTTAATTTTCAACACAGATTCAATAATAATTAAACTTATTAATTAACTTACCACCTTCTTTATACAAAAAAAATATTTTGACCACTTTCAATTATTCATACTTTTCATAAAATAAAATTGACCACTTTCATATTCTCATGCTTGAAAACACACACTCACACACACACAGACAAAATTTTCTTGATTTTAATCTATACTCATCTTTATAAAAAAATAATCACAGATCCTGATACCCTTTTGAAAGTTATAAAAACCCAATAAAGCTTCATATAATCAGGTACTGTTTTCACTGATCTTGTTTTAGTTCAAGATTCTTTAAGGGTTTTTGGTATTGGTTTAAATAAATGTTATTTTGTGTAAAGTTTTGGTTTTTAATGATGGGTTTATGTTTAAGATTAAAAAGAGTGTGTTATATATGATTTTAAGGATGTTTGGAAGTGTAGAATAAGGGTTTAAGGTTTAAGGTTTTGTGTTTGAATTGTTTATGTTGGGTTGACTTAGATTGGTAGGTTTGACTTCCATCTTTGTTTAATATATTGTTGCTGATTTGTATATGTTTTATTATTATTATTATTAAAAAAAAAAAAAAAAAAAAAAAAAAAAAAAAAAAAAAAAAAAAGTTTGGTATTATGATATCATGAACTACTTGTTTTTTTAGTATTGTTTATTCTTGTTTGTTTATTTATGTGTTTAATGATTTTTAGTGACCATAGGTAAGATAGCTAAGAGGGTATTGGGGTTGTATAGACATCTTGGATATATCGGCTTATTGCGTTCATGTATGGTGGATAAACAGATTAAGGTGTTTGGGATTGCATATTAGTATTGGTTATCAGCTTATTGTGTTCTTGACTTCTTGTATGGCGGATAAGCAGTTTGAGGATGTTTGGGATTGCTTGTGTAAACTGCTGATATGATTATATAAAAAAAGATAAAATAGTCCTGATAACAATCGAAAAGGCCCCTAATTGAATTGATCAATTTGCTTTAACAATGTTTGTTTGTTTGTGATCCTTTCTGCTATAAGGTGAGAGGTAAAGTAGTTTTTAAGGTGTTTGCATGTGCATTCTGATAGCGATAGTGTTTAGGTAGCATATGCTTATAGTTATATGGTCACGTATGTGCTAGATAATCAATTTGATACCCATTGCAGCAAAACTAACTATGAACCGATATGGAAAAAAAAAATATATCTATGTACCCTCATTGTATTTTTGTAGTCCATTAATCAGAATCTGCCAAACACTCAGAACCATTAGAAATGATTACTGCTACTTCGTAACACATCCAAACACTATGCCTACGCTATTAAAACTACATATCAACATTCTTTATTGACCTCATCATAAAGTTCCTTTTGTATATGTTTTTCGTTTAGCTAATTTATTATTTTATCCTATTGCTTGCAGATTCATATAATTATTTATTTTGAAGACCCTAGAGGGGCTATTCATTTGAATATAAATTTGTGAAGCATAATTTTTAATGAACATTATTTAAGTGTATCTATGGGCATGAAAGACATGCAGAGCTTACCTCTGCAACGCCAACGCCCCCATTTAAAAAAACCCACATGGATTATTACATTGGTTTCATTAGTTTGCGTGTTTTTAGTAATTGCCTATTGTCTTCCACTTCAAAACTCTACTGCCTGCTATATCTTTTCGTCTTCTAGCTGTAAGACGATTTCTAGTTGGCTTCCACCTCCTGCTCGAGAACTCACTGATGAAGAGATCGCTTCTCGTGTTGTAATTAAGAATATAATCAACAGCCCATCAATCAAAACAGATAATCCCAAGATTGCTTTCATGTTCCTGAGCCCTGGATCTTTAGCTTTCGAGAGATTGTGGGACAAATTTTTTCAGGTAAGGTACCTAACCCTTATCACAAGAGGTCTAGGACTAGAGTACACGGTTGGGGGTGGCGAGGGAAAGGGTCAGGACCGGTCACGGGGATACCTCGGTTAGGCCACATACATCCGAGTCAAAGACTCGCCCTCACCGGGTAATCTAAACAGGGAAATCCTCATCCGTTTATATAGCCCACTTATTACAAACCAAATGGATGTTTGGATGCACATTTAACTGAATAATCAGTTTGCACATTTAAACGGTTTTAACACATACGGAGTATTTATCTTATTATAGCAAAAGCACGTTTTATCTGATTCTTTGTCCAAACGCCCCTAAATGATCAAGTCTTTTATTTTTCTCTATGTGAATATGTGATGATGATTTTTCACCATAGTTGATGCTCTATTACATATTGCAGGGCCATGAAGGTAGATTTTCAGTCTATATTCATGCATCGAAAGTTAAACCAATTCATATTAGCCGTTACTTCCAAGATCGTGAAATTCGCAGTGATAAGGTTTGTATATGCATATATGTTATTGAATAACTCTTTTGTCTATGTTCATATTTTACCGGGGTTTATCCCTTATGGGTCAAGTGGGTCAAACCAAGAAATTTGGCTAATAGGGTAACGAGTCAAACCTCCTGAATCAAAAATTTGATTATAATTGTAATACATACTTTTTATAATAGTATTTGGCAAAAAAATATTTATAAGAAAATGAGCCATAAGAATGTTTATGTTTGTGTGTCAAGTGTCAACTTAACCTGACCATTTTTCGACCCGTTACCGAACTAACCCATATAACAAAAATGATTTCTTTGTGTTACTAAATGAACAAAACACCTGTTTTTATTGGTTGATCTTTTGTGCAGGTAGATTGGGGGAAAATTTCAATGGTTGATGCTGAAAAACGACTTTTGGCAAACGCACTGAAAGACCCTGACAATCAGCATTTTGTGTTACTTTCTGACAGGTCATTTGCTTTCTCTAAGTATGTATATCGTTCCAAAACTCATTAGTATCTGATTTTGCTATCTAATTTTGTTTTTTCAGCTGTGTACCATTGCGTGATTTTGACTATGTGTACAACTACCTCATGTACACAAACGTTAGCTTCATTGACAGGTTCGTACAGAGATTTTGAAATTCACTACTTCTCTATTTTAGAAAAAAGATCCGGTTTTGACTTTGGAGGTCAAATGTATTTCTATTAAACTTCATAATTAATGTGAAAAAAATTAGTGCCAACAATTGTGCCCTATATTCGTGTTAATTACACGTGCGACGGATATTGCTCTTTTAGTGTACGTTAGGTGCAAAATCCATATCATTTTTGTGTATGGAAAGTGCTAGATTTAAATTTAGAAAGTCAAAGTGATGCTTCTTCTCTATCTGTGTTGCTTTTAGATTGTTTCAGGAATCTTATTGTTTACTTGTGACTTCTATCTCAGCTTTGAAGATCCTGGTCCACATGGAAACGGTCGGTACTCGGACCATATGTTACCTGAAGTTGAAAAGAAGTTCTTTAGGAAGGGTGCTCAGGTTCTGATCTCTTTCTGCAGCCGTATTTCGAGCTTCTTATATTGAATAATCAGAATAGATGATCAACTAAATTTAAACCAGTTGAAAAAAGTAGTAGTTAAATAGACAAAATGATTTAAATGACTTTATTGAGAGGACAAACGTTCATGAAATGGTAGTAATTGTTATTTTAAAAAAAAAAAAGCAGAACCTGAATATTCAAGCTTTTGAGAACTGGTTTCTGCAGATAAAGGTTTACAAAACACAAATCCAAACACCCCTTATTAACCTTCTTACCATTGTAGAAGCATCTGTAATCAATTTATCAAACGGGTTACTCTATAACTATTTTGGTGGTTCTATCCTTTACAGTTCAGTTTTTAAATAACATAAATTTTATGTTGAATTTTGTGCAGTGGTTCACGATGAAGCGTCAACATGCCATTATAGTTATGGCTGATAGTCTCTACTATAAAAAGTTTAAAGAGTATTGTAGGGTGAGGATTTATTTATTCATTGGTTATGCAATCGATGAAATCTTTAAAGTTCTCTATAAATTTGATTGTCTTTTTTTCTTTTTGTAATACACAGCCTGGTATGGATGGTCGCAATTGCTATGCTGATGAACATTATTTGCCAACATTCTTCACCGTAAGGATTTTTATTTATCTTGTCCCATTTTTATATGCTTTTGACTACAAAAGTCAAATGTTGACTTTTCTGGGACGGAAATATAGTACTTTTCAACTAGGGATGGCAAAAAAAAACCGAACCCGATGGAGAAACCCGAAACCCGAACTTTTTGGGACGGGGCGGAGCAAGCTTAACGGGTTTCGGGGCGGGTTTCGGAGCATTAACGGGGATTTTTAACGGGTTCGGAGCAATGACTGGAGCCAAGCATCCCCGCTCCGCCCCGCCCCAATATAATATATATACATGTTATAAATTATATATTATTTATATGTATGTATGAAACTTCAGTAATAATTTATCAATTTATTATATTTAAACATTTGGTTAGACATTTCAATTGAAAACATTTGGTTAGACAACTTCAGTAATAATTTATTATTTTGTTTCATGGAGAAGATTGTAAAAACTGAATGATCCTTGTTATGTCTAAGGTTTAAGTGTTTCTTGTAATTTGTGACTATATAATTTGAAGTTGTTTTGTTTAAAACAATTTATGTTGAATTCGTTTTGCTTAGAACAACTTTGAAACCTTATAGCTTATGGTGTAAAATTAATACGGTGTGGCTATGGTGAAGCATCATGCCAAAGAAGACACCTCATTAAGGACCCGATAAGATCCCCAATGGGGATTGGGGCGGGTTTGGAGGAGTATCGCGCCCCAATGGGGCATCCTGATAAGATCCCCAATGGGGATCGGGGCGGGTTTGGGGCACGTTTTGGTAATTGGATTTGGGGATGGGGATGGCCGCCCCGCCCCAAACCCGCTCCATTGCCATTCCTTTCAAGGACAAATAGTCAAATACTGGATATCTTTTTTTAAGTTAATGTTTTTACTTTTTAATGTTTTAAATGTTTAGATGTTTGATCCCAAGGGGATAGCAAACTGGTCGGTGACACACGTTGATTGGTCAGAACATAAATGGCATCCGAAATCATACGGGCTAAAGGACATCTCATCCAAGCTTATAAAAAATCTTTCGGTATAATCTTTTCTTAATCTCGCAATTTGTTCGTTTGCCACACTTTTTTTTTACCTCTTTCTACAGTAGATTAATGGTAGAAACATCTGAATCTCGACCCTTATGTACGTGTACTCGGAGAAATGCGTCTAAGATATTTTAGGGGAGTGTTTGGACCTATGTTTTGACTTTTGACACTGATTATATGATATTAAATAATTAGAATCAGATGTAATCAGATAAAGTGTGGCTTTTAGTGTTTGAAATTGTAATAATCAGATTATTGATGTAGTTAATTGAATTATAATTATTTGAGGAATTAGAAGATAAAATTGACCACACAATACATTTTTACTGCTGCCATATGAAATTGATTATCAATTATCCTAAGACTAAAAGCTGCTACTTTGAGTTGCACTTATCAAATAATCAGCTCCAAAACACACGAATCCAAACACCCTAAATTCCTTCATTCTAACTTGTTCTGGTTGTCTGGATCTTGCAGTCCATCTCTGAAAGTGTTCATGAAACAAGCAACAAAAAGGTATGTGTATAATAAATTCTTCGCCTTTTTCTGTTCTTATTTCTCGGGCTCTAAATTACTAAAAGAACTATATTTTTGAGTCTGAAAATTTCTTTTTTTCAGAGAGTAACCACTATTACACCTTGTATGTGGAATGGTGTTCACAGACCGTGTTACTTATTTGCAAGAAAATTCTTACCCGAGACTTTAGACAGCATGATTGATCTTTTCTCCACTTACACGAGAGTATGATTCCAAAGGTGGATATTTTTTACTTCTGATTCTTTGGTTGGGTCAAAGTCAACCCCATTTGGTCCGTACGGTTTTCACATTGCTGTAAAACCGTCTCCAACCTCACTCCTTTCAAACTTGGCTTTGTTTTCGAGTTCAAGATTAACAGTTGGGACAAGTTTGAGCTGATAGTGAGGAAGATTTCTGTTTTATGTTAATTTGGGGAGTCTAATGTAACAGTCGGTGACTTATATTTTTGAGGTTGAATGAACATAACTCCACGTAGTAATAGATTTTCCATGGCTGTGTATATTCACTTGACGAGAACTGTGTTTTTCTGAAATATATGGTGTACATTCTCAATATAATGCATGCTCATTATAGAGCAAGCTTAATGCTCAACTAAAGAGACGAATAACTTTATCTAGTAATATGTGGACTCGATATCTTGCGTCACCTGACTTGATATCTAGTAAAATGATGCTATTAACTTATGTAATGCTAGTATTGTTTTGATGTGATTTGTGTTTGTATGGTACAATTTTTGGTGTAGACTGACTACTTTGGATCATATGTCAGAAGTCGATAACCTGGTGTAGATTGATTAATTTTGATCATATGTCAGAAGTCGATGGTTATCAACGTCTTGCAAGAAGAATATATGTCGTGACAACATATTTGAATACCGAATAAGAAAAGCTTGTGTAAAAGATGAAAATTGCAACTCAGGTGATACTGGATTCAAATTTAACAAGCTTGTGTAAAAGATGAGTTCCAAACTACAGATTCCAGAAGATTTAATCAAGAGCATTTATCTGAAAGTTATTACACAATTTGACTACAAAGATACACATCGTTGCGTGTAGATCTTAGTCCAAACTCAGATTACATATTAATTCATGTAGCCCGTAATCAACCCCCAGGGGAAAACTTTGATGATGGTAAAGACCAACAATATCAGTCTACAAATGGATACAATTCTTGAAGAGTCCTTTAGCATTTCAGTGCACCTCAAACAGTTGCCATCTTTCTCAACCAGGCTTTATTCACCTTATTCCTTCAACTACTTGAGAGTTTGTCCAATGGCTGTCGTTGTTCTTCTTGGACTAAAAGACTATGAGGCTTATATATTATCAAAACAATGTCTATTGCAACTTGCAAGAAATGTACACGATCTTGTGGCACTCAGAACTTCCATTACAAAAATGGTGTCCTGCACATTCAAGTATCATCTTTTCTTAGTAGCTCTTTACCTGTTGAAAACTTGAAATATTTCAAGTTAAATCTTGGGTGTCATGCTATAAAGTGATGTGTAGTTTAAAAGATTTATAAATTATAAGAGAACATGTAAAACGGATTATGACATAACGAATTCTTCTGGATTATTAATATCATGGAAAAGAATTTAGTTTAGAAACGATGTTAAATTTTGTAGGATGATATGCACCTGTAAGAAGTTGCAATCGAACGAATGTAAGGTGTCCAGCTCCAGCAGCTTGTAGGAGTCGTGTCTAGTAAAATCATCCACTATAAGGATGAGGGTAAAATGGTCAATTCACCAGACGACATCAAAACCATTGCATCATCCCCCATCAAAACCAGCAAGCAATTTTGCAACTTTATTCGCCTTCTTTAGCTCCCCTTTGGAACACAGTGATGCAAGTAGGCCATAATAAGCATCAAAATCATCACTAACCACATCATCCTTATTTGAAATTAATGGTTCAGATTCAACAACACGAAACTTCCCCTCGACAACTTTTTTGCCAAAAGGGAAAAACATACACACAATTTCATCAAGAATCATAACAGCTTCCCGAATATTTCCCTGGTCACATAAAGAAACAAGAAATAGGTCCACTGACTCTGTTTCGGATCCTGTATCAACCTTTTTTAGCAAATCAAGAACGTTATCAGTTTCAAGCATATCCCTAAAAACGCTTCTAGATTCTTCCATTCTTCCCTTTGAGCATAACCCTCTTATTAAATAGAAAAAGCCCAATAAATCTGGTAAATAACCTTTCGTTCTTGAATCAAAATAGTACTCAAGAGCCCCTTCCATATTACCATTTCGACAAAAAGTATTGATCACAACACTAACTGTAAATTCATCTGGTCTAATACCATTTTCATCCAAATCAGCTACAAGTTTCAACACTTCTGGCAACCTTCCGAGCTTACTATACCCATTGATTAATGAGTTGTAAACACGAATATTTGGTTTCAAAATTTTCAGAACCATTTTTTCGAATAACTTGTTGGCATCAAGTAAATAGCCTTCTTTGCATAAAGCATCAATAAGTGTAGAGTATGTGATTTCTGAAGGGATGACATTAATCATTTCCAATGAATCAAAAAGCCTAAATGCTTCGACAAAACATCCTTGGTGGCATAATCCATTAATGATTGTGTTATAAGTGACGATGTTAAGGGTAACTTTGTTATTTTTGGCTAAAGTACATACCTCTAAAGCTTTCCTAATATGTCCCTCTTTACAAAGACCGTCTACAAGAATGGTGTAATCAACAACATCCATAAAGGGTAATTTCTCTTTTGATCCCATCAAAAGATCAAAAGCATCGTGGGCCCTGCCATTCTTAATTAACATCTCAAGAACATAAACCGGAAAAGTAATAGTTTTTGTTTCGAGAAATTTGATGGCAAGTCCTACATCTTTCATACACAAGTGATTTAGGACGATCTTGCTTACTCTAGGGTCGGAAATTCCAAATTCTTTCATGAGATCACTTAACGAAATCCTTAAAAGACACAGTTTTTTATCGTTAAGAGCTAATTCTACCAGTGAATTATAAGACACTTTGGTCAAAAGAATTCCATTTCTTTTCATGAAAGGGTACAAGTCATTAACAGATTCTATAAAGCCTCCATCGCACAGAAAACAAAGAGCATAGTTGCAAGCTATATGAAAACCTTCACCACCCATAGTTTCAACTTTTGAAACCAAATCCAAAATTCCCTCTGGACCCTTTGCTTTCAGGATTGACTGCAGTAAAATTCGGTAAATACCAGGATCCGAAGGCATACCTCTTTCAATAAGCTCTAAAAAGACTTGAATTGCCATATCAATCATTTCATTCTTGCAGAGGCCATTGATAATGCAATTGTAGCATGCTACTGAATCAATGGATGTCCTTCGAAACTCATCAAAAATTACAAGCGCCTCTTCGATTCGACCTAATTTACAGTACCCGTCAACCAAAGTACAAAAAGTAACATCATTTGGAGTCAAACCCATTTCTGGCATTCCCTTGTAAATGACGTTTACGTCCTCAAACGACCCTACCAAAAACAATGCTTTGATAAGCACGTTGCACATAACAACATCCATACAAACACCAACTTCTTCGAGCCTTTTTTTCGTCATTATCACCCCCGTCAAATCTTTTTCTTTTATATACCCATGTAACAAAGTACTATAAGTAATAACATCTCCATCAATACCTTTAGAAACTTTGTACGCCTCGTTAGTCCTACCACATTTACACAAACCTTTGATTATAATGTTATATGTAACAACACTTGGATGAACACCTTTTTCCTTCATTTCATCAAGTAAACGAAAAACGCTATCAAAATCACATACTTTAGAGAAACCGTCAATTAACGTAGCATACACAAACTCATCCAATTCCATCCCTGAATTTTCGACCAATTTAAACACCCTAAGAGCCTCATCTACCTTACCTTTCTTACAAAAACCCGACATTATTGTCGTATAAGTTATCAAATTCGGACTGATCCCTTCTTTTCTCATTTTATACAAAAAACCTACCACTTTTTCCACAAGGCCTTCCTTTGAAAAACCATCTATAAGTATCGTATAACTAACACTATCCCTATCTATCTTCTTTTCCACCATTTCTTTATGCTTACGCAACGCCTCCATCACACTTCCTACCCTAAAATATTCGTAAACTAAACTACCATAAAACACAACATCAAACGCTAACCCGCTATCCTCAACTACACTAACCAAATCCTTAACTTCTTCAAACCTATTTAACCTACAATACGCGCTCAAAACACAAGTATAACTAACAACATTCATCTCAAAACCACCACATTTCGCGGCATTATCAAAAAACGCCAACGCAACCTCATATTCACCGATATTAACAAACGCCTTAACAACACTACTAATTACAAAATTATCAAAAGGGTATCTAAATTTCTCACCACACATCACTTCCACACCTTCAATTGCTCTATCCATCATACCCTTTTCACAAAAAGACCTAATTAACACACAAAAAATAAATCTTGACACCCAAAACCCATCTTTTTTTATAAAATCTTTTACAATATCAAAACCCCTTAAAGGGTTTTGCAAATCAATGCATAAAGATTGTACTAATGCATTAAAGATTTGATTTTGAAGCTTTTTGGGGGGTTTTGGAATCTGGGTAGTGATAAAGGTGAGTGCTTTATCATGGTTTTGGGGTTTAAGGAGGGTTTTAGTGAAGATTGGATATGGGAATTTGATCTTGTTGGAGATTAGCTGGGAGATGAAGTGTGGGATGAATTCGGAGTGTTTGGATTTGAGGAGAAGGAGGATGAAGGATTTGTAGTGTTTGGGAGATGGGTTGATTCCAGTTTTGAAGAGGGTGGAGAGTGTCATTTGTTTTGGGGAAATGAAGATTTGGTTGAGTTTGTTTTGACTATATATGTGTAGGCACATAAATTATTTTTTCAGTGTTCAATTTATTTTTAGGGCTAGTGACAAAACCCGAGGGTGTACTTGTATACCATTATTTTTTATTTTTTTTATTTTTTATTTTTTTGCTGTTCTTGTTTGGTAAGAGTAGTAACCAAAAGTAGAAAAAAAAAATTGTTATATAATGTATGTTTTAATGTCTTTCTTAAGTGTCGAAAAGAAAACATAATAAAAAAATATTGAGATTTTTAATAGGTTCAGTTTTGAAGGTTGCAAAGTGATAAAATATCACTTTAGCATTCACTCGGTTGCAAAGATTTTTTAGCCTTATCTCAAAATAATTTACTCACATTCATAATAGTGAAGATTCCCACCATTTCAATTTGTGCAAGTTACTCATAAGGCAATAGTAAGATTCTCAAAATTGCAGCTTTTGCTTCGTTATAAACCATATCACAATCTCAATCACAAAAAACAAAGCAACATTCTCAATCACAAATAACAAAGAAGCAGTATTCTCAATCACAACAAAGAAGCAATATTCTCAAGGGAATCACAAAGAAGCAACATTCTCAGTAACAAATCACAAAGAGGCAACAATCTCAGTAACAAACCACAAAGAGGCAACAATCCTTTGGCTTCGGAAAATGCCGAGTTCACCATTTTACACATACGAGGTACTAAATATTACACTTTTTGAATATTACATGCAAAATTTATAAAAAACGACAAAAAGACATATCGAGATATTTAATAGGCTCAGATTATTATCGTTTTAGCATTTTGGCTGCAAATCCAAAGGTTGCAAAGAGGAAAAAAAAAAACTCACTTTACCGTCCATTCGGTTATGCCAGGCCAATCAAAACAAGTTTTTTTTTTTTTTTTTTTTTTTTTTTTTTAAATCATCATCGCCGTATCTCGGTTTTTAAACAAAAACCAAGTTTCAAATCTGCTTAAACCAACTACTTATAGTTTCAAGAAACTGCTTATTTCATAACAAACTTTGTGAAAAACTAGAAGGAGGTTGAATAGTTTACCGCTTTTAAACCTTTTTTTTTAACTTGATTATCCTTTAAAAACTTTACGTTTGTTTAAAGAGATAAACACAACTTTACTTGTTTAATTCCTTGAAAAGCTTCACATGTGATTAGCAATTCTAACTAAAGACAATATGTAATAAGCAAAGATAAAGAAAGAAACGATCAAACCACAACACGATAGTTTATCGTGGTTCGGCTACAAGGACTCTTTTTCCTTGCCCTACATCCACGCCCCGAGTTTCCAACTCGAGAGTTATAAGCACTAATCAACAAGCTCCTTTTCCCCGTGGAGAAACCTTTACTTTTACCGACACTAAGCTAGATGTCGAGTTCTTTTACACGGGTACAACCACTCCCATCGTCACTTACACTTTTACCGATACTAAGCTAGATGTCGAGTTCTTTACCAAGGGTACAACCACTCCCGTTAGTTCTTTTACAAGGGTACAACAACTCCCGACACACCACGTATTTTGAGGCCTAAAATACTAACCAATTACTTCTACATACATGATACAAATGAAGTATAAACTACCAAAGCTTATACATGACAAAGCTAACAAGACTTACAACTTTAGAGTTGAAGCTTGTAACTTCTTGAATGATCTTGTGAAGTCCCTTGCTACATAAGAGGATCACACAAGTCAAATGTTACTGAGTTAGTTGAGAGAGTATATGAAAATATGTCCTTAAGTGATTACCCAAAACTAACAAATGGTTTGGTATTTATAGCAAACCATTCTGCAGGTCTGGCGGATACGGCGGAACCCTCAGATGGGTTCCGCCCGTGTACCCCAGGGTTCCGTCAGGGCTGCAGTTGGTTTTGCAATAAATCTTCCAAACCAAACAAGGTCATATCACATGAATACTAGTCAAACACAAACTTGCACAAGAAAACTTATGGTTAGTCAAACACACTTTCTTTCCATAAATGTATAATGACAAACTTACCATAAATGTGATGTGATATTTCTATTTAAAGAAATAAATGTGATGTGACAAGACTCTTTCTAATTTAAGAAATAAAAACAATGTTTTGTTTAAAAGGAAATGTAATCCTTAGTTTACACAAGACTTAAACACTTAAAGTGATGATTTACTCTTAGCTAAAGTTCATACTTTGTCATTAACAAAACTTAGCAAAGATCGTAAAATATAGATAACGTTTTTAGGCGATATTTGTATTAACAATCTCCCCCTTTTTGTTGATGACAAAACATAAACTTTATTTATAAGTAAGTCACTAGTTTTAGTGTTAAGTTTTATAAAGTTAGTATAAAAACTTGTTTTTACTAAGATGATGTGATATGCAAAAAAAATTTGAAACAAGTTTATATATAAATTCACCCCCTTTTTGTCGAAACAAAAAGAAGATTAACGAAGCGGAAGTATGCACTTGCTCCCCCTTGGACAATACTCCCCCTAAATGGAGTGCCAAGAGAGGAGACATGGATTTTGACCCTACAAAACAAAATGTTAGTTGCCACACAAGACAAGTCATGAAAGAATTTCATGTCTAGAACACAACTAAGAATTGTGAAGTGGAATAATGCAACACTCATGCTCCCCCTTGAATATTACTCCCCTAAATGGAGTATCAAGGAAGGAAAACATGGATAATGATCCTACAAAAATAAATGTTAGTTTCTAAAACACAAGATATATGTATGCTACCATATCAAGGTATAGTTCACTCATCATACCTAAATGGTAAACAAACAATGCAAACCTTGTAGTAGAATTAAATTCATTTCATGTAAAATTTTTGACTCTTAGAAAGTCAAATACAAGAAATCATCCTACTTCTTAAAAATAAACTAAGAACATAAAATGCTACAAGGAAATCATCATTTTCCTTAATGAGAAACATTTTTCAAAAACAAGGCTAAGGTTGTTTAAGGATGAAAATATGTGTTGGAGGTTGTAGCGGGCTTTATTTTGAAGGTTGAAAGGATGACACGGTTTTGGTTTGTTGGTTTAAATGGGAAACATTTTCCAAAAGAAATGGTTTTGTTTCATTTTGGAGACTCTAAGGTTGAGGTGTGTGAGACAAGGATTGTAGACGATCCAAAATGTGGTTTAGTATAAACCTCATTTCTTCGGATAGCTCTCGAATTTCCCTTCGACACCCTTCACTAATGTGAGCGGTTCTTTCGCAATGATTGCAATCATGGCGAGGAAAGTTTGGTGGAAGAGTGGTTTGATTTGTTGGTGGTGGATGATTTGAACTTGAAGGAGCAAAGGTGGATGGTTGAGTGGTGTTTTTGCTTCCTTCATTAGTTGAGTGTAGTGTTGTTTGTAAAACCATAATATGGTTGATTTGAGAGTCAACCATACGTTTGAAGGCATGAAGGTGGTTTAAATGAGTGTCAATCTCATCATTAAGGTTTGGAGGTTTTTCTCATATGGATGCTTCTATTTTCTTATAAGAAGAAAGTAGAGATTCAAATTGTTGGGAAGGTTCTTGTGGTGATGGTTGTTGTTGTTGTGGTTGTTGGTTTTGAACAAAATGGCGGAAGCTTGGTTCGCCGGAGGGATTACCATGAAGGTCTTTGTAAATTGGGTGAAACACAAATGATTGTGAGTGTGTATGACCTTGATCATTTGGAAAAATTGATGGTCTAGCGTAACGGTAAGCCAACCGTTCTACTAATGATGGTTGATAGGGTTCATCATCTAATTGCTCACTAGGTTGTTGTTGGGTTTCCATTTGAGCAATGGTGTCAAAGAGTGACAAGGATGGTGGGTTTGATGATTTAGGTGATAGGTCTTCTAATGTTTTCAAATAGGGTAGTGGTGATGTTGGTGGTGTATGGAAAAGTTCCATTGGTGTAATTGGTGGTGATTGGGGTGATGGAGTTTTTGATGGTTGAGCTTGTTGAGATGGTGATGTTGAATTGCTTGAAGGTCTAGTTGGTGGTGGAATAGTGGCTATGTTGGTGTTGCAATGTGTTGGAGTAGCAAGATTTAGCAAATCTTGAATGGTGATTACATTGGTATTGCAATGTGTTGAGGATGGTGTTGAGGTAGTGAGGTTAAGGAAATCTTGGATAGGTGATGAGATATTAAGTGAAGCATCACTTGAAGATGATGAGCTTGACTTGACGGTTTTGTTGAAGCAACAAGGTTTAACACTAATCCTAGTGGTTTTTGAGAAGGATTTTGATGACTCGGATGAGGTGTTGGATTTAGTCATTTCAAAAGTGTGGTTTTGATGTTTTGAGAGAAGAAATTATGTTGGTGATGGTGTGATTTGAATTGTTGCAAAACTTTCAAATTTATAGGATGGAAAAGATGTTGAAATGGGTGTTTGGATTTGATGTTCTACCATTCAAAGATTGAGGTTTCAAATGATTTTCATGAACATGTCACATCATTTGATGTCAATCCAATGGAATAGGGTGGAGTGAAAGACCAGCATATGCACTCAATGCTTAGTGATCATGAGATGTGATTTGGTTGAAAATGTGTCAAATGTTTGAAGGATCCTTTAAAAGGGTTCTTTGGGTTAGTTATATTTGAATTTGAATTTTTGGAGGGAAGTGACTTCCTAATTGTTTAGTGAGTGAGAGTTGTCCTAATATGGTTATTGGAGTTAATGGAAGATGTTTCTCACTTAGGATAATGGTTTGACACTTTACAAGTCTTGAACTTAAGAAAAATGACAAAAATTTTCTGCAGGTGATTGGCGGAACCCTCGCGATACACAGGCGGAACCCTGTTTTAGGTTCCGTCTGGTCTATTGGGCCATTTCTGGGTTGCCCAGAAATTTCACTGGCGGAATCCAATCTAGGGTACCGCCAGATCCGCCAGACCTGAAAAAGTACACAGTCCGTGATTTTGACCAGCGAGACGATTTTCAAAATTTTCGAAAACTCCTAAAATCAAAAAGATAATGCATATCTGGTTAGGCAATGCAAAAATTGGACATGTAAACACACATATCATAGGACTTTGATCGGGAGGTCGCGAATATTCACTAAACTTAGTGAAATTTACCATAAGCATAAAAATTGACAAACACCTCAAATATTATCATTATGCATAAAAGCTCATACAAACATAATCCGACAAACGTAATAATGCATGAACGTGAAAAACAATACAAATCACATATTTTAACACATACAAGGTTCTAAAACCTTCATAAGCCAAACACTCCTTAATCACGCTTCTCACAACCGGTCTATCTTCTAATTGAGCTTGCTTAGGTACCTTCCAAAGCACTTTAAATTTCCTTTGGTTTGCTTGAACTCTTCGGATGCATTGTCAATGATGGGGAGTTCTTGAAGGTAGTCTAAAGGAGGTAACTTAGAGTTAGGAAGTTTATCATCCTCGCTCATGTCGGATGATGATGATGATGGTGTAGTGAGCGAGTACGTTTGCCCTTACCTTTGAAAACTCGTTTATCACTTAGAGGAACGAAGATGTAAGGAACAAGAGAATAGTCAAGGCACATTCCATTATCGTTAGGAGGAATGGGTGAGATTGCTCTAAAGAGGCGGGTAAGAAGCATTCCATAAGGAAGAGCGGTTGTTCCAACTAAGGGTATGTCGGCCATTCTTTTGGCTAGGTAGTAGGCTAAGTTAAAGGGTTGACCGGTGGAAATGCTATAGAGCATATAGCAAAGGCATGTGTTGACATGATCTCTATTTCCTATGGTACTTATGACGTTAGCTCTAAGAATTTCTTCCCACTTCTTAAATTGTGGTTTAAGCTCATTGAGCTCCATACCAAAAGGATCCTTATCCATAATATTCCCCGAACGATTCTTCCTAGTGGTAGAGGTTCTAACGAAGAGATGTTCCTTAATTGTTTCCTTACTAGTTAGAGGGTTGTCGTATGGATGAAAACGCTCAATCGAATCAAGGCTTGAAATGGGTCACTTATCCGTGTAGAGACAAGTACCCGCATTTGGGACACCAAAAATGATAGCTAAGTCTTTTAAATCTATGGAATTTGGTATTTGATTGGTTGTGAAGTTTAATGATATCTTACCAAAATCATTTGTGGAAAGGTTTACGGTTGCATAGAATTCTAAGATGAACCTAGGACAAATTGGCTCATCGATATCAAGGAGACAATCAAAGTTGATTGCGGCAAAGCTTTGGCGAATAGATGTTCCTTCTAGAAAGGATGGATCAATGGTTCTACCTTCGTGAACATAGCGTTTTTCTAATGCCTTAAAGGTTTCTACTTGAACTTTGTTGAGACCTTTGGTCCTATGGTGTTTGGGCAAGTACTTAAGGGTTTCCTTGTGATCAGAGTAATTTGCGGGAGGCATGTTGATTCCTAGAAAACACAAAACTATATGTTAATGACTTTTAACAATGTGGATGTTCTAATGTGTTCCTATATCCAAACAATGTGGAGACTTGGTTATCTTGACTCATTTTGATTCCCAAATTGTTTTGTTATGCAATTTTTGTTATAAAAACAAAAGATAACCAACACTCTCCTAATTGAATGTGTCTTCGATTGAATGTACCCGAAAATACATATTAGTTATGTATTTCCTTTAGCATTCAAGAGACAATATGCAAGTGATGTTACAATGATGTTTTTCATTTGTTTTAACAATGTGGTGAAGAGTTATGTTCTAGTTATGGATTGCAATTTTTGAAAGACAATGCACTTGGTGTGTTTGGCAAATAACAACAAAAAAGATACAATTTTTAACTAATGTAAGACATGATTGGTTAGCAACCAAGTTTTTCATGAATCAAAAAGTTCTATGCATAAACCCTAAGATTCTAGTTAATGAATGTAAATGAGAATGTTATACTTGAATAAAAAATGCAATTATGATTAGAACACTTACAAAGTTGATTGGATTTGAAGAGGTTAGATTGGAAGCCCTAAATTTTGTGTGGTTATGTGTTTTTGAGAGGGTGATGGCTGTTTGAAAAGTGAATGATTAAGTTAAGAGGGTGTTTGGTTTTGAAATTAAAAATAAAACATGCTGCAGATTTGGCGGACCATGCGGAACCAAAGGGAGGGTTCCGCCCGTATGGTCTGAGGGTTCCGTGGGAACTGCAGGAAAAATTCAAAAGGGATTGTCTTGATTTTTGTGGTTTTATCATAATGTTCAAAACTAAGGTTTTAGGTCTTATGAGTCTTTGACTAAGCCTAGGGATGATGAATGCTTCTCATTCAAGAGGTTTTGTGAAAATGTTGATAGAATGGTTAATGTAGAAGACTTTCTTAGTTAAGACGTTCCTCAATGAACATTCTTACCAAGGCGATGATGATGGATCACAATATGTCGATTAAGAACATAATGGATTGAATTGTCGCCGAAGTCGATGATTCCTTTGTTGAAGGGATAACAACGTTGATAAAAGAATTCTGTTGTTGACACGAATTTGCTTGTTCAAGCGGAGCTTGTTGATGTGCTTCTCCATCCGCAACTAATTTGAGAACCTTATGCGTTTTGGAGAATCATTGGGTAAGTAAGAAAAAGTGCAAGTACCACTTGGGCTTTTCTTATCAACTTATTGCCGACATAATTCCATTTGGCATACACTATGGTTTCTATTCCCGTTCCTTTGAGATATCATAATCCTAGTTGTGTAGTACCTTATGATGAATCCAAACAAGCTCTTTCGAAAAAGTTGTTTTAAGATCTTCTCTAAAGACGAGCACATAGACAAACACTAAACACAATGTTGGATCTAATTGTTATGAGAACAAGTAGTCTTCCGAACATTTCTTTACGTTTAGTTTTACCTACGGATTTGCTAATCTCATTCTTGATAAGTCATCAATAACTTAACCATTGAGAACAAGAGAGTAACTAAGAATGTCTTTAAGTTAAAATCCCTTGCTTTTGGGGCTTGCTTTTATTATCAAAAAGTCTTTCAAATATTGACACTATAATTACTTGATTACTTTGAAAAATCTATTTTGTTTTACTAGTTGTTTTACTCTAAATTCCAAAAACTGTTTTTGTTGAATTTGTTTAGACACAACTATGACCTCTAAATCAAGTTTTATAACTTATGTCAATTTTACTTGATTCAATGTTTGACTCAAGGTGAGAAGATGTTATTTTGTACTTTTATCCTTAATGTTTTACACAACATACTTGTCTTGTCATCATTGGACTTTCGACTAAGTCATCATCTACCAAAGATGATATCTTAGAAGGAGGTGATCTCTCGTTAAATGTCATATTCAACGACTCCTCGACTCTTTGGGTTTCTGTACTTAGGACACTATGAACTTTATTTGTTTTGAAAAAGTCCAAGAGGTACAACATCATGAGACTAAGTGTCACATTTGATGTGTAAATCCTAGATGTTGAAAACTCATTTTCTTCCACACATCCTAATGTATGCTAATGTGATTTATTTCACCTTGTGTGTTTTATGTGAAATTATCATAAAGGAGTGATTGAAGTAAAACACAATTTAAGACCCAAAGTATGGTGTTTAAGAATGTTGTTTTACAAAGGTTTGTTTTGCAAGCATCACAAAAGTGTTAGACATTTTAACACTTAGAAAATTCTTAGTTAGCTCACTTGTAAGCAAGAGTTGAGTGAGACTCACTCAAAAGTTTCTCGTGTTTATCTCTTGACGGTTAAAGAACCAAAACACCTTATATCTCCTACTAGTACTAATGATGAAATTCCTTGTTGCATAGAATCTAATCTTTGTTATTACTAATAGCAGGTAAACACTTTAGAATACTACTAATAACACATAATGCTAGAAACAAGAGACAGTCAAAGTTAGCGTACCTTTTAAATTGCATAGAGATGCTATCAAGAGAATAAACACAAAGCGTAAAATCTTGGTTTGACGACATGCTTGGACACTCAATTACTCATGTATTCAAGAAGGTTAGATAATCATATAAAAACATAGAACATGATAATCTTAATCCTTTTATTATGAGTCTCTATTAGAGATTGAATAATCTCTAACTCTCTCTTCTAGGTTTAACAAATTTTACTTGCTTTGTTTTACTAGTTGATGGTGCTTTTGAGTTAAATCCAAATCCGGTTTTATCTTCAAACAACCTTTGACTCCTCAACAATCTTTCAAGAGATTTGAGCCTTCATCAAATTTAGCTAACATTTTCCCTTTCTCATTTTGCTTTTTAATGTCATGTTTGTAATCTAGACATAATTTACATTCTAGATCAATTTCAACATTACTCTCAAGTCTAGACATTTTATCTTCTAACAATATTTCATTTTCAAAGTTATTCACAAAAGATTTTGAAGACTCATTGTTAAAGATAGTTTTTAGGTTCATGTTACCTAAAAGTTTAGACTCATTTTCTAATTTAGAAAATTCTAAGATAAATGTGTCAAAGCAAAAATGTTTGGTTTCAACATGTACCTTGCTTGTTGTTTCAATAAATTGACAATTACCCACTGGATCATTGTCTTCGTCTACATCTGTTTCATTCCATGATTCACAAGCAAGTTCATCACGACACATGTACTCATCTTCACTTGTACCTTCATTTAAAACATTTAAACTAGTAGCACATGTATTAAATTCTACTAAGTGTCTATCTTCTAATTCATATGTAAGATCAAATTGATCAT
The DNA here is from genome assembly GCA_030686995.1 of Artemisia argyi. Classification (NCBI taxonomy): domain Eukaryota; kingdom Viridiplantae; phylum Streptophyta; class Magnoliopsida; order Asterales; family Asteraceae; genus Artemisia; species Artemisia argyi. Next base: position 29,038,005 of record CM060706.1, on the reverse strand, counting down.
CTTTGACTTGACATATTTCTTGATGAAAGTTGATTATATTTTTCCAAATATCATTAGCCTTTTTACAAAAATACATTCTTTCATATTTGGTACTTGATAAAGCTTTATAAATCATTATCTTAGCTTTAATATTTTTATCAAGTTTAGAATAGTTAACTTGGTTTTCAAAACTTGTTTTCTTTAGTTTGAAATCACCAAAAGAAATAATATGCCAAAGATCTTGATCAATTGATTTCACATAGTTTCAAAATTACTTTTCCATTCAAGGAAGTTTCCTTTTTCAAATAGCGGTGAGTTTTGAATAGGTTCCCTTCTTTAAGATTTTCAAAATTCATGACTCGATCCAAGTTTTAAAATACACTATATTTTAAAGATCTTAAGTAACGTAGCTCCTGATGCCAATTGTGAAAAACTAGAAGGGGGGTTGAATAGTTTACCGCTTTTAAACAATTTTTTTTTAACTTGATTATCCTTTAAAAACATTACGTTTGTTTAAAGATATAAACACAACTTTACTTGTTTAATTCCTTGAAAAGCTTCACATGTGATTAATAATTCTAACTAAAGACAATATGTAATAAGCAAAGATAAAGAAAGAAACGATCAAACCACAACACGATAGTTTATCGTGGTTCGGCTACAAGGACTCTTTTTCCTTGCCCTACATCTACGCCCCGAGTTTCCAACTCGAGAGTTATAAGCTCTAATCAACAAGCTCCTTTTCCCGGTGGAGAAACCTTTACAACGTCGCTTACACTTTTATCGACACTAAGCTAGATGTCGAGTTCTTTTACACGGGTACAACCACTCCCATCGTCGCTTACACTTTTACCGACACTAAGCTAGATGTCGAGTTCTTTACCAAGGGTACAACCACTCCCGTTAGTTCTTTTACAAGGGTACAACAACTCCCGACACACTACGTATTTTGAGGCCTAAAATACTAACCAATTACTTCTACATACATGATACAAATGAAGTATAAACTACCAAAGCTTATACATGACAAAGCTAACAAGACTTGCAACTTTAGAGTTGAAGCTTATAACTCCTTGAATGATCTTGTGAAGTCCCTTGCTACATAAGAGGATCACACAAGTCAAATGTTACTGAGTTAGTTGAGAGAGTATATGAAAATATGTCCTTGAGTGATTACCCAAAACTAACAAATGGTTTGGTATTTATAGCAAACCATTCTGCAGGTCTGTTGGATACGGCGGAACCCTCAGATGGGTTCCGCCCGTGTACCCCCAGGGTTCCGTCAGGGCTGCAGTTGGTTTTGCAATAAATCTTCCAAACCAAACATGGTCACATCACATGAATACTAGTCAAACACAAACTTGCACAAGAAAACTTATGGTTAGTCAAACACACTTTCTTTCCATAAATGTATAATGACAAACTTACTATAAATGTGATGTGATATTTCTATTTAAAGAAATAAATGTGATGTGACAAGACTCTTTCTAATTTAAGAAATAAAAACAATGTTTTGTTTAAAAGGAAATGTAATCCTTAGTTTACACAAGACTTAAACACTTAAAGTGATGATTTACTCTTAGCTAAAGTTCATACTTTGTCATTAACAAAACTTTGCAAAGATCGTAAAATATAAATAATGTTTTTAGGCGATATTTGTATTAACAAACTTATCATAAAAACTGCTTAAACCAACTGCTTTTCACTAACAGTTTCAAAAAGATAAAACAAATAACTATTTTTCATCAACAGTTTTAACAAAACTGTTTTTCACCAACATGTTTTTCACCAACCAGTTATCAAGATAAGCAGTTTCATCACCAGAAAAACATCACAAGAAACCATCACATAACCAGTTTCACCAAGAAACCATCATAACGAGTTTCACCAAGCAACCGTCACATAACGAGTTTCACCAAGAAACCATCACATAACCAGTTTCAGCACCAAGAAACCATCACGTAAAAAGATTACAATTTTTTTTAGATCTAAAAATAAATTTTTAGATCATAACGAGAAATCACCAGAAAAAGAAAAAGAAAATTATATCTGGTTAGATCTAAAAAGATCTAAGTGTTAAAAAAAAAAAAGTCAACAAGAACCACCAACCAAAAAGATAAGTGTTTTTTTTTTATAAAAAAAAAAAAAGGTCATCAAAAACCACCAACCATAACCATGGTTTTAGATCTAGAAAGATCTAAATGTTTTTATTAAAAAAAAAAAAGAAAAAAAAAAAAGAAACCATAACCATGGTTTTAGATCTTAAAAGATCTAAATATTTTTATCAAAAGACACAGTCAACAAGAACCACCAGTCAACTATCACAACGTACAAAAACAGATAAAACGTAAAACGTAGAAAAAAAACGTTCAAAATGGATAAAACGTACAAAAAACATAAAAAAAAGATGGATAAAACGTACAAACAACGGATAAAAACGTACAAAAACGGATAAAACGTAAAAAACGGATAAACGTACAGAAAACATAAAAAAGTATTAAACGTAGAAAAAAAGGATAAAAAATGTTAAAAACGGATAAAACATACAAAAAACATAAAAAAAAGGGGATAAAACGTACAAACAACGGATAAAAATGTACAAAAACGGATAAACCGTAAAAAAACGGATAAAACGTACAAAAACGGATAAACCATACAAAAATGGATAAAATGTAAAAAAAAGGGATAAAAACGTTAAAAACAGATAAAACATACAAAAAACATAAAAAAAGGGATAAAACGTACAAACAACGGATAAAAACAGATAAAACCTACAAAAACATAAAAAAAAACCCGGATAAAGCGTAGAAAAAAAAAGGATAAAAGTTGTTAAAAACGGATAAAACGTACAAAAAACATAAAAAAAGGGATAAAACGTACAACCAACGGATAAAACGTAAAAAATGGATAAAACGTACAAAAAAACGGATAAACATATAAAACGTACAAAAAACATAGAAAAAACGGATAATACAAAAAATATAAAAAAACGGATAAAACATAAAAAACAGATAAAAACGTAAAAAAATGGATAAAAACGTAAAAAAAAAACAAATATACAAAAAACGGAGATAACGTAAAAAAAAGGACTAACGGTGCAAATACCATTAGTCCTTAAGGCTAACGGCGTAATATTATCTATCTCATTAAGTGATAACGGAGAAATAATTTGCACCATTAGTCGTCATAGTAAACGAGGTATGTAAGGTGGCAAATGTTTGGCTAACGAATGTTGTAACATGCCAATTATTTCTAACGAGAATGGCAGCGGTTCGCCGCGTTACGGGCGGGCCTGTTTTTTGGCGGAGGCAATTTTGCATAAATAAAGTAGAATATTTAGGCGTTACATAGGGTGTCACATCGTTGCTAATTGTATGGTATTTTTTTTAAGTAGAAAAGTGGGCCGTATCTTATGTTACAGATATATATAGGATGTAATGCAACATTTTATTATATGAAACAAACCCAATTTTATGAGATTTTCTATTTGACCTGTTGCCAAAAAAAGAACAAAAGAAAAAATGGATGTATGGATTCAGGTCCAAAAGATTCTACCAGATAAGTTTATATTGTCTATATTGCAAGAGTATGCTAAGACATAATCTGTTGTTCAGAAATTTCCCGTGATGTTTGTTACTTACTCCGTCACTGGCTGACTTCCTGGTTGTTGCGGCTGTGTAAGACATTTCACTTATACCATCAGTAGTATCTTTCTTGGAGGTTGCACATTCGAGGTGAAAATTAATGAAAGCCTGCAAATTAAATCAGATAATAACCACAGTTGTAATCAAGTTGTAACACTAACAGTGGGAAGGGAAGGTGTAAACGGGAAGTTTTACTTGTCCAAAGACTAACAGTGGCTACTTAATTGTTTAAGGGTGTTTGGGATAGAAGTTTTTTCCTGCTAAAATTAGAGTCTAAACACTGAAATAATGGAGCGCTGCGGTTCCGGCAGTTGTAAGTGAACACATGAAGTAGCTATTCTAACATTCTACCAAGCCAAGATTGCTATCAACTCATTAATGTTATCAACAAATTTTTGAAAGTTGCAATAGTTTACAATAAACAATAAGGTTGGCACATACCATTGCAGACCCCAACACGCCACCTAAAGCTACCCGTCCAATAGCAGGGACAGCCAACTTTCTTGTAGATGAGAAAGAAGGAAAAAGATGCAAGTTCTTTAACATAAGCTTGGTTAAAATGACACAAAAAAATGAAGTTACAATAGAGTTGAGTAGTTAGGTGTTACCATCGATAACGCTGTGAAAACGTAATAAATTAGTTGCAATAGATCCAGGATGCACATCATTTATGGCTTCCCATTATCGGAAACTTCAAGAGCTTTTATTTCGCAATATTCGACATCTTTCCTGGAAACGTATATAAAGAAGGTATAGCTTATGGATAGCACCATGTAACTCTATATAATTCAATACAATAGTAATCTTTAAAAGCTGATAACCAAACTTCAAAAAACCCAGATGATAAAAACCAATAGAAATGAAAACTTTACCTCAATAAGTTTATCCAAGGTCACAACAGCATTAGCTTGTTTAGGTTTATCAATTTTGTGAAAACATGTAAGAGTGAGCTCCAAAAATGAACAGCTCATCCAAAACATTTTGATATGTGTTAAATACTGCAAGCATGTAATAAACATTCTTAACAAATTTTATTATCACAATGCACAACAGAGAATCAAATAAGTATAATGCATAAAAAAGTAGCATACATGTGCTCTATGCAGCAGACTTTTTTTCAATCTTGACACTATAGTCGACAATTCTATGCCACTCCCTTGCTGTGACATAATGGCACCATCTCCTCGCACTCCTAGCCTTTTCCTGCCACAACCGCCTGTGCAAAAACAGCTTAAAGATCAAGAACTTCAGCCAAAATACTACATTATACTGTAAACTATGAATACAATTACTCCATTTAATCGCTTAAACTATAGTGTAAATCTAATAACAAAAAAACCTGTAAATTCATTCAACTTCCGAGCGACATCAAGTAAACAACAACCTCATGGGTTTATAATAGTTTATTTCCTAGCTTATCTAAGTCCATAAGCTGAAGCTGATGAGTTGATAACTTATGGCTGATCTAAGTTTATACGCTAAAAAAAGATAGCTCTTGCTTTTCCAAATTTCTATAAGGCCAATAAGACTATAATTAGTTAATCCAAACATCCAGCTAAAAAAAACATATCAAACAAAGAAGGTGTTTGGGAATTGGGATTACTTATTTTGATCCGCTTCTCCATATAAATAAGCATTTTGTATGTGTTGACTTGCGAAAACATAGAAGATCTCGATAGACAATCGCAAGCCGCTTCTTTTCCTTGTTGGGTCAACATGTACCTAAAACAATATTTCCAAAAGTTTAGTTCCATTATTCTGATTACAAAACTATCACAACTACTAATTATCTAGAATTAGTACACTTGAAGGTGCACTTTGGATTATCAAAACAGTCTAAGCTGCTTATTAAATCCCAAACATCCTCTAACTACCTTAAGACATCGCAAACCACCGCAAGAGAAATAATATGTCCATGAGACTCTGATATAATATGCTGGTCATCTACACCAAGATTCAACAAAAAAAATGATCATAAACTCACTTAACAAATATACCCATATGAATTCCACCATACCGACATTAAATTAAGCATAAACTCACAAACTTCATAGCTAAAACATAAGGAAAAATTGAAAAAAGACCAAATAGTCAAAACCCATATCAGAATAAGCATAAATTCAAAACCTTTACATCTAATAGTCACCAAAGATTGCGAAATAGTAATGAACTTACAAAGCAGTATTTCAACAAAACATAACCATATTTATCCCCGTGTTACTCGTCATCTGCAAGTCGGTAAAAACAGCATCTCCATTTTTCTTGCACAAATATTCCGTAAGTCTTTTACACAAAAAACCCGAATCATCCGAGGGCCTAATTCTTCCCAATGTTGTTCGTCTTCTTCTGCACCACCAACATCAGCAAAAAAAGTAGAAGCGCTAGGTTTTGTGTGTAAGGTACCCAGATGGAGATATTTCTTATTCAATCAAAGATCTGATTTTTGATATAATGAGAGAGGCAGATAATCAGTAGCTGTGTAGTAGATTCTAGAGAAGTATAGCGGAGTATATTATTGAAACGGATTAGGGCCGGTATATCTCTTGGGCTAGGAAAATAAGCTTAGCATTTGGGCCACAATTTTGGCGGGAAAAAAGGTAGGAAAACGGCGTCGTAACGCATAGGATTTAATAATATGTATAATGTAAGGTCTAAAAAGAAAAAGGTCGGTACTTGTTACATATTTATTGGCGGTTTGGATGTTTGTTTAATAAAGATTAAGGAGGTTATTATAGTACACATACATATACACGATCCCATCTTCTTCGTCTCAGAAGGTTACCGACTTACCGTTGTCAAAGGTTAGTACCAATATCTGTCGATTTTATTATGTTATTTCTAGTTAAGGCTTTAATCTGCAGGATTTTTTTTTTTTTTAGTCAACAAGCAACCAACATATGTTAACATGTTCTTCATATTTAAGAAATAGTAGGTCTTTGCATAATTTAGACACAATTTTCTACATTTATTTATGGCTTATTTGGTTTTCGGCTTATGTTTCATAAGCTCACTTTTTGTGGCTTATATTTTCAAACTTTTCGGCTTATGTAAGCTGAAAAATTTCAGAATAAGCCACAAAAGTGAGGTAATGAAACATAAGCCGGAAACCACATAAGCCATAAGCCCGCTATATAAGCCGAAACAAACGCCCCCTAGATTGTAAATGCAGAATATTATGTCTAGATTGTGCAAACACTCCACGCGAATATAACATATTGCAATATCAGACAAGATATCTAATTTGATTTTCTTATTTTGTTAATACTGTAGTCTTTATGCAGTAAGTAAGCTGTTTAATACGGAATACTTAACCGATCATCTCGAGGTTTGTTTGTTTTTTTGCTGTTATATTACTGTTATGACCAAATTAATGATGGTGTGATGTATGTTAGGTGTTTTTGAATAAGTGCGTGCTTGATTGTTTCTTCGTCTGTTTAATGAATGCTAGTCGAAAGATCAAATGTGATAACAAATAGACATTGTTTATAGACTGTACATGTGATTGCTAAGTAATACTGTAAAATGTAAATATTTGCTAACTCGTATTGGGTCTCTAAATATCATTAGAAATTGATAAAAACTTTGTTAACTTGTGGTAGTGATTGACCAAGCTATTAGGCTTCCTATGACCCATGTTCTGTTTCGTTTGTTTGCTTCATGTTCAAAATTTAAGGTTCTGACTTCGACCTTTTTGTTGCTTGCTTGCAGGTATGTTTTCTGAGAGGGAAGCATGGAGGAGGAAGACCAGGGAATGGATAGTTTCGAGATGAGAATGAGGAAAAAACCAAGGAATCATTTGAATCTTAATGAAAACAATACAGAATTTCTTCGTCATACTGATATTAGTAAAACGGTCAAAGACGGCGCACATCAGAGGTGCCAGATGGAAATAGATAAATCAACATTAGTAAACAATTCTTTTCAACTAGGAATCTAGAAGGGAACTGTGGCCGAGAAAATGTTCGAGAAAATGGGGTATAACGGTCGCGGTTTAGGGCCAAATGAACAGGGTATGCTTACTCCTATTGAAGCGAAGAGGTATGGTCCCAAGAATGCGGGGTTGGGGTCCGTTGACGAGCCTAGTGTCTTGAATCAGACTAGCCTTCTGTCATTCAACCAAACAAAAGTCAGAATCAGAACAGGAACCGTAACCAGAACCGGAAGCTTTATTCTGACCGGGCACATCGTATAAAAGAGGAGAAGAAGAATCATATAACTGTTGAGGAGTTCCTTGAGAAGAAGAACCGAGTACCAGTATTAGACGTGGTCTATGATATGAGGGGAAAACAAGTTAAAGTGTTGACAAGTCTAGAGAATCTGAACGACGAGGAGGAACCAATCCCAATGGCTGACCTCATATATAACGTGCGTTTACTTGTCTCGTTGTGTGAAGTCGATATACTGAAGATAGATCAGGACTTGGAAATTGAAAGGGGAGTAATAGTTGCTTTGCGAAAGAGAAAGAAAAGCTTGAAAATGACGCTTCCCGTCAAAAGAAACACCTTCACAGTATGTCTGAGATTGCTAATGAGCTTGAACGCTTAAGTAACCAGTGCCGTTTGGGTTTGTTGACACTTGAGTCAGTTGCCAAGGCATTTGGTGACTTGCAAAAGGTGTTTCCAGAAGAGTATGAACTTTTCGGTTTATCTACTATTGCATGTTCTTTTGCATTGGATTTGTTTCGTAGACTGTTTCTTGGATGGGATCCACTTGTTAAGCCAGAAGACGACCACCACTTGAGTGCTGTATCGATATGGAAAGATCTACTACAGGACGATGAGATATCAGATTCACTTTACTCTCGGCTTTTAATGGAGGTTATTTTCCCTGTTGTACAGATGTCAATCACGAATACTTGGCAACCCAAACACCCTGAGCCATTATTGCAGTTTCTTGATTCGTGGGAAGAACTACTACCTCAATTAGTCCTTCAAACCATCCTCGATCATGTAGTAATGCCAAAGTTGTCTGATGCTGTAGATTCATGGGACCCACGTCAAGATACCATCCCTATACATGTTTGGATTCATCCATGGTTGGTATTGTTGGGTCAGAAGCTCGAGGTTCTGTATCCTACTATACGCACCAAACTGGAGCATGTTCTTCGTAATTGGCATCCGAGTGATGCGTCAGCTTACGCTGTACTTTCACCTTGGAAGGATGTATTTAATCGAGGAACCTGGGAACAAATGATGATTAGTTGTATTGCTCCTAAATTGTTGGTTGTTATGCATGAACTTGAAATCAATCCTGCCAACCAGAAGCTTGAGCACTTCTATTGGGTCCAAACATGGGTTGGTCTCATTCCCGTTGATCACATTCTTCAAATAATGGATGTGTTTTTTGATAAGTGGCAAATGGCTCTGTACAAATGGTTATGCTCAAACCCAAATTATCAAGAGGTTAATGATTGGTTTGTGGGTTGGAGGAGTCTTATCCCCACTGAACTTTTATCCACTGAACGTGTACGCTGTCAGCTTAAAGTCGGGTTAGACATGATGAACCAAGCTGTTGAAGGGTTGGAGGTGGTCGAACCTGGTCTGAGAGAAAACCTTAGCGACATAAATGCACTTAATCAGAGTCAATTTTTAGCACAACAGAAGGCTGCTTCTGCAGCACAGGCTGCACAAACCGGGATGAATGATATGAGTCTGAAAGAAGTTATTGAAGTTCATGCACAACGTAACGATCTGCTATTTAAGCCAAAACTGGGAAGAATGCAAGATGGCCATCAAGTTTACGGGTTCGGGAATATCAGCATAATCATAGATGTTCTCAATCAAAAAGTGTTTGCTCAAACTGAAGAGGGATGGTCTTCTGTAACCCTTGAGAAATTGGTGATGTTGGGAAAGACTTCTGCTATTAAAAGACGCTAATAAGCTTTTAAGGTAATTTGAATCTCTGTTTTGCTTGTTTGTTAGCATTTGAGTAGTATCATAATTTGCATGTATTTACCAAGAAATTGTTTTAATGGAGGATATATTCTTGATACTCACATTGTTGTCCTTCCATCCTAGTGTATTTTCTGATTGTTTTATTTTCAATACAAGTTATATCTTTTGGTTTAATATAAGGCATATTCTTGTCTGCATTAGTCACTAAATTGGCACTGGATTGATTATAAAAAGTTTTTGAGGGAAAAAGGAAAGAGTTCCTAAATTCTTATGTTTGAACCAAGTTCCACCCATGTCATAATAAAATTACCTACTTACCCCTTGTACTGATCTACTTGTTACATACATTTATTCCCAGGTCACAGTACATGGCTTTTTTATCCCCGCAAGAATGTCCTTTTTGGTCATAGTATTATTTTTTAAAGAATCAAAATTTGTTATACACTTTAGCAAATGATATTTGATTGTTGATCTCTATCTCCTATAGCATGATGCTGAGTTGATATACATTATGACTTTCAAAACGCTTACCCAAATACCCCTACATGCTTGTATGCCTGATCTGTTTTAACTGAATTGATTGTTCTGCAAAATCCAGGTTTTATAAGACCATTTACTTTGAAGGAAGAAAGAGGCGGATAAGTACCTTCTGCAAAAAAAAACAGGTCATACTAAAATGTGATGTCGTCAAATCAACGATGTTGTGAGGGTTGGAATGGATTCTGGTTAGTAACTTATACTTTAGCTATATTTGGATCGTTGTGTGCTCAGCTTGATCCTATAAATATCTACTATATGAGAATTAAGGCATTTTATGGGGGTAGCACTTTGATTAAATGCAAAAGTAGGTTCTGCGTTGGTAGCATTTTCGATTGAAAGTGTAGGATAAACATGTAATGTAAACTTTCATAGCCAACAATCTAACTAAAAATGACACTTTTATAATTATGGTTACATTATAGGTGAACTCAATCCTACTAATTTGTAGTTATGTTGACATGCTAAGGATTATATGTAGAATTTTGCTCTGATCACAATGAAGACACCATTTGTTAGGGCCAAATAGCCCCATCTTTCATGGCTACTGAGCCCCAATCCAAACGATACTCCTAACACAGAAAGACCCCAGAGCAGTAAACAACCATGTGGGAAACCAAACAATCCCAAACTGCATACTTTTCCAAGCATTAGGTTTGACCTTCATCATGACACTTAACTAGTCCAACCAAGTGTCATATAGTGATCAGGATATAACATATTATACTCGCATGACACATTTATTCCTCAATAGTACACACTCCACAATGAGGGTCATCCCCTAAACTGAGAACCAAATAGGATGTATATGATGCCGTATAATCTGATCATCATCTGAAGTTCCTTCCATCTTGAATCTCAATGACTGCAACTTCATATTTCTTTTTAAGGTTTGATATTCATCATGACACTTTACAATTCAAACCATAAGTCATAAAGCCAGGACACCTCATTTTAGACTTAAATGATCCATTTACCTCGATTGCGCACATTGAAAGACCTTCATTTTAAGAGAATGAAACTTCTGAAACTGAATTACCCATCTACTAGCAACTTGATATTTTCCTTGATGATCTTGAATTCTTGATTAGGTTATTCTCTATTCTTTTGGTATATTGGAACAGCCTGCAATTGCGTTCTTGCCAGATAAAATAGACTCTGGCAGCAAGTATAAGCCTTTGCAGAATACTCCGTATGTTTTTTTTTTTTGTGATTCTTAGCAGCCATAGTACTTATTATATTTTCCTGATTACCTGCATTCATCTCACTTATAATACTTAACCACAATTGCTTAGCATATCCACAATGGAAATACAGATGCTTGTGAGTGTCATGATCCAAATTGCAGGATGGACATTTCAAAATTGAGTTTTTCTAGCTTGCTCAGATGGACATCCCCAAAATAAAAGACTGTCTTGGATTGCATTGTAGTTCCACCTTCTCTGCAGTCTTGCCAAGCTTTTTTAACAGTAAAAAGCACCAATTGAGATGCAAACCTCACTTGGTGCCTAGTGTCCAGCGTTATATTTTGGTAGAACTTAAAGATATGGTGCTATTGATGTATTAACTTCATATTAATGTATTGTCACCCTTGTAATCATTAAACAGAAAACATACGATTATGGTTCATGTAAGCAATTGATGTTTGTCTACTTTGTATATTATATGCATACACACCAACTGTAATGTATCTACATTCTGACCAGAGATCGTAATGTGAACTCGTTAAGATCAATATATATATATTGTAGCTCCTGCTTTTATCATTCTTCATCTTGCATTCTATTATTTCTACGCGTAAAGGACATGTCTGACGAGATAATAGCAGCTACAGTCATGAATATGATAAAATTTTCAAGAAGTATTTTTTCTTCTTCTTTTTGCTTTTTCTCTTCATGAATTTTATTTTTTCTCTGCATAATAGCAATTTCTGACGAGACAATAGCGGCTATAATCACAATTCCCATGAGTACGAATAATCCAGTGAAACTTTGAACATCAAGACTTTGTGGATTGGCTTGCTGATTAGGTACTGATACAACATGATCAAATAACCCAAGGTATTTCTTCTTCATCTCTGTCATTATGTCACTCCGAATTAAATCTAAAACTGCCCTGGAAAATGTTGGTAATATTGGAGATTCAAGGGAAAAGGCCTGGAATATTAAACGCATGAAGTTAGGAAGCAATTAGAAATAATTAATGTTAGGTAAGATTATGATGTGGTACAACATGATGTACGAGACTTCTGATGAAGTGAGAAATCTATGTTTCATATGTGTTGTATTAAAACTAGACGATTACCCGTGCATAGCAACATGATTTTATAGCGACAAATAGTTTATTGATAAAAAAGGGTTTATAGGTTATAAATGAAAAATAATAAAAGTTTGAAGATTTGAGAATTAAACTTAATGTTTTGAAACTCGGTTCGACCCGGGTGGTTCAACCGGTTGAACCATTCCGGTCGAAAAATTGGTCGATTTAAACAGGGTCAACTTGCTAGGTTGGGTCGAAAACGAGTCAAATTAAATTGGTTCCACCCGTCGGGTTTGAAGCGTCCTGGGTCAACCCGGTTTGTGATTTGTATTAATTGTTTTAATTGGTTGTGTTTAATTTGGTAGATATGTTTTTAATTGGTTGTACAATGTAAATAAATAATTGTACTTTTAAGTAATGGGGTGTTTTAATAAAAGTATTAATTACATTTCATAATTTCCTTTAATAAGATTTTTCAACATTTCACATTACCTGACTTTTCACTTTTCCACTTTGACCATTTTTCCTTTACTAGACGAGTACCCGTGCATAGCAACGAGATTTTATAGCGACAGATAGTTTTATTGATAAAAAGTTTATAGGCTATAAACGAAAAATAATAAAAGTTTGAAGATTTGGGAATTTAACATAATGTTTTGAAACCCGGTTTGACCCGGGTGGTTCAACCGGTTGAACCGTTTCGGTCGAAAAATAGGTCGATTTAAACCAGGTCAACTTGCTAGGTTGGGTCGAAAACGGGGCAAATTAAACTGGGTCAACCCGTCCGGGTTTGAAGAGTCCCGGGTCAACCCGGTTTTGTTTTAATTGGTTGTATTTAATTTGATAGATATGTTTTTAATTAGTTGTACAATGTGAATAAATCATTTTACTTTTAAGTAATGGATAATGTTTTGAAACCCGGTTTGAACCGGGTGGTTCAACCTGTTGAACCGTTCCGGTCGAAAAATGGGTCGATTTAAACCGGGTCAACTTGCTAGGTTGGGTCAAAAATGGGTCAAATTAAACCGGGTCAACCCGCCGTGTTTGAAGCGTCCCGGGTCAACCCGGTTTGTGTTTTAATTGATTGTATTTAATTTAGTAGATATGTTTTTAATTGGTTGTACAATGTGAATAAATCATTGTACTTTTAAGTAGTGAGGTATTTTTAAATGCATTTCAATATTTCTTTATATACATTTTTCAACATTTCACAATATTGACTATTCCACTTTTCCACTTTTCACCTTTGACCATTTTTACATTATAGATAGTATAGATATGTAGTATAGATAGTGAATTTTGAAGTAATTTCAGTGATTTTCCTTCTTAGAATACTCTAAAATTAGTACCCCCTTCCGTTGCAAAATTATTTTCCCACAAAATAATAATAATAATAATAATAATAATAATAATAATAATAATAATAATAATAATAATAATAATAATAATAATAGAAGTAGGGTGGAGGGTGTTTTTCCTATAAATATCTCTCGCCCACTCAATGGTGTCAAACTTCTTGGTGGTTCAGTCAGTTTGGATGATAGTTTTTTGTCGAGATTTGGCTTTGAAAAGGGTTTCTAAAACCATCACCTTAATGGAGGCAATCCAAAAACTTCATGATCCCCAATGTGAGCTTCTTCTTCTTCGCAGTTGTGCCGGGGTTGCAAAATTATCTTATTCTTTCAGGACATGCTCCCCTTTGTTTTTACAGGAGGCCCAGGTTCGGTTTGATCAATCTTTACGTACTTCATTAGAGAAGATTGTTACCGCCTCTGGGCCGGGTTTCGGTGATTGGCAGTGGCGTCTTGCCACTCTTCCAATCAAGATGGGTGGTCTTGGTATCCTTTCAGCGGGTGACATCATCCAGTATGCTTTTCTTGCCTCTCGTATACAAACGAGTGATCTACAGGACAAGATTCTGTCTAAAACTGGTAATGTCTCCTATGGTCCTTCTTTTCAGTATGCTCTTGATACTTTCAGCAGTACTTGTAACATAGATGCTCTCTCTGTCACCAATGGCGTTTCTGCCCCCCAAATGATGAAAACCTTGGCAAAGTGTTACTTTGGTGTCATTGAGAAAGACCTTGTTTCTAAGTACTCGTTAAGTCCAAGACAGGTGGCTATTCTCAGTTGCATACGTACCCCACATGCATAGGATTTTCTTTTTACCATCCCTATTGATGGCTTGGGTCAGCGGATGAACCATCGCCAATTCCGATCTGTGTTGTGTTATAGGCTTACTGTACCTATGTTCTCTGAAGGTAGCCTTTGCCCGAGTTGTAATGTGCATCGTATGGACATATGGGGAGATCACGCGGTCCACTGCTCTAGTGAAGTGGGTGTGAAGTTCAGGCATAATCTGGTACGTGACATTCTTGTTGATATATGTTCTAAGGTCGGGATCATGGTGCGTAAAGAAGTTCCTATGGGGTTCATTTCAGAGGATGGGAAGGACCTGCGACCTGCAGACTTGCTATTGTTTAATTGGCTTCAAGGTAAAGATGCATGTTTGGATGTAACCGGTATCTCTCCATTTGCTGGTACTGATGTGACTTCATGGGCTCCCGGGGTAGCCTTGCATAATGCTGTGGAGAAGAAAAAGAGAAAGTATGCGTCCAAATGTGAGGATAATGGATACAAGTTTGTACCTTTTGCTTTTTCTACCTTCGGGGAGTTTGACACGGAGGCTTTGGAGATACTTTCCCGTATTAAGTCTATTGCTAGTAGCCACTCAAATAATACTAAGAGTGGTATTTTTATTTTTCATAGAATAAGTTTTTGTATACAGAAAGGGGTGGGAGCCCAACTTGTGTCTAGACTCCCATCCAACTTTATGTAAATTTTCTATGAATCAATAATAAATTTTTATTATTATTAAAAAAAATAAAATAAAATAATAATAATAATAATAATAATAATAATAATAATAATAATAATAATAATAATAATAATAATTTTAGATTGGCTTCGGGTGGTTATGGAGTTCTGGAGTTCGCAGATGGTGTTATGGAGTTCGCAAAAGGAGGATTACACTTCAGATTGGCTTCGGGTGGTTCCAATATTTGGGTTGGGACAGACTATAAATGCTAGGACTTACCGATGTGTGTTGTGTTATCGGCTAGGTGTTCCCTTATTTTCTGTTCAAATACCGTGCTCAGCTTTTTCTAAAGTCTTTACTAGGGATATTTTTGGGGACCATGCTGTGTCGTGTGCAGGTATTAATGGTATTAAACATCGGCATAACGTGGTGCGTGATGTTCTTGTTGACATATGTTCTCGGTCAGGAATTTCGGCTCGTAAGGAGGTTGATATTGGGCTTAGTGGGGAAAGGGACAAACCCTTACGTCCAGCTGATATATTGCTTTACTCTTGGGATAGTGGGCTTGATTTATGTGTTGATTTGACAGGGTCATCACCCTTGACGCAAACAGGTATGGTTGATTTTGTGTCGGGTCGAGCAGTTATTGAAGCCGCACAACGTAAACGCGTTAAGTACGAGGCTAAATGCGCGGATATTGGATATGGTTTTCTCCCCTTTTCATTCTCTTCTTTCGGAGAACTCGAGAAGGATGCGGTGACTTTACTAAAGCGTATCCGTAGATTCTCGGTGACTCAAGACATTGGAGCAAGTGTTGCTGCTCATATTTTTAGTAGTGTGACAACTGGTAAATTAGGGAGCCGTTTTGAAAACCCGCATTACGTTAAAGTTCGTTTATAAATTTTTATTTGAAATTTTATTCGTAACGAACTTGTAAGACCTATTTTATGGATAATCATATTTATTATCGTTATGGGATTTGAGATTTATTTAATGATTGTTATGGGATTATACATGGTGATTATATTTAAATTCTCACTTGGTACTACGTTGACTCCGGCACTAGGATTATCTAACAGAAATGTTATGACTTGATTTTTATGAGTTCGACAATATTTATTTATTTACGGAACGTTACACGAGATATTAAATGTTTTGAAATGAGTTCGGGTTTCGGACCGTGTGTTTTACACTCACCCTTATTTACCCACTCATATTATTAGTAATATTATTATTATTACTATTATTATTATTATTATTAAAAAGAAAATGATTTTTTTTAGAGTATATTACAAAAATCGTCCATGTGGTTATTACCACACACCCACACCAACACATCACACTTCACCCTCACCAAATACTCTCTCTCTCTTCCCCTCTTCTAACCCTAGCCGCCACCGAACACAAATCCGGCCACCACCACCACTACGCCGCCCTCACAACAAAACCACCACCACCATCTTGTTCCTTACATTTTTCTCTTTCATTTGGTGTATCATACGCGCCATATAACCCACCCTAACACCTCGAAATCTTATTAAATCCGACCCAACTTTATTGTTTTTACTAGATCTATTCGATTGGAGGTTCAAGAAGGTGAGAATGCTCGATTTTGGCTTTTGGGTACCTCGATTTGGAGATAAATCCGTGGCTACATGGATGTTTTTCATGGGAATCGAATTATTATGAGATGAAATGATGTTTTTGATGTTAAAAAAATGGTTTGGTATCCGGGTCTTGGTGTTACTCCGATGGGTCGAGTGAACCGTGAGTCAAGGACTCACGGCTTGATGTGGGATTCGAGCCTATGGCTCGTTATTTTGCTTGATGTGGCCTTGAGTTCATGGTTTTCATGTTTTATTTGCTTGGAGTTGGTTAGACTCGATGGAGTCTTGGCCTTAGTGGCCGATTATGGTTGTTGATGCCGCGACCCAAGTGGGTCGATTGGGCAGTTTGGTGTAGCTCTTTGGAGCTTATTTTGTGACCTCTTGGTTATTGTGGTCGCGTCCTTGCGACTCGTGTAGTGAGCCGAGACTCAAGTGAGTCGAGGGCTTGGGTTTGGCCTGGTAAACCAACCCAATATTGGACCTTGTTGATATTTATATTTTCTTGTTATGTTTTGTGGACTTGATATTGTTTTGGCACTTGTTGGTTTCGGCCGAATGCTTGGTTGAGTCGAGATCATTTTTGGTCTCGACAAGGTATTTATGGTAATTGAGAAGTTGTTGACGAATGGTAAAGTGGGGACCGATTGTGAGACGGTCACGTAGATTGACGGAGATAGGTTAGTCGGGTGCCGTAGTCGGACCCTATTGTTGTAGCACGTGTATTGGGATTGATTTGGACGGAGTTGGATTGATTATTTATGACTTGCTTATATTATTTTGGACTTGGACAATGAACCGAGAGTAATGACTCGGACATGTGACCATTTCGTATGACTCGATAATTATTTACAATTTAAAACGCAAATAATAAAACTTGTAATAATATTATTGGTAATATAAACGTTTATATAAATATATAGACGTGAATAACGTATATATAAATATATAAATGCGTATATTAATAATAACAAAAATCACAAGTAGTATTATAACAATAATGCGACTGAATATATTATGCTACGAGAGTAGTGTAATATTATCGGAAGCGTTATTATGAATAAATATTATAAGTAACGGGAAATTCTCGACGTTAACTAAATAATAAATGAAATAATATTTTTTATATATAACGAGGAAAACTATCGAGTTATGCGGAGTCGTGGTCACTTGAGTCCAAGTGGGTTATTGTTTGTGACTTTTGTGTTGTCACGGATATATGATGATTAATATAAACATTTTCTATAACTAAATAACTTATTTAATCGACAGGTTAAACCAAGTTATTTGGCTATACGAAATGAGTATATTAATGGGCATCGTATCCTACGACGCCCATAGGTTGTGGTATATGTAAAGGATAATAAATCACTAAATATATATATCGGGAAATCTGGCCAATTTGACGATGTATATAAGGAATTTATTAGACTACGATATATACCATATAGTATTTTGTGCTATGTGCTTTAGGTTGGGTGTAATCTTGGAACGGATGTTACGTAAATAAATATGGGGATTATCAAATCGACGGATTTGATAAGCTTCGATGATTTATTTAAATAATATATTGGGCTAATATTAGACCTATAGTTTGTTTTATTATTCTTTGTGAGACTTTTTTGGTTTGTTTGTGTCGACCCACCACCCGTATGGATACCAAACGTAAAACCCCAAACTAATACGAGAAATGGATTTTCGGAAAATAAAACGGAATACGTTCGGGTTTGGGAATATTTGATTTTGAGGAAATGATTTCTGAACGAGTTGATATTGTTAGGTCGTGCCGAGTCCGTAGTTGCCGTCTTGTGAGTTACTATACGTCTTGCTTCTACCGAGTTCTTATTACTAATTTCTGGACTTGAGGTGAGTCATAGCCCCACTTTTTCTCTTGAACTATGTTTTCAATACTTGGGGTGAGAAACGTGCAAATTGTTTTATGTGGACTATTATCGCTTTTACTTTTCAAAACTTGCTATACTTATGGAACTAGGAAGATTTGTCAACCTTAGTCACATAGTGAATTATCGCGTGTGAACTAGTTATGGTTAGACGAATGTTACAACATCCTTAGTCACATAGTGAACCATCGCGTGTGGACTAGATTTGGTTAGATGAGTTACATCAACCCTAGTCACATAGTGAACCATCGCGTGTGGATTAAATAATGGTTGGATTATGAGATTGGCTTATTTGAGGATTTTGGATACTATAGTGTGCACCTATAGGTTATTGATACTTCGGAGGTTATCCGAGTATTTATGATGGAGCGGAGAGTATCCGCAGGTTTGTTACGGAGGGTATCCGTGTTTTTATGTTGGAGCGGAGGGTATCCGCAGGTTTTTAGTGAATCCCTAGTCTAGCTAGCAAGCGTTTTGCGTATATGTCCACTATATTGAATTATGAATTTAAACCTATGATCTCACCAGCGAAAGCTGACTTTTAGCACGTTTTCTCAGGTAATTAAGTGATGATTTGGATGCATGGATTGGAAGGCTCGGCTAAGGCACCTGGTTTATGGATATATTTTTCTAAACTCTGATATTTAATTGTGGACCTACGAATATTTCCTTTGGGCCTGACTCTGAATGTTGTTGGGATAAATGTAAACTTTAAAACCCCGTTTTGGTTGTGTTTTTCTTATGTTTACTTTATCTCGTTCTTTTATGTCTTGTGTTAGATACCGATCCCCGTAACACCCCGAAAGCTTGTTGAGTCTTCCGCTGTACCAAATTTTGGGGGTGTTACAAGTAGGATTAGCTTCGCTATAGCTGAAGGAGTTGGGGGCCAGTTAGTATCTCGGCTCCCCACTAATTTCTTGTAAATCATATGATTTAATAATAATAATAATAATAAGACACGGATCCCTTGCAAAGGAGGCTAAAATTAAAAAGTATAAAAAGAGTTGTGATGATGTCACGTGTCCCCCATAGTAAACATTCAAAAAATCACGTCAGGGGTAAACTCATAATTTTACTTGTTTTTTATTTTTCCACCTCAATTTTCAAACGCATATATCTCTTAAACGACAAACTTTTAGAAAAAACCGATTTCATCATAATTTTTAAAATTTGATTCTCTTTAATTTGATATAAATCTTTTTAATTTTTTCGAAACATTTTTTTTGACATATTCATTGGGTCTTGATTTTCTTGATATTTTTGCTATTTTCGACCCTATTTTTACCTTAAAAATTGCCGAATCATAATATACTTAAAACACGAAAGTTGTAGATTTTGATTCACTCTTTACCCAGAAATTTGAATCACTCAAATCCGATATGATATGAGTGAGATATCGCAAGTTAAAGATAACATTTTAGTCATATTTGTTGTACACAACGTGTTTGATGAAATGTTTAGCTTAGATTTTTTGTCTTAAAATCGAGTTGAATGCACTAATTTTTGTCCCACAACGCATTATTAATAATTTTATTAATGTAACATTCAAAAAGTGATGCTTTTTAATCATTATTATTTTTAAATATACATTTAGTTTATCAGTTAGGTTATTAGGTTCATCAGTTAGATTATATTTTGTTTATCAGTTAAGTTATATGTTATAGGTTAATCAGTTAGACATTTTGTTTATCAGTTACTTTGGTTCATCAATTTTTTCAGATTCATTAATTTCAGGTTTATCAAATTTGATCAAATATTTGGGTTCATCAATTTTTTTAGGTTCTTCAAATATCAGGTTCATCAAATTTTTCAGATTCATCAATTTCAGGTTCATCAAATTTGATCAAATGTTTGGGTTCATCAAATTGATCATAGTTCTTTTCAGGTTCATCAAATTTCAGGTTTACCAAATTTTAGGTTATCAATTTTTTCAGGTTCATCAATTTGATCAAATGTTTGGGTTCATCAATTCTATTTAACAAAACAAACTGATAGTTTTGTTAAACTGAAAATAACTTGACCAGTTAGTGCATTTAAATGTATTTTTATATGAAAAATCTCTTTTAGTCATTTTATCAAAAACTTTGTGTGCACTAAATATGACTAAGACATTATCTTTAACGCGCGATATCTCACTCATATCATATCGGATTTGAGTGATTCAAATTTCTGGGTAAAGAAAGGCCAAGAAGCTACAACTTTCGTGTTTTAAGTTTTGCAAAGTTCGGCCTTTAAACTAGACAAAATTAGAGCCGAAAATGCTAAAATTTTCAAAAAAATTATGACCAAATGAATATGTCAAAAAAAGAAGTTTTGAAAAGATTAAAAAGGTTTATACCAAATTAAAGAGGATTGAATTTTAAAAATTATGATGAAATCGGTTTTTTGTAAAAGTTTATCGTTTGAAAGTTATTTGCATTTGAAATTTAAGGTGGAATTAAAAAAATGAGTCAAATGACCAAAATGCGCTCTAACCGAAAATATTAAAGAAAAAAAAAAGAGCGAGTAGGTGGGGGACACATTGCACTATCTTAGTAGCTAGAAACACTTTTTAGACTTTTTAATTTTGATCCCTTTCTACGGGATCGCAACTCATAATAATAATAATAATAATAATAATAATAATAATAATAATAATAATAATAAATAAATAAATAAATAAATAAATAAATAAATAGTTTAAGAAAAATGGAATAGCTACACTCTTTAATTAATCTAATATCATCCTCACGCACCCACTAAATTCTCTTTTGATTAATTGAAATAAAAATTGGACAATAATTTTGATACATTTCAAAATAGAAAGAGTGGACAATAATTTCTCTTTTGATTAGTTGAAATAAAAACTGGATAATAATTTTGATACATGTCAAAATAGAAAGAGTGAACAATAATTTGAGACGGAGGTAGTATAACATATTGAATTTAAAAATTTTAATCTTATTCGCAAAACTTCACAGTAAAATAACGTTGAAAATTTATAATTAAGTGTAAGATTTTAAAATGCAAAACTGCATTATTTGTTACGGTTTAGGGAGTTAATAGAGAAAAATCTCTTATCACCTATCGTTTCAAATGACATGTATGCGATTAACAGTGATTTTTCTCGAAAATATTATTTTCACAGGATCCAACCATAAGGTCACAAGTATAAGATGCATCTATTAGTTTTCTTCTTTAAACATTCCACGTAATGTGGTTAAATGTATTCTAACATGTGCAATATCTGCAAAAACCATATTAACCCCAAAGTAAAATATATAGTTTTAAATGAAAATGATATATATATATATATATATATATATATATATATATATATATATATATATATATATATATATATATATATATATATATATATATATATATATATATATAGTGTATCTTTATTTTCAGAACCCTGTTAAGTGCGGGAACTGCGAGAACTCTAATTTTGCATTAGAAAACATGCATGTTCATATAAAAATGTTTGTTTCTTACATACACCTTAATACACATAATACATGTTTATATAAAAACTTGTTAAGTGCAATAGATCAATGCAAAATGGTTTTATTTTTAGAACCCTGTTAAATGCGGGAACTGTGAAAACTCCAATTATCCATTAGAAAACATGCATGTTCATATAAAACATGTATGTTTTCTTACATACACCTTAATACGCAGGCATGTGTATGTAAGAAAACATACATGTTTTATATGAACATGCATGTTTTCTAATGCAAAATTGGAGTTCTCGCAGTTCCCGCACTTAACAGGGTTCTGAAAATAAAGCCCCCTATGTGTGTATATATATATATATATATATATATATATATATATATATATATATATATATATATATAGTGAGAGTTTCTTACGAGAAACATCTTATCTGCGAGAACTGAGAGAACCACCAAAAACATACATGCACGCCTTCAATAATTGTATTTTTGCACATATGTTCTAAAAACAACATATATGTTTAAAAAAAAAACATAGTTGTTTTAAAGATTTTGATAAGAAACTGAAAATACAAAATTTTTCTTTGAAGGTGTGCATGTATGTTCTTAAAAGGCGTGCAACGACAATATTGCGGCCGTGTGTAAGATTTTTGTGAAAAAAGAGGATGAGTTCATGATGATATTGAAGAATATAGGTGGATACTTATGATTATTGATGATTTGCGGCGTGCATGTATGTTTTTTGGTGGTTCTCTCAGTTCTCGCTGATAAGACGGTTCTCATAAGAAAGTCGCCCTATATATATATATATATATATATATATATATATATATATATATATATATATATATATATATATATATATATATATATATATATATATATGGTAAAGTTAAAATAAAAAGACAAATATCCGTAAAAAGAATATTTTTTTTTCAAAAAAGGTTCTCGAAAAATTCCAAAAAAATTCCACAAGATCGTGTATTTTGGTGCAAAAAACTTTTGTAAAAGAAGTTTTTTCTAATTTTGAGTTTTATACGGTTTTTTTAATGCACAAAAAACGAATTTTAATGCGCAAAAAATTTTAATGCACCAAATTTTCAACTTGTTTTAGTTAGATGCACAATGTTATTTTGATGAAAAAAGTTAAAAGAAGTTGGGTCCAAAAATGAATTTTTGATGCACAAAAAAGCGATTTAATGCACAAACGTATTTTTTTATAATTTTTTTCGGATAAAGTATCCACTTTTAGAAAAACTTCCTTCACAACTTTTTCATGCACCAACATACCCGATCTTGTGGAATTTTTTTGGAATTTTTCGAGAATTTTTTTTAAAAAAATTTCTTTTTATTCTTTTTTCGGAAATTTGTCTTTTTATTTGATCTTTACCATATATATATATATATATATATATATATATATATATATATATATATATATATATATATATATATATATATATATATATATATATATATATATCTGTGTGTGTGAGAGAGAGAGAGATTAATTGTATATATGTGTCTATCCTTCTATGTTGTTATGTTTTTACCCGTGTAATTTCACACACACACATACACACACAAAGACATGTCAAATAAGAGCACATAGAGACTTGCCGGAAATGCTTTTGAAAGGGAGACTTTCGAGTTTACCCGAGGTAGGGGTATCTGTCTACATTCTACCTCCCTCATAACCGCCACAGCAGGGTTGAGTACTGTTGTTGTACTGTTATTTAAGTTCTTATTCTTTTTTCCTATTAAACGCCTTTTGTAATTTCATTGGAGACATACTATCTACGCAATTTGTGCAATTAGTATTTTAATTTTCTTTTATTGCTCTTAGAGTGAAAAAGGAGAGAAGACTCACAAATGCAATCCCAGGTTCTTGCTTTATTGGTCCGAACTTCATATATTCAGATCCGTACTTGGAAAGAAAGAGCTCAATGTAGGGGAGCTCAGCGAATGTAACATCTACGGTGCCATTGGACAAAGCATTTTTGAAATCTTCAAAATTGTTGAGAGGCAATAGACTTCTGTCGTCTGTGATGTTGTTTTTGTGCATGATAATATTCTTTACAGCGGACCCAGCTGGATATCCAGCAATTTCTAATGTTGGCGGTGGCGGACGCAGTTGCTCTAGTGTCAACCACGAGGACAACATAGCTGTGTAGATTTGAAATACTATGAAAAGCATGATCAACCACATAATAAGCACAACATTAGAGCACTTGTTGCGTATCCTTCCTGGAACAAAGAATAATACATCAGGAAATAATTTAGGGAAAATTGTCCAGAAATGCATTTAACTTGCCACCTTTTGCTTTTGTATACCATGAACTTTTTTTTTCCTATTGTAACTACAAACTTTCTTAATCTTACTATTGTATCCTAAAATTGCCTATTAGCTGACGTGGAAGGTGATTAAGTGAGGGTGATTAGGGACACTAATACATGCCACATCAGCTAATAGGCAATTTTAGGATACAATAGTAAGATTAAGAAAATTTGTAGTTATAATAGGAAAAAAAAAAGTTCATGGTATACAAAAGCAAAAGGTGGCAAGTTAGATACATTTCTGGACAATTTTCCCAATAATTTAGTTACATGACATTTATTTTCTCTAATATGTTTCCTGAATATTTTGATGCCATATACTCCCCCTTTTTAAATAATAAGATGAGTTAAAATATTTTGATTGCAAACGTAATGTTTTCGCAACAAAGTTTTATATACAAAGGGTAATTGCCAATTATATCTCCAAGTCACTCCAATCGTTTTATTATTTCAAAACTTTGTTATAGTGTTAATATGCCTACCTCATGACGCATTACAAAAAGTATGGTAATAGCAACGCACTTGCTGACCTTAGCCTATGTTTCTAGCATTGGTACTAAAAAAAGGGAAAAATATCTATTAACGTACTATACTTGTCATAAATGTGAACAAATAACTTTCTTTATATGGGTACTAAACTTTTATTTTTTGGTTTTTTTGATGTACTTTTTAACTTTTTTGCCCCTGGATTTTTAAAATTTTGAGGGGCAAAAACATCACAAAGTACATCAAAAAGACCAAAAAATGAAAGTTTCGTACCCATATAAGGAAAGTTATTTGTTCAGTACACGAAAGTCACATTTGTGGCAAGTATGATGCATTTTTAAGGATTTTGCCCAAATGAAAATGCATGTGTTTTTTACTTGGATCAACCCCGCCAATTTTTACAAGCTCTAATTTTACACAGTAAGAAATACGATTATCTTTGTGCGTATATATTAGCATATTAGCTGTAGTTGGACTGGTTATTAGACACATTTGGCTTTATGTATCTCGCAATAAGTACCTTCATGCAAGAAGAATGTCAAAATAGGGAACCATATGACCATTATGAGTTGCCGATAGAACGGGCTTGCAGATTCGGGGTTGTGTTCACGAAATTCTAGGAATGCAAGTGCAACTCCGGTTAGGAAACATGCGAAAACTAATGTGATCCATAGTCTTGTGGTAAAAGGTTTAAAGAATGTCCAAAGGTTTTGGTGCAACTCATGTGTACTACGCTGCCTACGCACAAGCATATATATATCAGCGTTCAAATAAGGAACTGTAAAGGACACGTTTGGAGTTCCCGTTTGGATAGCAATATCTCCCACCACAGCCGCACAATTCTGCAAGATAGAAAATAATAAAACACTTTCAAGTTATAAAGCTTTGAAACATCACAATGCTAGTTTGTTGACATACTGTTAGAATCAACAATTGATAATCGAAGAGGAAGAACAAGAGAAAGAAAAAACAATCGACAAATTTACGAAAACTTTTCTCTATTGCGAAACTAAATTTGAAGGTACAAAGTCCTAATCTTATGATTCCCTATTCCCAAAAAAAAAAAAAAAAAAAAAAAAAAAAAAACTATTGATAATACTTTCCTAATTCTAAGAAACCAAAAATACTAAATCGTGTATAATACGCTCAATCTCCAAGATATGGAAAATGCCAAACAACTCTTAGGAGTTTTAATCACATTCATAACAACCTCCACTGTGATTGAAACTCCTAAGAAATACCATATGTTCCAAATTAAATTTATATTTCCAAATGCTAGGGATACTAGCCTTATTCAAACAAATGATCGATTCCTAAAAACGATCCAAAACGAATCAATAAAAAACAAACGCCGATGACTTAAAAAACGAATAACTAAACATTAACCGAAAAATATTAAACGGTCAACAATTCAAAACAACTCGCATTCTGAACCTAAGTAACACGAGTCACCTTTATGAGTAGCAGCTACTAAACTTTTCTTTTTCCTCTTTAGTTTAGGACAATCAGCATTCCAATGACCAATTTCTTTACATTTTTCAAATTGATATCATCCCCTATCACGACTTATGGTTGATAAACCCATGGATTGGGACTCATAACCACTTCTTGATGCTTGTTGACGAAGCTTTCTTGAATGCAAACTAGATCTAACATCTTCCAAAGTGATAGTGACTATAATACCCTTCACTACTAATTTCTTAATTTTACAGATTCTACCTTTCACCTTATTTAACCCACATCTACATATTACGCCTCTTCCCATTCCCACCCATAATTCTAGTAATTTCCATCTGCTACGACATCCCTTCCACATCACCCTCACCATTGTTGATTCGATCCGAGCCTCCTTCATCAACAAACTAAGTTATGAATACTAAGGTACCATTGCTCCATTCTTTTTCATGAATTAAATCTTTCTAGATGATCAATGTTAATGTTATATGCACTTTGTTTTTCACTTTGCATGAATGCCTTTTCTCTTACATGTGTACTATAGTCATTTAATATACCATTAAGGTTAAATATATGTTGATTTATGTAGCAACATGGTTGGACGAGTTGAGTGTATAAAAGAAAAGAAAATGGATGTGCTTTATATATGATTGCTATCCCATGTGCTTTTTATGGTTTCCTTCATGATCTGTAGTTGATCGATATATATATATATATATATATATATATATATATATATATATATATATATATATATATATATATATATATATTCAACTAGCTTGAGTTTGTTATGAGTCAATGTGTTTTAGTTGTTCACATATACTTACTTTTTTACATTTAAGAGTTCAAGCGAATCACCAAATGGAACGATTCAGAATGAGGAAAATTATCTAGCTAGCTCCAAATTCCAATCACGCGACAAATTATTAAAGAGTGTGCGAGCTTTTTATTGGATCAAAGGATATGGGTTGTCTATTCGCAATTCAAGAAAAGACAAGTTTGTGCTTTTGAAATGCGACCTTGGTGGTTCCTATCGAGATGCACGAGACAAAAAATATTGCTGATAAACACAAAAGGAGCACATGAACGCATTTGATTGAATGCCCTTTTAGCATAAAGGGTAAAAATGGAGGTGATGGTGTTTGGATATTTGAGGCTATAGACTTGACATATAACCATGAGCTTTCTACAGACATGTCTGGGCATTCATCTTTTCGTCGATTACCACCAGAAAAAGTACAAAGTGTCAAAGATATGTCCTTGTGTGGAATACCCCCAAGACAAATTATTTCTTCTTTACATCAAGAAACTCCGGATCTTCCAGTAAACTCTAGAAATATATACAACTTGAAGGCAAAATTCCGCAAAGATGAATTAGGTAATAGGTCGAAGATTACTGCCTTGTTTGATGAGCTTGCAAAAGGTGGATTTATGCATGATGTTAAGCATGATCCTCAAGGTCGTATAACTCATTTGTTCATTGCACACCCGTTGTCAATTAAATTGGCAAAACTCTTCTCAAATATCTTTGTAATGGATTGCACGTATAAAACCAAAAGATTTAACGTGCCTCTTCTTGATATTATTGGAGTTTCATGCTTCAATACCTCTTTCTATTCTGGGTTTGCGTTTCTTCAAAAAGAGGATAAAGATAGTTATGCATGGGCTTTAACTACATTTAAAAAGTTTCTTGGAGATGAGATTCAACCATCTGTTATTATGACAGATAGAGAATTGATATTAATGAATGCCATAGAAGATGTTTTTCCGTCAACAACAAGTCTTTTGTGTGTTTGGCCTATTAACAAGAACGTGTTCGCAAATTGCAAGACTCATTTTGTGATTGCTGAAGAGTTTGACATCTTTATGGAAAATTGGAATAACTTGGTATACTCAACAACTAATGCTGAGTATATGAATAGTCTTACTGAATTCAAGTTACAGTATAATGATAAGAAAGATGCAATTAAGTACATAAGGGACACATGGTCGCCATGGAAAGAAAAATTTGTTAGTGCTTGGACTGAAAAATACTTGCACTTGGGTAATCGTGCCTCGTCTAGAGCCGAAGGTGCTCATGCCAAACTAAAAATGTATTTACAAGCTTCCACCGGTGGGTTTCAAGAAGTGAAAAATAAGATAAGTCAAGCAGTTGAGCATGAGTTTAATGAGATTAAAATTAGACTAGCAAGCGAAAAAATTCAAGTCCCTCACAGTTGCAATATGCCTTTTTTTTCGAGAGCTTTTGTCACATGTGTCTCACTTCGCATTAAAGGAAATACATAAGCAATGTGAAAAATCAAAAGGTGGTAATATATTTGTAATGTTATATGTTAAATTGTTTTTTTTAATTTTTATGTAACTTTAATTTTTATTAGTTATGTGCTTTTTTATCAGGCACAATTACACCTTGCACCGGTCATTATATGGCTACCATGGGTCTTCCATGTGCTCATAAAATCAAAGATTGGAACCAAATGACACTTCCTTTGGAGCTTATACATCCACACTGGAGGATCGACACATCTTTGAATCGTGAAGATTGTTTGCAAAATGATGGTGATAAAAAATTTGCTAAGTTACTCGAAGAGTTGAATTCAAAATATCAAGCGTGGCCTCTAAACAAGAAAGAACATGCAATTTCAATGATTACTCAACTTGTTAATGAATCCGATACACTCTTTGAGCCGGTTAAACAACGACCAAAAGGATGACTTCGAAAATCAAAAAAGAATAAGGGTACAACTTCTACAAGACGAGATCCATCAAGATTTGAGATTGTGGAATCGTCAAGAGAACACAATCCATCAAGTTCTGCGCTTGTATTTCAAGATAACAGTGAAGCGGTCGATGAATTTAGCTACATTCATCATGATTAACTTATTTGAGTGAAATGCGATTCCAGATTTTTTAAGTGATTACATGCATATTTGTTCTAGATAGCCTTTAATCTGAAATAATGAATCAGTAAAGTTTCCTTCGAATTTTGATACATTTAAATCATGAAACAGTTAATCTGGCATTGGTGATTACAGTGCATATTTTATTTATTTTTACTTATCAGTAAGCTTTCAGCTCTGCAAATAGTCTGGTTTTAGATTCATGTTAGGGACAGTGTGCAAATTATGTGTCTGCAAATTCGTGTTTGGGTCAGTGCAAGATAAACAAAAAAAGTGATCAGTCACTATCCTAAATATATGCATGAGTTTGGCATATCAATTGTGTTTTGGCATATAAATGGGGTCCACGTCTTTTTATTTAGTCGAATTGTGAATTATACGTGTTCATGAAGTTATAGTTATTTGTTTGGTTCCATGTTATAGAGTTCTGTAGTCTTTATATACCTTGTTGCCTTTCAAAAAAATGAAGGTTCCTAGAGATATAAAAAAGCCCAAGTTAGAGGGTGAGTTTGTCAATTTTTAAAAAGTTAGTTGCAAGGGGTATATTAGTCAAATACAAAAAATTTGTGGTGAAAGAATAAGAAAATGTGGTGTAAGTATCACCTCCCTTATTAAAATCTATCAAGATTGAGTTCAAAGCATCAAGATGCTTTTGAGTCCTCTTTTATTTGAAGCGAAAGCAAACATTGTTTTAAGCAACCTATTGGTCAACGACTTTGTCATATATATCGTTTCTAACTTTTCCCATACTCCTTTTGTTGTTTCCTTGTCACCAACCTCATAAAGAACTTCATCCGATAAACATAGCAAAATACTTGAGTGTGCCTTTTCTTTTTGCAACTTATAGTTAGCATGAGTCATATCAACCGTTTTTTTACTAGTAATAGTCACCCAAATGCCTTATTGTTTCAATAAGGCTCAAATCTTGATGCGCCACAAACTAAAATTACTTTTTTCCCGAAAGTTTCTCAATATTAGTGATTTGAAAAGACATGATTTTTAAACGAATACTAAGCTCCATACTCAAAACAGTTCAAGCAAATCCAAAAAAAAAATAAAAAAAAATAACCAAATTACTAAAAGCCTAAAAACTAAAACAATAGCCCAAATCCAAAACAAAGACTAACCAAACCTAAGTTCAAATCAAATCGATCTTAAAAGTCTATCAAACAAACAAAAAAAAAAAAAAAAAAAAAAAAAAATCAACAACTTCCCACAAAAAATCTATCAAGAACTAAGGTTCTTGAGATAACAGGCGGTAATCCAAATTTGAAACATGGAAACTATTCTAAAATCAATTGGTGCAAATCAAAATCACCTATGAATGCTTCAAAACCAGATTCAAAACAAACCTTCAAACCAAACTTGAAAATTTGAAACCCTAAATTCGACAAATGCAGACCAAACCTTAATTCAAATACAATTCATGCTTCTTCAAATTCCCACAATGATTGAAAAGCTCTGATACCAATTACTAGAATCAACAATCGATAATCAAAGATGAAGAACATGAGAAAGAAACAAGAATTGACAACTTTGTGAAAGCTTTTCTCTATTGTGAAACAAAATTCGAAGGTAAAAAATCCTAATCTTATAATTCCCTATTTATAAGCGATAAACGACAAACTATTGAGAATAGTTTCCTAATACTAAGATACCAAAAATACCAAATTATTTATAACACGCTCAATCTCCAAGATAGGAAAAATACCTAACAACCCATATGTAACAACACGTAATTTTCCAGACATATCTTTACAATGGATTATCCTTATTTTCATTAACGAACTTTTCTAAACTCTTGTGGCTTGAAAACAAGAAATTATCTTGCGAAACGTGAAAACTGCACGCAACACGTACCGGCACAACCATAAACTCGATGACAATTTAATTTGATTATTATATTATTTACGAGAAACTAGTTGTGTGAATAACCTTTTTTATTGAAAAAATTATTTGGAACACAATAGCATAATTTTCGTATCTTGAATCGATCGTTCGAGCTTAAACGAGTCCCGAACCTCAAATCATAAAAGTTTACCAAAATTACGGTAATAGTTCTTGTGGTTTGTTTACACCGCTGGCCCCCAAAT
Organism: Artemisia argyi; assembly: GCA_030686995.1. Classification (NCBI taxonomy): domain Eukaryota; kingdom Viridiplantae; phylum Streptophyta; class Magnoliopsida; order Asterales; family Asteraceae; genus Artemisia; species Artemisia argyi. The sequence goes on along the minus strand of CM060706.1, from coordinate 29,006,652 downwards.
TTTATTTATTTGATATTTTGATCTTTGCGAGTTTTGGATATATAATGAAAGCATTTATAGTTTTCTAACCCTTACACACTCACTCATCGCTTCAACTATCTCTCTCTCTCTTTCTCTCTCTCTCTCTCTCTCTCTCTCTCTCTATATATATATATATATATATATATATATATATATATATATATATATATATATAATAACTTCCGTCGCCGCTCCAGCCACCTTCCGGCCACTGCCGTTCTTGCCGCTGCCGCCTCTATTTCTACACCGCCGTTCAAGATCAAGGGTTCACTTGGTTGATTCGGTTTAGTGTGAGGGTTCAAGTTTAGGGTTTTCATTATTTTTTTTGGTTCTAGAGTCACCACCGCCGCACCTTCACCATCTCTTTATCCTTTTCACTCTCGTCCTTTTTGGTATGTCGACACTTGACCCATTTTTGTTATTCTCCTTTCTAATAAAACCGATTATAAAACGTTTTGTGCTTGTTTTTGTGGATTTAAAAACATCTTAAGACATGTTTTGAAAACTTTTCATGGTTAAATTTTTAAAAGAAGTATTTGTTTGCTCGGTGTACTCTCGGGTCAGATTAGATCCGATTGGTCACGGGATGGATCGGATCTGCTACTATTCACATTAGATTTGCTTATTTGTTGGGGTTTTGAAAATGATATTCTTTTGGTTGTTGTTTGGTGGTCGGAGTTATACAAAAACCCATATAGGGTGAGTTGTATGTTTGTATTTCAGTATAACGAGACAACCATAAGTGTGGTTGTGCTCATGTGGAGCTCGTTTGGCCTCAATCGAGAAAAAGGAACCCACATAGGGTGTTTGCTAGCTTTCAGTCGAGACTTGTGAGGTCTTAGTCATGGGTAAAATTGCTTATTTTCAAGTCTGTTTGGCTTATCTTTTTAGTGATATAGCTTATTGAGTTATGTTGATTTTCGGTATAACTAAAACTGCTAGGGTGTTTGTTTTACTTTCGATGAAAAAGAGAAAACCCACAAGGGGCATACTAGTGTTTGGATTGTTATAAAAGTGTGAATGTGTTTTGTGGTAACTCTCGGCTCAAGATACCATATTGGTATCGAGAGCATAGTGTAACAACCGGTACTTTCCTAAAATCATTTCTAGCCAAATATTTTATTTTTCATACCTGAAATATATTAAACTTTTATTGCATGTTATTTGGGCTTGAGAAACGTGAGATATATTTGAAAACGAGAATTTATTCCTTGATTGACCCATCACAACCTAGAAAACTCGAATCGTATGCCATTTGCCAAATTTATTGAATTAAATTGAGTTTGTTAAAAACTTTGAATTTTATACTTGATTTTATGGGAAAAATGATTTCGTGAACAATGGCGCAAGTTTTGTAATTTTCCGAGTCCGTTTGCTGTGTCAAATGTGTCCCAAACCGTTTTTGTGAAAATATTTGGTCCCTCCGCCCCACTGTTATGCCACACTTCCTTCTTCTTTCATTTTGTACAAGTTTAGTCCCTCAAATCTTATAAAAGAAAATTTTATTTAATTTTTATTCATTTTAATCTTTTCTCTCTCTACAAAACATACACACAAACACTCACTCTTTCTCTCTCAACACTCTCACAAGAAAACTCATAACTCCGGCCACACCAGTAGATTTTAGGCGCCGGAAAAATTTTCCGGCGAGATCCTTTTTCACTCCAAATTGATAGATCGACTCACCCTTGTTATTTCTGGAGCTCGCGAGCTCTCGACACGCCCTACACCACTCTCACGCGCCACCACCGAACACCGCCACCACCACCGAAGCTTCACCACCACCCATCGAGTACTCCCCGACGGTAAACCTAACCCCATGCGCCCCCGTTTTGATTTTTAACAAATTATTTTCAAAACCCTATTTTGACTTTTTAATAAATCCGATTTATATAAAGTTTTTATAAATGAAAATGGTTTTAAACTTTGAAACTCATGTGGACTCACTTGTTTTCCCGTGACTCACCGCGACTCGTGTGACTCAGCGAGTCAACTCAGTGACTCGGTGAGGGTTTTAACTTTATTGTTGGTAGTTAATTGTTTTGAGTTTGTTATTGTTGTTTTTGGACTCGGGTTCGAAGTTGAGGCCCCGTTTGGTTTGTTGGTTCTCGGCCGAGAGGCACCAACCACCACGATTGGGCCGTGACTCACGGTGAGTCACGGCGAGACTAGGTATATTGATGGATTTAGGATTAGTTTAGTTTTGAGGTTGGATTTTGACTTGGTTTGGACCAAGAGGTGTATGGGTGCTCGGATTGGATTTGGATTTGTTGATTGTGTTTGGATTTGGTTTTTGATGTTGTTGTAACTTGTGTTGTGTTCGGATTGGGTTTGCCGAGGCCAAAAAGCCTCGACGGCTTGGATAGAAGTGAGCCGTGACTCACGGGAGTCACGACAAGTTTTCTTATTTATTTACTTATTGTGTTTGTTATTTATTTATGTCGGGATACGGTTTCGGCTAAATTTTAATAAAAATGGATTAACTATTATGAAACAGTAAAAATAATAAAAGTAATTATAGTTAAGGGATTGATTGTAACACTCGGATTTGGATTGGATATAATTATCATTGGACTTGAATTGGACGTATTGGATTTACAGTATTGGTTATTTGGACATTATGGACCTTTTGGTATGCGAGACTGAAGGATGTGTTAGACTTTGACTAATTTAACACTTCTGGACCCGAACAAATACGAAACAGTCGATAAAACTAAACAACTAATATACACGGGAATGATATATTCAATTGTATTATATAATTGTGACGTTTAGCGATAATTAATAAGTTAATTAAAGAGTCATTTGACTTGGGAAAACGTTGAATAAACGGGCAGGTCATGTCGAAATTTCGAGAAATCTTTTATAAATCTAAAACGTTTATGTAAACTACAAGCTTTTCAAAAACTCATATGTTTTATCGAAAATAACATTTATTTTGGGAAAACGGGGAAAAACCGAAACTCGTTGGTTGTCTATTATTTGTTTGCTTGTTTGTTCGTTTATTCGTTTGGTCGTCTATTCCTTCATTTTTCCGGTCTCGTCTTTCTTGGGTTATCGTTCGTTTTTCGCCGACTTGTTTCATTTTCTATCTTTCTTGCCGCCCACACGAGACTTAAAATCCGTTTTCTTTCAAAACACCATTGGAACTAAAACCTTTTATTCAAGTATGGTTTATTGAGTATTCGAGTATTATTTCTGAGTTATGCCATTCAAATTGATTAGGTTGTGCTGAGGTTCATTTGCTGTGATACATTATTTGATTGGTTGCTATATCTCGTTTCCAGCTGCTATTAAGGTGTGATTCATAGCCGCACTTTTATATTTTAATTGTTTATAAACACTTGGGGTGAGATACATGCTTTTAAATGTTTTCTAAGCACAAGTATTTTTTTGGTATGCTTTCCTGATTGGTATGCTTTCCTGACGATGTGCTAAGTAGCTTTACCTTGCCATGCAAGACCCTCAGATCATGAACCATTAATCATTTATGAGTGAGCGCGAATATAGGGATATAGGCCTATAGGAGTTGACCCTCCCACTCCTTTTTCTGGATAGGCAATTTGTCGTGTACTATATTCGATTTTGCTGGGTATATGGCAAGTACCCGGCCTTGGGGGCATTTGTTATAATAAGAAGTTCCGCGGTTATTCTTGACTTATGATGTTGGTTAACGTTTTGCGTGTCATGAGCTTAGCAATATCACAGGGATGCCTCTACCGTTGATTACCCGGTATTTGCATATATTGCTTATATCTTTCTGATTAAAACCTTGTGCTCAAATTTGTTTACTAAACCTATGGATTACACTCAACCTTTGTGTTGACTTTTAAGCAAGTATTTCATGTACTACTACTAATAACTAGCTTTTGAAGCATACTATTTGGGCACGATGGAGTGGCTAGGACTAAAGGAGGCTATCTATCAGTAGCAACTTATCTATCTTTACTACCCTTTCATTCATATCATTCGTAAAACCTTTTTGTGTGTCTTTGAATTCCGCTGCTAAACTTTGTTATTTTTCGCTGCAAAACTTTGTTATTTCCGCTACAAACTCTATTTAATTTCCGCTGCACTTTGATAAAGTGTTTTTTTTAACTCCAAATGGTTTGTAATTTCGAATGATATGTTTTAAACATTTATAAACGTCCCAAGTTGAGGTCGTTGGCTATAAATGTGTCTGGTTTCCCTTTGCGTAATACCCTCAGCTATGTTAGCTGCCATATTTGAGTTGGGGGTGTTACACATAGTTTTTTTTGGTTTCGATTGTTAAGTATGTCGAGTACTAGAGCGTCGTGTGGGTGTGTTTGTGTGAACAAGTGGTAACGGGCCATAAGGCTGATAAAGGGTGCGTTTGGTTTTGTTAACGGGCCAAGCCCGCTAAATCTAATTAAGAGTGTGTTTGGTTTGTTGCTTATGCACGCATAGGGCCGAGCTTTGGTTTTATGACCTAGCCAACATAATAAAAATTTCACTTTGCTTGTAGGGTTTACATTTTTAATTATGGTCCAAGTGTTTTACTTTACGGATATTCGTTTTGGTACTGTGAGTTAGGCAATGTGCACCTATGCTAAATTTGACTTGCTTATGAATAATTATTTGCTCTTGAAACCCTTGTAGTCCACATTACTAATTTACTTAAAGGTAAACTTTGTTTTCATGACATTGTGGGTGACAATGATCGCAAGGCTCTTTTTGAACTCGCAATACTTTTATGCAAAACTATGAATTCACCAACTTTGTGTTAACACTTTAGTATGTATTTTCTGCCTCTAAAAGCGATAATTTGCTTTTGGAGGCGCTTGTCAAATGGCATGGTTATGGGTTCAAGACACTCTGATATTCAATTGGGACTGTCTAAATCATTTAATGGGCCTGTATTTCCGCATTATTTTCGAATGATGTATACTTAATACTTTTGATTATGAAATATCTTCTAAAACGGTTAAGGTAAAATCCGTTTCCTATACTTTGTGTTGTGTACCAATTTAGTAGCACCCCAGTGACATTATCTTCGGCTACAATCCGATTTTAGGGGTGTTACACCTTAGGAGTTTTAATCACATTCTTAACAATATCTGTATATGTTATTTACAAAGAAAACTATTTTGAAAAGTTAACCAAATATCTTATCTATACAACTATATAAAGCATTTGAGACATTCCATTTATGGAAGGCTTAAAATTTTCAGATTACACACTTGCTAATTGTATAATTGTGTAAGATTTAAAAAACATGTACTGGCCACATTCGAACACGGGTCTCCCGGGTGAAAGCAAATATTCCAACCACTAGACTACAATGGAATTTTGTTCATTTATTGCACAACCAAATACATATAATACATATACAACTTTTGTGATTGTTTATATGAGCCTTACAAATTTGTTGTTTATTTGAATTTTTTTCTATTGGTTCTTCTAATAAGCAACATCAAGCAAATGTTTTTCTAATAGAGTTTTAATCTTACTCATTCAAAAAGCAAAACTCATATTTAATTCAATTCGCTTCCAAGCAACATTCGTTAAACAACATTTGGCGATGGGTACCTATAATCAAATCGTTAAATGATAAGGATTTATTTGATATCTTTTAAGGGGTCATTTAATCCTATCATCGAGTATATATCATCAAATATTGCCTTAAATTGTTTCTTTTTGCATTTTAGGTACTTAGGACACGAATTATGGAATTTGGCACTTTTTGGACGTGTTTGAACGAAAAAGTGAAGAAAACAACAAAGTCACGAAGAACCGTCAGAATGGAAGCCTGACGGCGTCATGTTATACCTTGTGACACCATCACTTGATGATTTGGAGCTGGACAATTTTACACACATCGCTTCAGAAAACTTTGGAGAATTATAACCTGACGGCGTCAGGTGCATTTCAAAGTAGAGAGTTACGTTTTAAGTTTGTTAGAGATGGCTCAGAAAGGTTAAAGAAGGGCGGCGTCAGCGATAAGCTGACGGCGTCAGAGCGGCTACTTGCACATGACGAAACCCTAAACACGGCGGTCTGACGGCGTAAGAAACCATAAGCTGATGCCGTCAGCCTTGTAAATCTATATATAGTTTTCGATTTTTATTCATTAAGTGTGACACTTTTGGAGAACAAAAAGCTAGACGAATTTTGTAGTTATTGTAAGGCTTTTACAGCCTCTTTTCATCCATGTTTCATTGAAGTTAAGTATTCCCTTTAATCATTCCATATGTCTATGTGTTGTTTGATTATGTGTTTATCTTCTCTTCTCTTTAACATGCTAGCTTAAATTCCATTGTGTTCACTTAGATCTAATAAAACATAGTTATTGATTATTGATGCATTGTCTATTGTTTAGTTGATTGGTTCATGTTAGGCTAAGAAAATTGGCTGACTTCTTTATGTAACTAGCTTGATGTCTTAGAAAACGTAACCATATCATGCAATATAGGTTTTTCTCATTTTATTTAATGCATAATTTGATGTTTATGATCTTATGATTGCTCAATTAACTTAAGGTTGTAGGAGAAATTGATATTCATAGAGTTGGGGAATGTAGCACACCCCCACGACAGGTATTAAGGAATACAACGTTTCAACTAAAAAAACGACGTAACAACTCAACAATTCAATAAAAGATAACTAGGGAGTAGTGAAATCTAAGTAAACACGTTTGTCTCACCATAAGAAGTTCACCACATTTACTCTTCTTGCCATTTTAATTTTTCTTACATAAAAGTATTGTTGGGTTATTTGCTTAACAACTAATTCCGCCCATCCCTTCAAAACCGAGATCTTTAATTGCTTTATAAAAAAAAAATATAAAAATTCAAAAAGAATCATCCCTCATCTTTAGGCTTAAAACGACATACACTTCAACCTAACGATACTATTCCCCAAAAGAACGATCAATCCCTCAGATTTACCTATACTACACTACAACGGTCAGGTACACTGCCTTGAGGATTGCAAAACTTCTTGAGATCCCTCGAGAAGTAGAACTCCTGGTGAGGTTGGAATATCTAGCATCAAGTTTTTGGCGCCGCTGCTATAGAATAGTTATTGCTTAGATTTGATTTCTATCTCGTTTAGGTCTACTCACTAGATTCCTATCAAGTGAGATTTTTATTTTCTTTTTATTAGCTTTCTCGTAGTCTATCTGTTTCTTTTGTTCGCACTCTTGTCATTTACCATCATGGTGAATGATATTCCACCACCAAACCCACCTTTCCACAACCCACCAAACCCGCCTAGACCCCGTACTTTAGGTGAGTATTCCCGACCAAGCCACGAAGGTTACCGTAATGCCATTGAGCTTCCCAAAGGAGCCAATGTAGCCCAACTACGATCCAAAACCATCTGGTATTGTTGGGAATTACAGATTTGAAGATTACAAAACTCACAAGCAAGAATGAAGAAAGAAGAAAAAATGAGGGCCTAATGTGTAATAGTTAGATAGCTTTCATAGGAAGCTAGGGTTTGTAACCTCCCTCTATTATATAAAGAGGGTAGGCGTCTAGGTTAGAGGCATTCATTCATAGCTAGTCTCTCCAATGAGAGTCTAGAAATGCATAGAGCGTGTAGTAGTAGTAGTTTATTTTATATTTAATAAAGAAAACCTTATTAGTAATGTTGATTGTTCTTGTTCTTATTCCGCTGTGCTTATCAATATTACTAATCCTAGAAGAGCTTGATCCTGATTCAACAATTGGTATCAGAGAGGGTGGCTCTCGATATCTAGGGATCTACAAGGTTTTCATTGCCCATAAAGAGCAGTTGTGAAGAAGGAGCAGATCTGGTGAGAGGTTGCTATTGACAAGGAGCAGTTTTGATGAAGGTTCAATGGTTCTGAGTTATTAATGAAAAAGGTGCGAATGGAGCAGATCGTTGTTTAAAGGATTGGTTGACAAGGATGTGATTGGCTGATGTCATCATGGGCTGTCATTTATTTGCGAGTGCTTTTTGTGGTATGTTGAAGGGTACGATTGGTTGTTGATGTTACTGCTGCCATTGGAATTTCTGCTGCTGGGATTTTTGTTCCTCCTGGTTGGTTCCTACTGGTCGGTTCCTCCTGGTGGTTTTTATTTTGTTCCTTCTGTTTGGTTCCTGCTGATCGATTATACTGCTACTCGGATTCTGCTGTTTAGTTAAAAAAAATCAGTTATAATCTTGTTCCTACTGGTTGGATCCTGCTGGTTGGTTCGGTTTGTGCTGCTAGTGATTGACCGATATATTTGTTATAGTATTCTAGGTCCAAAGACGTCCTTGGTTCTTGAACAATGATGATGTGTATGGTTCGTTTTCGAGATTCAGTTCGTGATATAATTCTTGATTGGCACAGTTACACGCTCTTTACAAATATTTTTGGGGGGGGGGGGGGGGGCATATGATACCATACAGTTCATGATATGATTATTAAAATAGAATAATCATAAGCATTGAGTGGTTTCTGGTTGATCCGTCTGAGCCCACTGAGACTATCAGCCATTGCATGTGATCGCCATGCATATATTGACTACAAGAATTATCCGAAGACATTTTATGATGTCTTTTTCGCACTGAAGGAAGAAATGATCTACGCTACTGAGTTCATGATTCAAGCAGATGGTTAGTATATTTTTAAGGGGAAGCTTATTGTTCAAAATACTTAACCATCTACATGCATCACTTGAGGGGAAGCGTTTACGAGATGCACAAGACTCCTATTGGATGATTACAGAAAGGGGAAGAAGATTTATGATGTGCAGATTATTATTTGTGATGACACGTTTTAGCATTGTTTCTTCATGCAGATTGTTTTGCAATATCAAATAGGGGAAGATTGTTGGGAATTACAGATTTGAAGATTACAAAACCCACAAGCAAGAATGAAGAAAGAAGAAACAATGAGGGCCTAATATGTAATAGTTAGATAGCTTTAAGAGGAAGCTAGGGTTTGTAACCTCCCTTTATTATATAAAGAGGGTAGGCGTCTAGGTTACATGCATTCATTCATAGCTAGTCTCTCCAATGAGAGTCTAGAAACGCATAGAGCGTGTAGTAGTAGTTTATTTTATATTTAATAAAGAAAACCTTATTAGTAATGTTGATTGTTCTTGTTCATATTCCACTATGCTTATCAATATTACTAATCCTAGAAGAGCTTGATCCTGATTCAAAAGGTTGGTGCAAAACGGATGTGAATTGTACGGACATAGGTCCGAGGACCCGAATCAACAACGGTGCTACTAGAGGTACTACCTGATTGTGTCTCGTACATTTATCTCTTCGTGACCAAGCTATCCATTGGCTTGATCGTCTACTCGCGGGATCCATCTCTACTTGGGATGATCTCACGACTCGTTTCCTCGCTCAGTTTTTCCCACCGGGAAGAACTAGTAAACTTCGTAATGACATTTTGATGTTCCACCAACATCAGGATGAATCCCTCTACGATGCGTGGACTCGTTTCAAGGAATTACTCCAAAAAGTCCCTCATCACGACATCAATATTTGGCTTCAAGTTCAAATCTTTTACGATTGTATCAACTATGCTACCCAAAGAGCCGTTGATTATGCAACAGGCGGGAAACTTAGCAAATTAAGTGCCGAAGAAGCATGAGAAACCATCGAGGCTTTAGCCCAATACGAAGATGAAGAATGGGACGACCCAATACTTCCCGGAAAACGAAGTCTCGACTACATAAACACCACTTCGGAACAATTGTTAGCAAGCATGGAGAGTCAAATTGAAAGTTTGATGAGGAGTGAGATGTTAGTCAATTAGCACAAAGATACACTTTGTGGAATCATGAGCCTGAATGGAGGATTTGTGTCTCTCGAGAGACCATGTTAGGAAGCATTTTAAGGGTTAATGTTGAATTTTATTACTGATCAGGAGGATCAAATCAAGAAGTTGGAAGATTGTATGATGGGAAAAAAGGAGGTTTTCATGAAACTCGTTGATAACTTAATTAGAGTATTGAAAGAAAAGATGGAGAATAGGAGAGTTGAACAAGCTCATTCCATAGAACTCAAAAAGACTACTAAATTTCCATCTCACACCTATGCCCTAATCTTTGAATCACTAAAACCAACCTTGACGCATAGGGTCTCGATGATTTCTAAAACCGAACCCATTATCCGTAAAACCTCTTTCCAACATTCCAACTTCAAAACGCCAACACTCCACTTCTTTGATGAAATTAAGTTTGAGTACGAAGACGAAGATGACGTTGAAATAAAAAAGATGGTAACCAGAGTGGATGAAGAACCATTGGAGCATACTATTTATGAATATGACAAAAGCTCAAATCTTTGTCATAAAACTCTTCTAACTTCAAATCCACCCATCAAACCAAAGGATTCGGGTAACCTAAAAGATGAAGGTGGTAGACTCTTTCCCCACTTAAATTCCACATTCACCTCACGTGGCATATTTCTACCCTAAGGGTGTGTATCGCTACTATTACCCACACTTAATCTTAAGTGTAGGGAACCCCCCCCCCCCTATATCTGTTAAATAAAGGTAGAGTCAGGCTCGTGACTCGAACAAAAACAAGCGCCACGTGGGAGGCAACCCATGTTTTTAATTGTTTGATGTTTTTATTTTGTTTGTTTGTTTGTGTCATATATGCTTAATCATAATTGATTAATTTTCATGTTTCAAATAAATTTGTGAAAACACTTTATTTATTTTTAACCTCGTCTTAATCACATATAAATGTATTTTACAAAAAGATGAGTGTAGGGAAGTTTAATTTTGTTAAAAGAACGAAATTCAAACATGAAAAATTCACAATTCATGATTAGCATATATTCAATCTTGTTTGTGTGTCAATACTTTTAAATTTGTTTTATGAGTTTCTACCGGAAAATAGACTTTAGAAAACGGGTTTTTCCAGTAAAATTTTCCTGAAAACAAAACGTAAAAATACTGTCAGGTCTATCCTAACAGTGCTACAGTTTACACATTATGGCGTCAGCAACTGTAGCACAGTTTTTGCTAGAGTCGCAGTGACTGACAGAATGGATCGAACAACAAGCCTAAGGTTCGAAGGATACAGGGCAAGACTGCCTCCACGCATCTCAGTTGACACAAGAGCAGATGACTTGGCAACACAAAGTGATGAAGATACCTTTCTGCACACTGCAGCATTGGTACAAGAAGACCAGGTTAACCCGCACGAATTCAGACGGAGCTGTGCATGCAATGAATGCCTACATATCAGGCAGACTCACATCTGCTATGATATATGTTTCTGTGATGTCTGTCTGGATTACGAAGAAAAGATGCAGTACGAACCGCTTAACCAAAAGAAGCGATCCAATAAACCCAAAAAGAAGAAAGGTGGAAACTGGTCAACACTTGGAGAACCAAGCGGAAAGTGGGATTACTGTGTAAGATACGATGTGCCCATAGGATTCTCTGATACACCAATACATGAAATAGTTGCAGCAGGATGGGGAGATGAGTTCGATGAAGAAGATCACAAACCCCTCAAAGTAACTATAAAAGACCAGGAAACAGATTCATCAGAGTCGGAATGGGATAACCCATTCGCAACGAAGCGTGGTGGAAATACCGATGTTCCAGAACCAAAAGAATTCGAAGAATTGCCTTATCCAGTTCAAGCTGAAGCTGAAGAAATGAACTTTTATGTTCATGAAGAAGATCCCTTCAAAAAATTCCAAGAACAAGTAAGGGAAATCACTGGAGAAATAGCTTTCATGGCAAACGGAGAAAGTTCGGGTTCAAACTTTACATACCAACCACCGCCAGATTCTATGATGGGTCCAGCAATTTACCCGCCATCAAACAATGCCCCTTTTGATTTCGGGCATGACGTCGGAAGAACAGATTCCAAACATTTCAGAGGAGGATACGGTGAATACAATTCAGAGTCATGGACTCTACCTCCTGCCTACATAAGTAACGGAGTTCTGTTAACACTACCACCCGACCCAGGGTTATGGCCAAATACGATAGCACGATGGGAAACAATCACCATCAACGTGCTCAATACAAGGACATGGGCTGACAACAAATCAAAGTTACTATTTGTGGAAAACCTGCTCGGAGAACAAGAAAAACTCATGTGGCAGCAATGGCGAACAGCTTTCCCAACTTCCTTTGAAGGACTGGAGCAAATAGCTGATGATCCACAGAACATAACTTCTCAAATCAGACAGATGATCCTATTAGAAGATCCCTACCGAGGATCTACAGATATGCAAAACATTGCCACAAGAGATCTAGAAAGATTAATCTGTGAACGAACAAGAGATCTCTGGAAATTCATGGAAGAATTTAAGGCGTTGGCAATAAAGTCAGGACGGTTATTCTTTCCTGAAGTAACCGAGAAGTTCTTTTCTAAACTTCCACCATCACTGGCATCCAGAATCAAGCAAAAGTTCCAAGAAAAGCACCCTGGAGTTGCAACTGGTGTTCTACCAGCAATTACCTTCACTTACAATTTCGTCACAGAAATGTGTAAAGAAGCAGCTCTCAGCAAAGAATTACGGGACCTTGATCTTTGTGCATCAATACCTCTACCAGGTTATTACAAAAGGTCTGGTAAAAGGTTAACTATGCGGAAGTCGAGAAATTATAAAGGGAAACCACATGATTCTCATGTGAGGAAAGTTAAGTACAAGCACAAAGGCAATCCAATGAAGATGAGCAAGTGCAAGTGCTACATATGCAGACAAGAAGGTCACCTGGCAAGAGAATGTACAAATCAGAAAGGCAATATAGCAAGAGCAGCTACATACAACGACCTGGAGATTGAGCCAGAATGGGACATAGTCTCGGCTGGAATGAATGAAGACAGCAGTGTCTATAGCATCTCAGGAGATGGAGGAGAAGCTCAAGCTAACTTCGGAGTAATCAATGAATATGTCTTTATGGCATTCAGTGATTATGAAGAAGATGATGAACCAGAAACATTCTCGGATGATGAAGATGTCAGACAAGAAACCGCATATATGTTCCAATAGCCAACGAGTTTTGCTCAGTATTACCCTGGTAATGCAGAACAAATTGAAGAAATAAGGAAGCAAGTTGGACAATGGAGACCAAACAAAGAATTGCCTGAAAAAAGCAAGAATTGCAGTCACAATTGGAAGGAGAACTGTGTAACAGCGTTCAATACATGTTACTACTGCGGAACGCTCACAAATGAAAGGTCCAGATTGCACTGCCTAGGTTGTGAACTTACAGCCTGTGCCCTGTGTTCCCTTCACTACCTCAACATCAAAGTGACGATTGCAAAACAAGAATCAACCAGCAGAAGTTTCAAGGTTGATGAAAAGGCAAATGATAGTCCTTTATTACAAATGATAAAGGATAAAGATGAAGAAATCAAGTCTCTCATTAAAGAACAAGCTAAACACGAGTTCACAGTCCAGAAAATGGAAGAGGACTATAAAGCTCAGTTAATAGCAGAAAAGAATAAAACTGAAGAAGTTCGTACCAGAGGACTTGAATGGCAAGCTTTTGGGGAAAAGCTTAAAACTGAATGTAAGGAGCTTAAAAAGAAAGAAGTGGATCTTCAAGAAGCAGATGAAAAGATGAGATCCCTAAATGAGAAGTTTCGATCACTAAGCGAAAGGAATGATCAGCTCTATGACAGAACAAAGGTTTATGAGAAGCAGATTAAAGAAGTAAAAGAAAAACAGATCGAAGATAAAGCCCTTATAAAGAAGTTAAGAGATTTGAATCAAGATCATCTCAGAGAAATTGCCACTATAGAAGAAAGATGGCAAGAACAGGCGAATTTAGTCCAAAGAGAAAAGGCAGAGATGACCAGAAGGATTCAAGAAAAAGATGTGACTATCAAGCTACTCAGAGAAGAAGTCAAACAACTTAAACAAGCTGATGAGTCAATCCCTTTGACTGACATCCAGAAAGAAATAGCAGGTGTAGTCATAGAAGTTGAAGCTGCAAAGAACGCAGGAACGCCACAAGAACCACCAAAGATCAAGAAAATGGTGAATCAGTTGTATAACGTAACAGTAGAGTTCGATATCCCTGAGTGTAAGTTCTTCAAAACAAAGGCGATAATCGACACAGGAGCATCATCATGTTACCTCAATAAGGCTGTAGTCCCAGAAGAAGCTCTGGAACTAGTCAATCGAAGTATCATTATCAACGGCCTCAACTCCCAACAGGAAGCCAGGCATAAAGTCAGATATGGACACTTCGCAATTGAAGGCAACAAGTTCAAGATGCCGCTGATTTATGTTCTCGATATGACCATCAACGATGGCATACAAATGTTAATAGGTGTTAACTTCTTAAGGTCAATGCAAGGAGGAATCAGAATAGAAGGTGATGAGATTACCATCTACAAGAAGGTGACAAAATTCAAAACCTCCAATCACATAGAAGTTAGCCAAGTGGCAATAGAAGAATTGGGAATGGATGAAGTCGAGTACCAGCTGTTATCAGCTCAAGAAACTGTTTATAAAGTTAGCCCAAACTTTATGAATAAGTTTAATCCAATTCTTGAAAGATTAAAAAAGCAAGGGTTCATCGGAGAAGACCCATTAAAGCATTGGAAGAAGAACGGAGAAATGTGCAAGCTTGATATCATCAATGAAGATGTCACAATAGAAGACAAGCCATTAAAGGATGTCACTCCAGCCATGGAAGCAGCCTTCATCAAGCACATCAATGCTCTTTTACAAATTGGGGTCATAAGAGAAAGCAGAAGCAGGCACAGAACCCGTGCCATGTTCGTAAACTCAGGAACAACAGTTGATCCAGTCACAGGAAAGGAGACGAAGGGAAAAGAAAGATTGGTATTTAATTACGTGTCTCTTAACGACAACACGTACAAGGACCAATACTCGTTACCTGGAATCAACACCATTGTTCAGAAGGTGAGAAACGCAAAAATCTTCTCAAAGTTCGATTTGAAGTCAGGATTCCATCAAGTGGCTATGGCAGAAGAATCCATCCCATGGACGGCTTTCATAACTCCTAACGGATTTTATGAATGGCTTGTTATGCCTTTCGGCCTAAAGAATGCCCCGGCAGTTTTTCAAAGAAAAATGAATAAATGTTTCGACGGAACAGAAGACTTCATAGCAGTATATATCGATGATATACTGGTATTCTCAAGAACTGAAGAACAGCATGCAGAGCACCTCACCAGAATGCTCATGATATGTGAAGACAACGGTCTCATTCTTTCTCCAAGCAAAATGAAGATAGCTGTCCCCAAGATAGATTTCCTGGGAGTAGTTATTGGAGAAGGGAGCATCAAGCTCCAACCACATATCATAAAAAAGATTGTGGACTTTGATGAAGAAAGCCTCAAGACAAAGAAGGGTCTCAGATCCTTTCTGGGAATCCTCAACTACGCCAGACAGCATATTCCTAAATTAGGAATACTATTACGACCGCTATACGAGAAGACCAACACGTATGGAGACAAGAGGCTAAAACCTTCAGATTACAAGATCATCAAAGATATCAAAAACAAAGTCCAGAATTTACCAGACTTGTCAATTCCGCCAGAAGACGCCTACATAATAATCGAAGTTGATGGATGCATGGAAGGCTGGGGAGGTATAGTCAAGTGGAAGAAGATGAAAGAAGATCCAAGAAGCATAGAAAAGGTTTGTGCTTATGCCAGTGGAAAGTTCGACAACGTTCAGTCAACCATCGATGCAGAAATCAATGCTTGCATCAACACTCTGGAAAAGTTAAAGATATACTATCTGGATAAACAGGAGATTACAATAAGAACAGACTGTGGTGCCATAGTCAGCTTTTACAACAAATCCAATAGTAACAAAGCCTCTAGAGTCAGATGGATGAAGTTCGCTAATGCTATAACCGGAACAGGAATAAACATAAAAATAGAACATATAGACGGAAAAAACAATGTTTTGGCTGATTCCTTATCCCGTCTTGTTAATGCCTGTGTTACAGTATGTACACCAGAGAACGTGAGCCCAAAGATGGAGAAAGTCGTCAAGGCAGCAGCAGTGGCAGTAGACCAATTGAAGACAAACGCAGAAGTTTGGGAGCAACATCAAGAGAACCAGCATGGTACTTTACTGATGAAGGAGCTGAAAGCCTCTATAACCGTTTCCCAGATCTCAGACCTGTGCCACTCAACCTTAACCCACCTCCAGCAAGACTCTCCACTCAGTACCGAAATATCCAAAAGGAAGCAAACACCACACCCATCGACACCCGAGCAGCTAATGCCTTGCGAAGAATCGCAAGTGAAATGGAAGAAAAAGCACTCATCAAGATGGTTGCAGCAGTCGAAGAAGCACATGCAATCCTACAATGCAAGGGACAGATATGTGTAGGAACAAGAAGCGGTGACAACTTTGCCTCCGACATATGGCCGTCAATCTCAGTAGACGTCATGGATTCAAAGGAAATCCTGGGAAGAGCCCGAAAGCTCTTGGACTCATACCGATACAGCATCTGATACTGATGAAGACAATACGATGTACACCCCGTACTATCGTAACTCTTTGAATACGTATGACAGGTACTCCAAGCTCTAGAAGCTCAGACGTAAGCAATGACGGATATGTAAATTATTGTGTTCAAGTTTGTCAAGATTCCCTCTAGAAGATGGTCCAACATTGTGCAACCCGTGGTTCCTTTTTCAAAAAGTAAAGTAGCAGCTGGTGTGTATTATTGCTGCTTTTGTCTAAAGAAAGAATAATGGAGGGGCCTACCCATTATCAAATGTCTAGTGGGTTAGGTAGTGTGCTTTGTTTGTTTATGTTTTTCGATCCTATATAATGGATCATCCTTTCAGTTGTAAGGCAGATCGATTTCACCAATCGAACCCAATATTAATAAAATACAATAGTGTGTTTAAATTATTCCGCTCTCTGATAGGTACAAGTCTTAGTTTTTGAACTTGTCTTTGTTTTTCACCTGGGAGTTACGTTTTAAAGTAGAGAGTTACGTTTTAAGTTTGTTAGAGATGGCTCAGAAAGGTTAAAGAAGGGCGGCGTCAGCCATAAGCTGACGGCGTCAGAGCGGCTACTTGCACAAGATGAAACCCTAAACACGGCGGTCTGACGGCGTAAGAAACCATAAGCTGACGCCGCCAGCCTTGTAAATCTATATATAGTTTTCGATTTTTATTCATTAAGTGTGACACTTTTGGAGAACAAAAAGCTAGACGAATTTTGTAGTTATTGTAAGGCTTTTACAGCCTCTTTTCATCCATGTTTCATTGAAGTTAAGTATTCCCTTTAATCATTCCATATGTCTATGTGTTGTTTGATTATGTGTTTATCTTCTCTTCTCTTTAACATGCTAGCTTAAATTCCATTGTGTTCACTTAGATCTAATAAAACATAGTTATTGATTATTGATGCATTGTCTATTGTTTAGTTGATTGGTTCATGTTAGGCTAAGAAAATTGGCTGACTTCGTTATGTAACTAGCTTGATGTCTTAGAAAACATAACCATATCATGCAATATAGGTTTTTCTCATTTTATTTAATGCATAATTTGATGTTTATGATCTTATGATTGCTCAATTAACTTAAGGTTGTAGGAGAAATTGATATTCATAGAGTTGGGGAATGTAGCACACCCCCACGACAGGTATTAAGGAATACAACGTTTCAACTAAAAAAACGACGTGACAACTCAACAATTCAATAAAAGATAACTAGGGAGTAGTGAAATATAAGTAAACACGTTTGTCTCACCATAAGAAGTTCACCACATTTACTCTTCTTGCCATTTTAATTTTTCTTACATAAAAGTATTGTTGGGTTATTTGCTTAACAACTAATTCCGCCCATCCCTTCAAAACCGAGATCTTTAATTGCTTTATAAAAAAAAAATATAAAAATTCAAAAAGAATCATCCCTCATCTTTAGGCTTAAAACGACATACACTTCAACCTAACGATACTATTCCCCAAAAGAACGATCAATCCCTCAGATTTACCTATACTACACTACAACGGTCAGGTACACTGCCTTGAGGATTGCAAAACTTCTTGAGATCCCTCGAGAAGTAGAACTCCTGGTGAGGTTGGAATATCTAGCATCAAGTTTTTGGCGCCGCTGCTATAGAATAGTTATTGCTTAGATTTGATTTCTATCTCGTTTAGGTTTACTCACTAGATTCCTATCAAGTGAGATTTTTATTTTCTTTTTATTAGCTTTCTCGTAGTCTATCTGTTTCTTTTGTTCGCACTCTTGTCATTTACCATCATGGTGAATGATATTCCACCACCAAACCCACCTTTCCACAACCCACCAAACCCGCCTAGACCCCGTACTTTAGGTGAGTATTCCCGACCAAGCCACGAAGGTTACCGTAATGCCATTGAGCTTCCCAAAGGAGCCAATGTAGCCCAACTACGATCCAAAACCATCTGGTATTGTTGGGAATTACAGATTTGAAGATTACAAAACTCACAAGCAAGAATGAAGAAAGAAGAAAAAATGAGGGCCTAATGTGTAATAGTTAGATAGCTTTCATAGGAAGCTAGGGTTTGTAACCTCCCTCTATTATATAAAGAGGGTAGGCGTCTAGGTTAGAGGCATTCATTCATAGCTAGTCTCTCCAATGAGAGTCTAGAAATGCATAGAGCGTGTAGTAGTAGTAGTTTATTTTATATTTAATAAAGAAAACCTTATTAGTAATGTTGATTGTTCTTGTTCTTATTCCGCTGTGCTTATCAATATTACTAATCCTAGAAGAGCTTGATCCTGATTCAACAATTGGTATCAGAGAGGGTGGCTCTCGATATCTAGGGATCTACAAGGTTTTCATTGCCCATAAAGAGCAGTTGTGAAGAAGGAGCAGATCTGGTGAGAGGTTGCTATTGACAAGGAGCAGTTTTGATGAAGGTTCAATGGTTCTGAGTTATTAATGAAAAAGGTGCGAATGGAGCAGATCGTTGTTTAAAGGATTGGTTGACAAGGATGTGATTGGCTGATGTCATCATGGGCTGTCATTTATTTGCGAGTGCTTTTTGTGGTATGTTGAAGGGTACGATTGGTTGTTGATGTTACTGCTGCATTGGAATTTCTGCTGCTGGGATTTTTGTTCCTCCTGGTTGGTTCCTACTGGTCGGTTCCTCCTGGTGGTTTTTATTTTGTTCCTTCTGTTTGGTTCCTGCTGATCGATTATACTGCTACTCGGATTCTGCTGTTTAGTTAAAAAAAATCAGTTATAATCTTGTTCCTACTGGTCAGTTCCTGCTGGTTGGATCCTGCTGGTTGATTCGGTTTGTGCTGCTAGTGATTGACCGATATATTTGTTATAGTATTCTAGGTCCAAAGACGTCCTTGGTTCTTGAACAATGATGATGTGTATGGTTCGTTTTCGAGATTCAGTTCGTGATATAATTCTTGATTGGCACAGTTACACGCTCTTTACAAATATTTTTTTGGGGGGGGGGGGGCATATGATACCATACAGTTCATGATATGATTATTAAAATAGAATAATCATAAGCATTGAGTGGTTTCTGGTTGATCCGTCTGAGCCCACTGAGACTATCAGCCATTGCATGTGATCGCCATGCATATATTGACTACAAGAATTATCCGAAGACATTTTATGATGTCTTTTTCGCACTGAAGGAAGAAATGATCTACGCTACTGAGTTCATGATTCAAGCAGATGGTTAGTATATTTTTAAGGGGAAGCTTATTGTTCAAAATACTTAACCATCTACATGCATCACTTGAGGGGAAGCGTTTACGAGATGCACAAGACTCCTATTGGATGATTACAGAAAGGGGAAGAAGATTTATGATGTGCAGATTATTATTTGTGATGACACGTTTTAGCATTGTTTCTTCATGCAGATTGTTTTGCAATATCAAATAGGGGAAGATTGTTGGGAATTACAGATTTGAAGATTACAAAACCCACAAGCAAGAATGAAGAAAGAAGAAACAATGAGGGCCTAATATGTAATAGTTAGATAGCTTTAAGAGGAAGCTAGGGTTTGTAACCTCCCTTTATTATATAAAGAGGGTAGGCGTCTAGGTTACATGCATTCATTCATAGCTAGTCTCTCCAATGAGAGTCTAGAAACGCATAGAGCGTGTAGTAGTAGTAGTTTATTTTATATTTAATAAAGAAAACCTTATTAGTAATGTTGATTGTTCTTGTTCATATTCCACTATGCTTATCAATATTACTAATCCTAGAAGAGCTTGATCCTGATTCAAAAGGTTGGTGCAAAACGGATGTGAATTGTACGGACATAGGTCCGAGGACCCGAATCAACAACGGTGCTACTAGAGGTACTACCTGATTGTGTCTCTTACATTTATCTCTTCGTGACCAAGCTATCCATTGGCTTGATCGTCTACTCGCGGGATCCATCTCTACTTGGGATGATCTCACGACTCGTTTCCTCGCTCAGTTTTTCCCACCGGGAAGAACTAGTAAACTTCGTAATGACATTTTGATGTTCCACCAACATCAGGATGAATCCCTCTACGATGCGTGGACTCGTTTCAAGGAATTACTCCAAAAAGTCCCTCATCACGACATCAATATTTGGCTTCAAGTTCAAATCTTTTACGATTGTATCAATTATGCTACCCAAAGAGCCGTTGATTATGCAACAGGCGGGAAACTTAGCAAATTAAGTGCCGAAGAAGCATGAGAAACCATCGAGGCTTTAGCCCAATACGAAGATGAAGAATGGGACGACCCAATACTTCCCGGAAAACGAAGTCTCGACTACATAAACACCACTTCGGAACAATTGTTTGCAAGCATGGAGAGTCAAATTGAAAGTTTGATGAGGAGTGAGATGTTAGTCAATTAGCACAAAGATACACTTTGTGGAATCATGAGCCTGAATGGAGGATTTGTGTCTCTCGAGAGACCATGTTAGGAAGCATTTTAAGGGTTAATGTTGAATTTTATTACTGATCAGGAGGATCAAATCAAGAAGTTGGAAGATTGTATGATGGGAAAAAAGGAGGTTTTCATGAAACTCGTTGATAACTTAATTAGAGTATTGAAAGAAAAGATGGAGAATAGGAGAGTTGAACAAGCTCATTCCATAGAACTCAAAAAGACTACTAAATTTCCATCTCACACCTATGCCCTAATCTTTGAATCACTAAAACCAACCTTGACGCATAGGGTCTCGATGATTTCTAAAACCGAACCCATTATCCGTAAAACCTCTTTCCAACATTCCAACTTCAAAACGCCAACACTCCACTTCTTTGATGAAATTAAGTTTGAGTACGAAGACGAAGATGACGTTGAAATAAAAAAGATGGTAACCAGAGTGGATGAAGAACCATTGGAGCATACTATTTATGAATATGACAAAAGCTCAAATCTTTGTCATAAAACTCTTCTAACTTCAAATCCACCCATCAAACCAAAGGATTCGGGTAACCTAAAAGATGAAGGTGGTAGACTCTTTCCCCACTTAAATTCCACATTCACCTCACGTGGCATATTTCTACCCTAAGGGTGTGTATCGCTACTATTACCCGCACTTAATCTTAAGTGTAGGGAACCCCCCCCCCCCCCCCCTTATATCTGTTAAATAAAGGTAGAGTCAGGCTCGTGACTCGAACAAAAACAAGCGCCACGTGGGAGGCAACCCATGTTTTTAATTGTTTGATGTTTTTATTTTGTTTGTTTGTTTGTGTCATATATGCTTAATCATAATTGATTAATTTTCATGTTTCAAATAAATTTGTGAAAACACTTTATTTTTTTTAACCTCGTCTTAATCACATATAAATGTATTTTACAAAAAGATGAGTGTAGGGAAGTTTAATTTTGTTAAAAGAACGAAATTCAAACATGAAAAATTCACAATTCATGATTAGCATATATTCTATCTTGTTTGTGTGTCAATACTTTTAAATATGTTTTATGAGTTTCTACCGGAAAATAGACTTTAGAAAACAGGTTTTTCCAGTAAAATTTTCCTGAAAACAAAACGTAAAAATACTGTCAGGTCTATCCTAACAGTGCCACAGTTTACACATTATGGCGTCAGCAACTGTAGCACAGTTTTTGCAGATTTTTGTTAAATGTCGAACAATTAACTTTTGAAAAATTTAAAGAATTTCTTAAATGTCCAATTTTCCTGCATGTTATTTGTATTACATTTTACAAAGTATTATATCCTTTTATTGTTTTGTTTTGTTTTGTTTTTAAGTTTGGAATTACATCTAGTTGTGATTTTTCTTTGTTCGGTTTGATGCTTTGGTTCGTTGTTTTGTCTTTCATTACAGGATTGGATTGGATGAAGATGGTATTTTGGTGATTCTTGGATGAATATTTAACCTTGTATCTTAGTTCTCCGTCTATGCCAAGCAAATCAGGGTAGTATTAGCTTCTTTCATCTATTTTATTTTTCCCGTTATCATAAGTTTGATACTTTTCAAGAACATTGGGGATAATGTTCAATTTAAGTGTAGGAAGGGTAAAATGGGATACCTTAGAAACTATAACTCCACTTGATTTTTGTTTTGTTTAAGAGTAAATGCGTAATAAAATTAAGAGAAATACTTGTTAGGACAAATTTGGCACCAAATTTAAATTTTTTACAACAAACAGGAGTGAAACTTTAGTCTTAATAAGCATCACACGGATAAGAATTATATAGCTAGCACAAAAACCTTACCACTCAAAAATTTCCACCCCAAATATGTGAGGTTCGCCTTTAGATCTTTAGGAAAAAGCATTCACTTTTGATACTTATGAGTGTGCCGGTTGTATATAGATTCTAGAACTTGCGTTTGTGATGCATCCCGATACCGCTAGTGAGACTACATTTGTGTAGTTAGGATTTACTATATGATAAGAGGCATTAGGATAACCCTTGTTTTAAACCTGTATTATAATTACATTGGCTTCATTGGTCAAGTAATTTCCCCACACCCTTGCGATATACTCATCTTTAGTACATGATACCCCTAGTACACCCTTCAGAGCCTATCTTTTTCGCGGTTCTCGTGATATTTCGGTGGATTCCAAAATATTAATGAAGAACATTGTCTACAATCCACCCCCAAATGTACACCCAAATCGTCTTAGCCTACCTTGTATGCACTCATTTTTGGTGCATTATTGTTATTTGTAAACCCTTTGTCAATTGTCTAATTGGTTACATGGTTGCTAAGTCGAGCCATATCTTGTATATCCAATTTTGGGATGATTGAGACTCATGGGTAAAAGTGCCAGTCGTTATAAAGTGGAAGGGGAAATCATTACCCCTTATATACATTAGCGTTTAAAGTACTCCAAATGTTTTAATTTTCTTAATTCGGGTCTTTAATTAAGTTATGTAAAATTTCAAGTGTAGGGAGGATGCGAACGCCCTTTAATGTATTATTTTGGATGGTAGATCAAGAGTGTATGAAAAAAAATGAAAAAAATGATAAAAAGAAAAAAAAAAACAGAAAAAGAAAAGTGAAAAAACATACAGGCTACCATCCACGTCTTTTATTTATGTTTAAGTCAATATAGTGTCTTAAGGAAAATACAAAAAGAGTTAGTAGTTAGCAAAGTTGAGTCGAGTCTTGGCTTAGCAACACCTCTGTGTACATGTAATTGACCAAGATGATTGACTTGCCACCGGTAAAATTCCCTTTATCCAACAAACCGTGTTTTTCATACCATTACACATAGCGTTACAACCTTTTAAAAGACCTCTTTGATATTTTATCTTAGATGCTTACGCCAAAGTGGTGGAGGTTTGATCCTTTCCCAAGCCTATGGTAATCTATGTGCTATGACAGGTAGAGAGTGTTATATTTTCCTGTTTCCATATGTGTTATATAATTTATTACACCCTATAGATGTGAGAATCCAAACACTTATTTTGAGGTGTTAGTATTTAATTTCCGTGCTTATTTTGATTAACATAGAACAATTGTATGTTGTAATTACTTTTATATTAATGTTAAATGACCTCTAGCTTGTAGATTGATTAGAATAAAAGCTCATTTGCTTGAGGATAAGAAAATCCCAAGTGTAAAGATATTTGATACCTTTTTAAAGAGTCATTTAAGGAAATATATATATATATATATATATATATATATATATATATATATATATATATATATATATATATATATATATATATATATATATATATATATATATATATATATATGGGGATAGCTTAGATACACGTAAGTGTAGCCAACTTAGCTACACCAATATGCCAATTTGATCAATATAAGTATGCATGAACAATATAATTATGATCAATATAAGAGATAAATAATACTTTCAGAATTTAAAATCAATATGATTATGATTAATTGATATTTGAGTATATATGAGAATTTAAAAGTTTAAGAAAGATATTGAAGTAAGACTAAGGATCAAATGAGAAGAATCCTTAAAATAAGAAGGATGAGAAATAACTATAACTACACATTAGAGATGCATTGATTTGAATTAGATGCATCTCTAATCTTGTAGATGCATCATAACATATTTTTTAACTAAAAAATAGATGCATAAATATATATTAGATGCGTTTCATCAAGTTAGACGAATCCTATGTATTTTTCGTCCTCTGCAGGTCAAATTTGTTGCTAGTACTACTTTGCATCATTTTCACTTCAAAATCACTTTCGAAACTAATTGTGATGCATTTAAATGAATAGAGATGCATCTAATTCAAGTCGCTGCATCTCAAATATACGGTTATAGTTATTTCTCATTCTTCTTATTTTAAGTTTTCTTCTCACTGGATCCTTACCCATTGAAGTAATTACAAAAGTTTAAAAAAAATTGTTGTAATTACAAAAGTTAAAAGGATATTTATGTAATATTGAATTTTAAAAATATATATACATGTCTCCCCCATAATAAATACAAAGAGCTTTACAACTTTTTAGATTTTAAATAAATGTTTAAACTAAAAAGTTAAATATACATTAACTTGAGAAAAACGTCAAAAAACAAAAAAGAAACGCTGACAGAAAACTATGCAGTATAAACCTTCTACCAACTTTACTCATATTTATTTTGTTTTTTCATTTTCAACCCGCTACTCTCTTTCTAATAAGAGTGGAAGGTATGGATCGTTGTTTCCTCTCGCCAGTCATACGTGGATCAAACTTGAAGCTCGTTGATGCTCGTTACCACATCGGCCCAAGCTCGCCGTAGCTCGCCAGTTAACACCAACTCGTCTGAACGACGAGGTTGGCATCCGTCCCTTTTGTAACTTTTTCTTTTTATATTAGTTTTGTTGTGTGTAATATTTTTAGTGGTGTGCCCCAAATGAGTAAGTTGAAGTTAGTTGTTAGTGAGGAGGAGGTTAGTTGTGAAGAGGTGTTGAGATGATGTGGCACCCGTGGACCCCAAATGAGTAATTTATGCTTGTCACCACACACTTCCCTCTATCTTGTCTTTTTCAATTTTTTCTTTGGAATTCACTATTAGAGTGGAAGTTATGGTGACAAGCCAAAATTACTCATTTGGGGCCCACGGGTGTCACATCACCCCAACACCTCTTCACAACTAACCTCCTCCTCACTCACAACTAACCTCAACTTACTCATTTAGGGCCCACTACTTACAACTTTATTTTTTTATTCATTTCATTAAATAAATTTTATTAAATATAAAAATACATAACATTCAAAACTAACCTTATATCCCTTCTTTTTCTTCTCCATAACTGCCACTGTACACATACACTTATATTTCTTCTTCTTCTTCTCCATAACTGCCACCACCTCTAAACTAAACCATGTGTTTGTGTGTGTAAACCCCAGAAAGTAATTTCTCCAATTTTGCCCTAATTCAAAACCCCCAAATTGAAACCCTAATCACCGGAATCAATTTTCCGGTGACTTAACCGGCGATGTAAACAAATTGGTCAGAAAATATGAGTGTTTAAGGTTTGAAATTAAATTGCATAGCATGTTCCCTTTTTACTTTTTGTTAGACTTTCACTTCATCATGTGCACAAAGAGGATGGAAGTGGCGAGATTTGGTGAGGCATAGGCGGTATGGCAACGAGCAATGGCGAGCTCAAAAGCTTGTCCACGTATGACTCGCGAGGATACGCAACGAGCCATACCTCCTGTTCTTAAAACCTCATATCTACTTCTGTGCAAGTGTTACAATTTTTACCTAAATACTAGTACTTTGATATGGTTGGTCTAAGATATTGTTAGAGTTTGTGGATAAATATTAATATGTATATGACTAGAATCGAACTCGAGACCACGGGATTGCACACTTTACGTATGAGAATTAAAGTTTAATAATTTAATATAAAAAGTTATATTTAATTATTAATTACACAAAACAAATAAAGAACGTTAGTAATTAACGAAAATTGACTAACGTACAAAGATAAGGACCATGGATAAAAATAGAGAACAAGAAAGATCTAGAATCCGTGTGGGCTCTAGATCCGATCAGTCATGGGTTGCTAACCCAACCCAAGCCCTAACTTGTTCCCTAAGTTTTGTATCCTATAAAAGCAAAGTCAAAGATTTATTTTGTCTCTCTTGTACACGATTAAATCTAAACCTTAACAATTGTTTTTTTGCTTTCTCTTTTGTCGACTTGTGTCACAGGAACATACATGCATGTGTAGTCATGCATGTACATGTTTAGTACATTTAATGTTCACTTTCCTTTTGACTTTGAAATCGACAACAACAATAATGAATAGATAAATTGTTTGTTCTTTTCTTATTGTTTGTTCTTTTCTTTTGTTTACTGTGTAACGACAAACAACATTAACATTAAAGGGTTTGATGTTTTGTTTTCAAAACAAAATATTGTTTTGTGTATTGTTTAAACTAGCATTTACTTTAATTCGCTATTAGTACGTGTGTACAAGAACGTGGTGTAAACACATTATTGTTTACATCTTGGATCGATTAACAAAAGGGTAAGGGGTTAATCAATAGATCCCTAATTCATATAAACCCTAATTAGGGTTCTTCAAGAATTCAAGATTGCATACGGTACGTTCCTATTTATATTTTTGTTAATAATTATATGTTATACTTGATCCATAGCTTCCGCATACGTGTATATTTTGATTATGATTTATTTATATGATAGTCATGTTATTTAAATTCTAACAGTGGCATCACGAGACATGTATAACATGTAATTGATTACTAAAACATTATAAAAATCGTATCTTTAATAGTTTTAGATACATGTTTTGGATCTAGGGTTTTTTTTTTCTTAATTTTTTTTTTAAATTTTCGAAACCCTAACCCTAATTTGGGGGGGTCGATTTTTCCATGAACCCTGATTAGGGTTTGTGGTTTAATTAATTAAATTGTAATTAATTAGAAACCCTAGGTCATAAACTAGTTAATTAAACGTACTTGTGACCTAATTGGAAATTGTTATGCTTTGATCCGTGACGAAACATGCATGTTAGTCATGGATTGTTAATTGTTTTGTTTTTGTCACATATTTAGATAGATCTAAAATTGGGGAAGACCCCATAATTATTAAAATCATTTATGTGCTATGTGGTATGTGATTGACTTTGGCCTACACAATTGACTTGTCAATGTATGTGGCTCACTTCCATTAAGAAAGGAAGACCTTAGTTGATTATAAGCATATTAATACCTAGAATTGATTTTATTAGGATCTTTTCTAATCAATAATGCATGTGGCTAATTGTTTCACCTTATAATTGTTATGTTTATTAGTTACTTGAGTTGTCTTTAATTACTTGTTTTATTGTTTTATTTGTTGGACACGTTGTAAGCAATAAAAAGGTAATTTTTATAAAGAAAATTAATTGGACTAATAATGGTGAAACTTTAAGTGATAAAGATTGAATCTTGCGGTGTCTTATGTGCCAACAACGGTTCGCTTCGCACGGTAATTCGCTCCAAGGCGAGACTAGCAAGATTCATACTTTGTTACAGTTTTAAGATTTAATCCAAAAACTTTGACTTGATTGATGTTTTTGTACAACATGTTTTTAAAAGTAACTCCTTTAAGGCAAATTCATAGTTGTGATAAGAAGGCTTTGAAAGAGCCTTAGAGTCTGCCTTGGTTATCACACTTACGAATACGTCTTAAATGATTTTCTTTTAACTTCATTCTTGTACAATATCATCTTAAGGTAAATTTTACATCAAGTAAAACTTTTTGTATTAATCTGGAGAATTGGTTATAAAAAGGTTTTGAAAACTTATGTTACAAAGATGTGTGCATGCATCTTTATACATGTTTTGATTTTCACATCAAAAATTTATACCCTTAAAATTTAAGTTACATGTCATCTAACTATAAGGAACACTTGAAATTAATTTATTTGGTATGCGTGAGACCTAGGCCAAATATTAATGACAAGGTAAATTTCCAAGTGTGCGTGAGACCACACATGGAGAATTTGCAGTTTCTAAGTTAGACGACTTAATTAAGTTGATGCGTGAGACCTAGAACTTAAGGCATGAGATGGGATGAAACATGCTTACATGACAAATTGATGAATCAATTTGATGTAAATCCCATAATGATCTAGGAATTGGAAAATTGTTTGCCAATTATTGTTCGACAGATTACCGTCTTTTATACTTTCATTACTAGCAGATCAACTGATGTAGTGAAATCTATGAAAAGTTGGATCCTAGATTTTCAAGAAAATTAGTTGGTTATATGAATATATCCTTGGGTATTATATTTTCTTGAAAATTGATTATCGAAAATACTAAAATTGAATTTTGTAAATTCTTTTAAATGTATCAATGCAACATTGAACCGTAAACATAAGTTATACTTTTCACAAGAAAATTGATCTACACCCATATGGGTTTTTGGTTAGAGTCAACCTTACTAAAAGAATAAACCTAGTCTTCTTTCCATAAGGAAAAGTGTGAAACTTAATCCTATTCCTTTTCATGAATGAGAAAGGTATAATAGGAAAATTAGAACTGTCTATGTTCTAAATACTTAACTCATAGCAAACTTTAATAGTTATGATTATTTGCACTTTATGAGTTATTAAATTAGAAGCTAGACTGATTACTGCAAATGGTAAAAGATAAATTAGATTATTTTATCTAGTAGTTTTGCTTTGACCATTTATAGATATTACATACAATTGTTGGTATGGTAGATCTCTTTAGGAAGAAATTGCATGCTCAGTGTTTTTTAAGTTAATTGTTTGGAATGTGATGAATCACATTTACGTAGTAGAATACATTCTTTTAGTACCTAATTAATTGTTACGAATGGGTTTCTCAAAGATTTAGGAAAGTGAATAGCACACTATTTCCTTTCACTGATAATGACACATTTACAATGTTGTCAAATTCAGTGGGAGCATTGTGTTCTTACTATTGACTAAGGGATTATTGTAATGTTCTCTAATTCAGTAGGAGTTACAAGACTTATTGTCTTGATTGTAACTCAGATTATCTTTTGAATGTCTCAAGATAATTACTTTCCAAATATAGACACTAATATTTTCAAGGATAATCATGTGCGTTTCCTTGATTAATTGAGTAACTCTATATCTACTAGATATGCTAATGACACAAATCATATTGTTCATATTAACAAGCGCGTGCGTGTTGTTTATGTGGTACATGATGTTGTTCCATGCACAAGTGAGAGAAATTTTAATTGTGTGCAAGGTACAACAAATAAGAATATGATTTAAAGGATTCTCTTAACTGCGAAGTAAGAGACTCACATTCTAATACACATCTAATCTAAGAAACACTTGGTGTTGAAATTTAGTAAACGTGAGATGCATGCTAAATTTTAACAACAAGGTGAATTTCCATGTATGCGTGAGACCTACATGGATAATTTACTGTTTCTCAATTATACATCTATTAGAACATGTGTCAATAACAATACTACTTCAATAATTATGTATTCTTAGAATGACATAAATAAATGAAGTAGTGAGTTAATTAACTTGAAATTACTATTGAAACCAAATGGTGGTGTTCAATAATACTTTAGTTATACATGTTTATATCTTCTTATAAACATGAAGTCTTCTACAAAGACTTATAATAAAGTAAGACGTTAACTTGTTATGTTTTAATTAAGACATATACAAGAAGTCATTGAGTTAATCAATGATTAATAACGTATAGTGGGATTATAACACGTTTAAGTTTTTGATGAAACATGAACATAAAGTGACTTGGTAAAAAGTACTTGTGTTATAAAGCATGAGAATTGGCTTTAAAATACTATTATACCATTAAGTTGATTTAGTTGGGAAATAGACAAGCTAAAAGATATATGGTTATCTTACATATTGTTAGATTGTCTTACAATATTACTTCTAATGAAATACTAGATTATTGTAGTGTTTGGTTCAAGATAACTACATCTTCTTTTCTTCCAAAAGTTATCAAGGTTAGAAATTGAGTATGGATTGAATATACTCAATTAGAATCCTAGAAGATTAATAAGATGTTATTGAATTATGAAATGTGATGAATCACATTAAGTCTTAAATTGGAGTTCTGAATTTGTTAAGCTACTTATGTAAAGGTTATTAGCAAATGAATGTCAGGAACTGTCAATGTGTATTTGTAATGTCCTAAGAGAGAAAATTGGATTGTTGCTCTAATTGCTAAGTATTTATATTCTATATAACACTAAAGGCAAGTGGGAGTATTTTATCTTGAAAAGATAAAATTACAAGATACATAATCTTCTAAAACCACACTAGTTAAAATCATGATGAGGCTTAACATGTAAATGATAAACCTCAAGATGATGGAATTATCATTCATAGATCCACTTGGATATCTCAGATATTTGGTTCATATGCTGAGGCCTGTATGATGATGTATTACCAAATAATGAATTGGGTAAATTACTCATACTATGAATGTTAAAGATGCTGTTCATAAAGATATTCAAATTTTAAAAATTTGGTTTATCTTAATTCTTAATAGTTAGAGAATGAAGATGAGTTTATTCAAAGATTATATAACCCTAGTGGTTTATATATTTGTGTAGAAATCATATGGACAAAATTGTATACATATTTTAATACATGTCTTATGACAAGATTATTAATCATATTTAAGTAATTAACTATGATTGTATACTCTTTCTTAAGCACATTAAATATACAAAGATGGTGATTGTCATATTTATATGAATATGAAATTTTGACAATGAATATCAAAAACTCTTTCTTGAATGATTACTTGAGCGAGGACGATAAGTAATCAAAAGGAGTTTATGAATTTAAATAAATCTTTGGAAGTATACAAAGGGCAATAATCCATGAATGGATAAATGCATGCATCTAGGAGATTACTCTTATATTTAATTATTGAATCTATGTATTGATTTATAATTAAAATAAAATAATTTCTAAGTATTCCTGAAAGCTAGTGGGAGTATTATGTTTGATTTACTAAATCATATATGTTATTGAGTAACATTCCATATAAGTAAAAGGTTAGACTTAGTTTGGAATGAAACTTTATTTGAAAGATTTAGAAAATAAAACATACAACCTTAGAACTAAAGTTTATTATTTAATAAACATGTGCAGTAAATAAATCCAATTAAAAGTTATTATATAACTTGTGTAATGAATATTCTAATGGAATATGTTTTGACTTAGAATAAATGATCCTCAGCCTGGAATTGCTCCTAAATTCTAACTATAAACAATATGGCAAATTGTTGCGTAATTGTTATAGTTGACAATTAATCTTGAAAGATTGAAAGGCGTCAAACATTACACAATGGATATTAAGTTTACGGAATTTTAAAGAGCATATTATGGTTTGCATACAATGATGCTGGTTTAAATTGAGACGACACTCAATAACTAGTCATGGAAGGATTTCATCCTTATTAATAGCAATGTGAACTAGTTGTGCTCAACTAAGAGCATGGTTGCATTAAACATTAAAGAATTAGAATACTTTGAACTTTAAAAATGTTTGAAAGTTTGATTGTCATAAAATAGTGACTGAGGATGTCACACCATTTATGAATATTATGTGGTTATATCAAAATAGTTGGATATACACATACCAGAATTTCACTAATTGAATTCTTGAAATAAGTATTCTCAAAATTTCTATAGATCAACGTTAGTTGATTTATGCCTTGTCAACAAGTATGATTGACAAGACTTTAGGCATAATTCATTAACTAGAATTATCATGCATTGATCTATTTAGTATTTGGATAAAAGACATTAAGCAATTATTATTTATAATGAATTAAAGTACTTAGTACGTTTGTTTTCATTAATAATAAATTGTGTCCTATATTTGCATGTTTAAATCCGTGAATAACTTATGTTATGTTATTCTAAATTGTCC
Organism: Artemisia argyi; assembly: GCA_030686995.1. Classification (NCBI taxonomy): domain Eukaryota; kingdom Viridiplantae; phylum Streptophyta; class Magnoliopsida; order Asterales; family Asteraceae; genus Artemisia; species Artemisia argyi. The sequence continues at coordinate 28,974,374 of CM060706.1, read as the reverse complement.
GTTGTCAATTAATGATATGGGAATATCATTAAACTAAGACAAATATGAGTATTGGTTAGAATATACTTGAAAGTATATTGATGCGTTGACATACCAATTTCGCATGATATTCAATGAATTGAATATATGACTTATCCAAACTACATGATTTTACTTTATGGATATTGTCAGTAAGTAAATCATGAATTTGTTATCCTCAGACTTGAGATACCAGATAAGTTTCATGGATGTAGTGCATTTCTGTGAAGCAATCTACCGCTCACCGTAACAGGGAGTTATAAGGGTTGTTTTCAGAAGTGTTGCAAAGTCCATGGGTTATTCTTGTAGTCAAGAAAGAATTTGTTCCTTCAAATTTGTTTTGAAGTTTAATACTGCTGGGCCCCTCGTAGGGTTGACAAGATGTTTGCGTGCGCACGCCCAAAGTCTATCTGGAATACGTTCAGATATTTTAGTAATCTTGCTCAATCATAAACAACGAGAAACAGAATTGTTAATTAAAGAATGACTAAGATCCATATCTTTATTAACGTGGTATTAGAAATAAAAGGATGATAATAATAATGATGAATCATTAAAGGTTTTTCCAGGAGACCTACCTCGAGTTGATCTAGGGGCATTGGCGTGTTGCTAGACGCTAACCAATGTCATTATACTATTAATAGATATCCAAGTGGGAGCTGTTAGAGTTTGTGGATAAATATTAATATGTATATGACTAGAATCGAACTCGAGACCACGTGATTGCACACTTTACGTATGAGAATTAAAGTTTAATAATTTAATATAAAAAATTATATTTAATTATTAATTACACAAAACAAATAAAGAACGTTAGTAATTAACGAAAATTGACTAACGTACAAAGATAAGAACGATGGATAAAAATAAAGAACAAGAAAGATCTAGAATCCTTGTGGGCTCTAGATCCGATCAGCCATGGGTTGCTAACCCAACCCAAGCCCTAACTTGTTCCCTAAGTTTTGTACCTTATAAAAGCAAAGTTAAAGATTTATTTTGTCTCTCTTGTACACGATTAAATCTACCTTAACAATTGTTTTTTTTTTTTTGTTTTTTTTGTTTTTTTTGTTTTTTTTTTGCTCTCTTTTGTCGACTTGTGTCACAGGAACATACATGCATGTGTAGTCATGCATGTACATGTTTAGTATATTTAATGTTCACTTTCCTTTTGACTTTGAAATCGACAACAATAATAATGAATATATAAATTGTTTGTTCTTTTCTTTTGTTTACTGTGTAACGACAAACAACATTAACATAAAGGGTTTGATGTTTTGTTTTCAAAACAAAATATTGTTTTCTGTATTGTTTAAACTAGCATTTACTTTAATTCGCTATTAGTACGTGTGTACAAGAACGTGGTGTAAATACATTATTGTTTACATCTTGGATCGATTAACAAAACGGTAAGGGGTTAATCAATAGATCCCTAATTCATATAAACTCTAATTAGGGTTCTTCAAGAATTCAAGATTGCATACGGTACGTTCCTATTTATGTTTTTGTTAATAATTATATGTTATACTTAATCCATAACTTCCACATACGTGTGTACTTTGATTATGATTTATTTATATGATAGTCATGTTATTTAAATTCTAACAGATACTACATCTAAAAATCCAAGGGGGTACGGTGAGACTCTAAATAATAATTAAACGATTACATGCACATTTCTTGATGCATGCATATTCATAATTCTGCACGCCTATAACTGTGCGTGGATATGTTAAGATTGCACAAAACTGATTTATATACTAGACTGTAAAGACGAAATATATATGCAGCTTGTAAGATAAAGACGTACCTTGCCTTCAATGTGCCGTAGATATTGATCATAGTTACCATAACTTTGTCCTTTGTAATGTATAGGTTTGAAGACAGGTTGCACGTTGTAAGGTAATAACATTAGGGCGTAGCAAAATATGGCTATGGAGAATCCATCTTCGACTTCGTTTTGTTGGTTAACTTTAACAAATTCTGGGAAGCCAATTGGTACCCACGCAACTAGTGTTGGGCATGGACTTTTGCCTCGTTTTGCTATGTTCCATGCCGGCCCTATAATGCCTTGTGCAGACAAGCATATACCAAAAGACCCAAAATCAACATGGTTAAGTTAAAAAGAAGAAAAACTATATATATGCCCACAACAGCACTAAGAACAGGTCTCGAATATATAACGTTGTAACAACACCGGCCTACCTGCACATACATCTGCCTGTTGCTCCTGAATAGATCGTCTTGTGTGGCTGGATTTATCATGGACATTCACACTCATCATTGGTTTTGTATAGTGAACTTCTATTAACACTTTGGACGCAGCCACACGATCAACCGTGTAGTTAACACAAAGCAATGTAACAAAGAACACAAACAAAACAATGCACTTTTTTCGCTCCATGTTGTTGAAATATTGTCACAAGAAGAAAACTATTATATCGAGATTGAGTGAGTTGGCCTGATGATATTTGTTCACTTGATCTTATATTTTGCACAATCACAATGTTATGTTCCAATTTATAGGGCAAGCTATTGCATTTCAGCAAGCAAGAGGACGAACATATACCAATGGGCCTCTGGTCTAGCGGTATGGAGGTTTTACCCTCCTAGACAAGGTCTCAAGTTCGAGTCTTATCTAGGCGATAGGGTTTCCTCCCACGTGCCTAAAGGGAAGGGTGCCATTACCTTTTAGGTTAGACCTAACCTGGTTGTGTGATCTCGCTACGCCTTCTGGGTTAGGGGCCATGTAGCCACAATTGCCGAAAAAAAAAAAAAAAGGACGAACATATGCATGTTGACCTGTTCAATTGTATGATATTTCCAAGAAAGATACTAAAACAGTTGACTTTCGAAAACCTGAAAATTACTCCGTAATATGTTTAGAAATTTACCATGGGTGCACTGACGAATTGATTGGTGCAGAATATTCACACTTTTGATATAATCCATAATTCATGCGTTTTTGGTCTAGCCAAAATGTTCCTCACAGTGCTTGATCGTATATATGTATAACTTATTAGTCTGGGCTACCGTTATCAGGGGGTGTTTGTTTAAGCTTATTTACAGGTTAATGGTTTGTTTGGTTTTCGGCTTATATTTCATAAGCTCACTATTTGTGGCTTATTTTAGAATTTTTCGTCTTATGTAAAGCTTATTATGACATGATAAGCTTATATAAACCTAAAAGTTTCAAATTAAGCCACATAAAATGAGCTTATATATGAATCATAAGCTGAAAACCAAATAAGCCATAAACCCGCTATATAAGCTTAAACAAACACACCCTTATTCCTAACTTCCATTTAGAAAGTGTGCACGCTTCTAGCTTCATCTATGGTGTAAATAACTAACGAATACAACCAAAAGGCATGCAACCAATAATCTTGAGGTTCTAACCTTTAAATAACCACAACGAGTAAATTGTTCTAAAAACTTTTGATAACAATAGTTAAATATATACAAGTTATTTATTTTTATTTATTTATTTATTTATTTTTGAAAATACCAATTATATAACATATAAAGAGATAGCAAGATGTTACTGAGTACATACAATTATTAATATACTGATCAGAAAGATATTGTTATTCAAACGACTAACATCTTATTAATTATTCAATGCTTTTCATAGAAATAATATACGTAACTTATTTATCATTAGCTAAGCCAAAGAGTACGTGTTCCTACCGAAGACTTTATGATAACGCCATTTTACGTGTTCCAGCCAATAGGGGATGGTCACATCATCACTGTTAACTTATAACTTAAACGTTTTCCTTTCGTCACTTGGAAATTTCATAAAAACTATATTTTGAAACATAGATGGCTAAAAGTATTAGGTTACCTGCATTTGTTTTTTCAGATATTTTTTGTTTTATCTACAAAATTATGTCTCCGAGAAAATAGGTAGATCTTAAATATCTAAGATATAAGAAGTGATAATCAGATAAAAAAAACCTCTACAAAATTGAAGAGGATTAGAGAAAAAGTCATTTTTGCCTTTTACGTCTAAAAATAAACAAACACAATTTTTTCATTTCTTCTTCCCGCTTGCAAACATAGGAGGAAAAAACAAATGCACTTCTTTCATTTCCTCTTCTCGCATGCAGACATAAGAGAAAAAACAAACGCACTTACTTCATCTCCTCTTCGCGCTTGCAGACAAAAATGAAAAGAAGTGCCTTTTTGAAAAAAAAAAAAAAAAAAAAAAAAAAAAAAAAAAAAAAAAAGTGCTTGTGTCATGGTCAATGACATAAATAAGGGGTCTTGCAGTGTCACAGGATTTCGATAAAATTTTGGTTCGCATTGTAAATTTTCGTAAAAAGTCTCAAATTTGTAAATACACCATGTTCAAATGTATCGTGTTTCTAGTACTTGCTTAGTTGACCACTTTTTTATTAAACTCAATTTGTATTAAACTCAACCATTTTAAAGGAAATCACTATTTATTTTTTTTTTTATTTATTTATTTTTTTTTCGTCTTAGGCTATAGTTTTAAAAATTCGTGTACATGGTCATTTTTAATCTTGGTTTCGTCACTGGTCCTAATGGTCACATGGTGTGAAAGAAGGTCCTCAACCAAATAGTCGTGGGTTCAAGTTCTACTTAATTTGGTTACGTTAGATAAATTTGTGACGTATATATCGTGAGATGGTTAGATAATAATGAAAAAAAAAGTCCATAAATGACAAAAATGAACACTCCATGTGAATATGAACAAAACATTTGATAAGAAAACATTTAATTTGGTCAAGTAAAAATTTTCTTTGAATGAACTTCATAAAAACTGAATGATCAATATACTTACAGTGTTTCAAGATCAATATACTTACAGATGTTTTTCTTTAGGTGGCCTATTTGAAGCTTGTTTGCAAGCTTTGGCAGTCTCCATGGTTTTTGATGGCCGTGTGCCATAATTCTTATTATGCTACAAAAATTGTAGCAAGCAGTCCAATATGTAATACAACGCCTAGTTTAATTTTTGGATAGTACGGAGTATTTGATATTGTTAGAATATTAAAACCATGACAAGCATGTAAACAGGTAAAACATATATGCGGAAACGAATGAATCATCTATAACACATTAATAGATGTGTTCAAGTTCTACTTAAGTTGGTTACGTTAGATAAATTTGTGACGTATATATCGTGAAATAGTTAGATAATAATGAAAAAAAAAAAGTCCATAAATGACAAAAATGAACACTCCATGTGAATATGAACAAAACATTTGATAAGAAAACATTTAATTTGGTCAAGTAAAAATTTTCTTTGAATAAACTTCATAAAAACTGAATGATCAATATACTTACAGTGTTTCAAGATCAATATACTTACAGATGTTTTTCTTTAGGTGGCCTATTTGAAGCTTGTTTGCAAGCTTTGGCAGTCTCCATGGTTTTTGATGGCCGTCTGCCATAATTCTTATTATGCTACAAAAATTGTAGCAAGCAGTCCAATATGTAATACAACGCCTAGTTTAATTTTTGGATAGTACGGAGTATTTGATATTGTTAGAATATTAAAACCATGACAAGCATGTAAACAGGTAAAACATATATGCGGAAACGAATGAATCATCTATAACACATTAATAATTAACATAAACATAATAGGAACCTACCGTGGGATTCTAGGTGAACAAGAATCACTTGATTAACCTTGATTAAAGAAGATGAACCCTAATTAGGGTTTATATGAATCAATGATCAACCCCTTACCGTTTTATTGATCGATTTCTTGATAACAACTATAGTGAGTTGTTACCTCGTTCTTGTACACACAAACTACTAACGAATTAAAGAGACTGCAAGATCTAGTTAAACACTTTTGTTTGGAAAACAAAAATCAAAACCCTAATTAATTAGGGGTGTTCGATCGGCTATGATCAAAAGAAAGAGAAGAGAAAACCAATTTTTAGGTTATGTGTGCAAGAGTGAAAAACAAATAACTTTGGTTTTGTATTTATACTAGATGTAAACTTAGGGAACAAGTTAGGGCAATGGGTTGCCCTTTTGGGCTTGTGGATCGACCGGCCATACACCCTCAAAGGGTGTTCCGGAACCTTCCACTCTCCTAAATACATTATAGTCCCTTTCCTTTTCATTTAGCGATAGTTAGTCCATACGGTTAACAACTAACGACCATTAAGCCCTTCTAGTGTTTAAATAATTATATATACATAACATTTAATATATAATCATTATACTTTAATTCTCGTTTGTAATGTGTGCAATCCCGAGGTCTAGGGTTCGATACTAGACATGTACGTATTAATATTTATTCTCAAACCAACAGCTCCCACTTGGATATCTATTAATAGTACAATAACATTGGTTAGCATCTTGCAACACTCCAATGCCCCTAGTTCGACTCGAGGTAGGTTTCCTGAATAAAACCTTTAATGATTCATCATTATTATTATTCTTTTGTTTCTAATACCACATTAATAAAGATATGGGTTCAAGTCATTCTTTATTAAATTTCTGTTTCTCGTTCGTAAATGATTGAACAAAATCATCAAAACATCTGAACGTATTCCAGATAGACTTTGGGCGTGGCCACGCAAATATTTTGTCACTCCTACGAGTGGCCAGCAGTATTAAACTCCAAAACAAATTCGAAGGAACAAATTCTTTCTTGACTACAAGAATAACCCATGAACTTTGCAACATTTCTGAAAACAATTCTTATGACTACCAGTTACGGATAGCGGTAAATTGCTTCAAAAAAATGCACTACATCCATGACACTTATCTGGTATCTCAAGTCTGAGGATAACTTTTAAGCATGATTCACTTTAATGACAATCCCCATAATGTGAAATCATGAAGTTGAGATAAGTCCTATATTCAATTCATTGAATATCATGTGACATTGGTATGACTACGCATCAATATACTTTCAAGCATATTCTAACCAATACTCAAATATGTCTTAATTCAATAATATTCACATATCACTAACTGACAACGGACAATTTAGAATAATAATTTATTCATGGATTTAAACATGCAAATACAAGATATATTATTAAGACAATGACAAATAAACATAAACAATATTATATTTCATTAAAATAATAATCGTACATTACATCCTTTATCCAAATACTAATAACAAATGGGCATGAAACTTTCAGCTAAACGAAGCCCTATGCCTTCAGCATGCTTATAAAGCATAGTGCCAGGTAGAGGCTTTGCTAATTGATTTGCTAAGTTTTCATCTGTGTGAACTTTGAGTAACTCGATTTCACCTATTTCGACTTGTTCTCGAACATAGTGATGCTTAATCGGGAAATGTCTGATGCCTTTCATGATTCCAGGCTCATGTGCAAATGTAATTGCAGTTGAGTTGTCGCAATACATTTTTATAGGTCTTTGAATCGATGGCATAACTCCAAACCCTGAAACAAATTTCGTAATCCAAACGGCTTCCATTGCAGCTTCTGAAGCAGCTATGTACTCACTTTCTGTTGCGGACATCGCTAATGTACTCTGCTTCTTGCTCCTCCAATCCACAGCTCCTCCGTTAATGACAAAGACATAACCCGTATGAGACTTCGTATCATCTTTATCACCTTTCCAGGAAGCATCACAGTAATCTGTAACATCATGTTCTGCATCTGGATTTCCCCCATATACCAAGAACATATCTTTAGTAGCCCTAAGGTACTTAATTAAGAATATTTTTAACAGCAGTCCAATGAAGTTCACCCGGATTCTGTTGATATCGACTGGTCAAGTTCTGAGCAAATGCCACATCAGGCCTTGTACTTTTCACCGCATACATAATAGATCCCACAACCGAAGCATAAAGGACTCTCTTCATGCGTTCCACCTTTGCAGGTGTTGAAGCACAAACTTTGCTGTTTAAGCCATGTTGTTCTCGCATCGGCAAATATTCTTTCTTGTAATTTTGCATATTGAATCTCTTCAATATTTTATCGATGTAAGCACTTTGACTTAATCCAATCAATCGCTGAGATCTATCTCTATAAATTTTGATTCCAAGAATGAATGCAACTTCCCCTAAATCTTTCATAGAAAAACACTTTCCAAGATATGCCTTAACATTTTGCAAACTTGGAATGTCTTTTCCCATGATCAATATGTCATCGACATATAAAATAATGAAAATTACATCACTTCCACTAGCTTTGTGATATACACATGGCTCATCAAGATTTTGAGTGAATCCATACTTTTTAATCTCACTATCAAATATTTTATTCCATTGCCGTGATGCTTGCTTCAATCCATAAATGGATCTTTAAAGTTTACATACACGATTTGGGAATTCTTGATTCACAAACCCCTCAGGTTGCGCCATATAGATGTCTTCATCTAGGCGACCATTTAAGAAGGCGGTTTTGACATCAATTTTCCAAATCTCATAGTCATAGTATGCAGCTATAGCTATGAGAATCCTAATAGCCCTGATGTCAGCTACAGGAGAAAAGGTCTCCTTGTAGTCAACACCAAAAGTTTGAGTATAGCTTTTTGCTACCAAACGAGCTTTATAGGTGTGTACATTGCCATCCATGTCAGTTTTCTTTTTGAAGAGCCTCTTACTCCCAACTACTTTGGCATTGGGAGGAAGGTCAACTTCAATCCAGACTTCATTATCTTTCATGGATTGCATTTCCCCATTCATAGCAACTCGCCATTTTTCCTTTTCAGGATAATTCATGGCAGCTCTATAGCTAGGAGGTTCATCAAGATCCCCTAGTATAGTTTCCTCACATTCTACATTAAGACATAGACGTTCAGGAGCTTCACAGTTCTTACAGATCTGCAAATGGGAACCACTTCAACTTCTGGTGGAGGACCTAAACTTTCAGGTTCTTCTGGAAGTTGGCTAGTGTTTTCAGAAGGTAATGCATCTACTTGATCATCTTCCATATCATAAACTCTCCCATTGAATTCTTGAGATATGAATTCCTTTTCCTAAAAATCTCCATACCTTGCAACAAAAACTTTGTTTTCAGGTGGGTAATAAAAGTAGTAACCCATTGTTTCCTTTGGGTATCCTACAAAGATGCACTTTACAGATCTTTGTTGGAGTTTATCTGCTGAGTTACGTTTAACAAATGCCTCGCAACCCCAGACCTTTAGATAAGACAAGTTAGGCACGTTACCGGTCCATAACTCATATGGTGTCTTATCCACCTTCTTAGTTGGAACCATATTTAGAATGCGAACTGCAGATTCTAAGGCATAATCCCAAAACGAAAAAGGAAGAGTTGTTGATGAGGCAAAAAGTGTACCGCTTTTAAGGGATCATTTAAGCCCGAATTTGAGATTATTTGATCAAATATTGCCCTAAATCGTTCCTTTTGTCATTTTAGGTACTTTTGGAGAGAAATCTGGAAAAGGAAGCATTTTGGACGTTTCTGGAGCATAAAAGTGAAGAAAACGGCAAAGTCTCAAATTTCCTTGTTGGAACAGTACCTGACGCCGTCAAGCTTCTAGAAGTGACGGCGTCAAGAGTGACAAAAGAGGTGGATATGGAACTTATAATGTGATGGCCTAGAGAGTTTTCAAGCATATTGGCCTGAGTGCGTCACCAAGGCCGTCAGGGTCCAAATACTAGTGACGGCCTAGAGTATTTCTACATATGACGACATCACAATTGGATCTAGGCAATACGAATTTTATCATGGCGGCGAGTTGACGGTGTCACGAGCTAATACATGACGTCGTCAAGATGTAAACTCTATATATAGTTTTCCAAATTTCATTCATTAGTGTGCAACTTTGAGGGAATAAACCCTAAGACGAATTTACAGCTTTTTCAAGGGTTTCAACCCCTTGATTCTTCCATGTTCAATTGAAGATAAGTATTCATTCAAATCATTCAATATGTCTATGTGTTGTGTGATTATATCTTACGCTTGTCTTCTCTTTAACATGCTAGGCTAGATTTTCATTGTGTTTGCTTAGATGTAGTGCAAGCTATATGTTGATTATGGGTTGATTGTTTGTTTATAATTGTTACGGATGATTGTATTCGATGTTAGGCTTAAGAAAACTGGCAGACTTCCATTGGTAACTTGCTTGAACGTCTTAAGAATCATGATCGGAGGTGTACTACGATTTTTTGTTGTATTTAATGCGTAAGAGAATTCTAATGATCCCATGTTAGGAGCTTCTAACGGCTCGACATTGGAGTGAAGTAGGATCTTATAGAGTTAGAGAATATTGTACACGGCCCTACGACTAGTATTAAGGAATATGACCCGTCATCCATGCAATTGTAACAAGCTAATCAACCTGTAAAAGATATCTAGGGAGTAATGAAATCTAAGTAAACACAACTTTCCTCATTATTATTTCCACCACATTAGTATAATAGTTTTATTTTCATTTATTTTATTTTATTTTGATTGCATCTTAGTTAATTGGGTTAGTTGGCTAGCAACTAATTCCGCCCACTCCTTCAAAACCCGAGATTTTTACTTGCTTTCATAAAATATAAAAATACAAAAAGAATCATCCCTCACATCTAGACCTAGTTTAGTAGGCTTTCTAATCCTAGCGACACTATTCCTGAGTTGAATGATCAATCCCCTAGTACTTGTCACTATACTATACTACAATGATCAGGTACACTGCCTGGTGGGGGTTGTAAGCTTCTCGAGATCTCTTGAGAGGTAAAACCTGTTGCGAGGGCGCAATTCCCACGTACCAGCTAGAAAATCTTTAAACTCTTGACATAGGTATTCACCACCTCTATCAGAACTAAGAGCTTTAATCTTCTTTCCGGTTTGCAACTCTACTTCTGCTTTAAACACTTTGAATGTTTCATACACCTCATGTTTATGTTTAAGTAAATAAACATAACCATAATGACTATAATCATCCTTAAATGTTAAGAAGTAGCTAGCACCCCTCCTTGACACATGTCTAAGTGGTCCACACACATCTGTGTGAATTAGACCAAGTAGATCAGAAGCTCTTTCCATACGGTTATTGAAAGGTTTCTTAGTCATCTTACCTACTATACAAGATTCGCATTTATCATATGATTCATCATTGATATCTTGCAAAAGCCCATCGCGTTGCAGCTTTTCCATGCGAGCCTTGCCTATATGAGCAAGTCGACAATGCCAAAGATAAGATGAATCCAGACCTTTCTTGATTCTCTTATGAATAATGCTATACATTGAATTATTATTATCATTGGATACATTCAAATCAATCTCAAAAATACTGTTGATATAAATAATGTTTAAAAACGCTATTAATATTTTTCAATAACTCTACGTTTTGATAATTTCAAAATATAAACTAAATTAAGTCAAGATTATGACATAAACAAGTATTTAGTGACAAATATTTACTTTTACAACTAATATCACTTAAGGTATGTATAAACTAAGCATCTTATGCATTACATGATCAAAGGGAGCATTTTCTTAACATAAAACATTTTATAAAATGACATTAACATTTTATATGTTTTAGTAAATCATTCTTGGTATAGTTTTATTAAACGACAAAGATATGATTTCAAATTTCCAACCAAAAAGGGCAAATTCTCTCCAGAAAAACCTTCCCCACAAAAAGACAAATAAACCCAACGTTCTGGAGGGGGCGGCCCCCTTAATTCCTGGGCGGCCCCCTTAATGATTAAGGGGACCGACCCCTAATTAAGGGGACTGGCACGCTCCGGAACAATATTTTTTAGCCGTATAAATACTGGTTCATTTCACAAATTTTCCTTACCTTTTTGCACTCAAAACTTTCTGATTTCATATCCATTTCTATCCCAAAAACCTTTGATCATATAATTCATAAGTCTTTGTTTCCAAGTGATCCAAAGCTTCATCCACACAAGTGCAAGAAGAAGAACACTCCTTCAACATCCATACAATTGTAGTAGTGTTGTGTTTAGTTAGTTTCATCTTGTAATAGTGTTAGTATTTGTTAAGTGTTGTGTGATTTAGTTGATTGTAGATATTAGGTGTGTTGTAAAGTTGTGTAGAAGTTGTGAACTAGTTGTGCTTAGAAGAAGGTGTGAAGTAGACGAGAAGAAGAAGTTGTGAAGCTATCGCGAAGAAGTTGTGAATAAGTTGTGAGATTAGTTCTAGCTAGGATTAGAACTCGACATTTAGCTTAGTGTCGTTAATCGGTGTAAGCCAAGTGTGTAAGGTTTCTCTGCCATAAGGAGTTTGTTGACATAGTGAAGAAAACTCTCGAGTGTGGTACTCGGGCAGTGGAGTAGGGCAAGGAAGGTGTCCTTGTAGCCGAACCACTATAAATTCGCGTGTTGTGGTTTGATCTTTCTATCTCTATCTTTATTTCATTTCATTACAATACTTACATTATTAGATTATACTTGTTTAGACTTGCTCATAGTTGTTGACATTTGAATTCACGTAAGATCGAATCAAAGTTTTTATAACTTACAAAAGATTTTGAAAATAAACATAAAAAGAAAGTAAAACTATTCAACCCCCCTTCTAGTTTTTCACAATTGGTATCAGGAGCCAGGTCTAGCAAGATCTTTAAAATATATTGTATTTTAAAAATTGTAACGATCTATGGAATCTGAAAAATATTTAGAAGGGCAATCTATTCAAAGACCACCATTATTTGAAAGTGATGGATTTTTATATTGGAAAAATCGATTCGAAACTTATGTGAAATCAAAAGATCTAGATCTTTGGCATGTTATTACTAATGGTATTTTTTACCTATTCAAAATAACCCTGAAACAAAGAAAGATGAAATCGTACCTTTTGAAAAACAAAATGATTATTTAAAAAGAAATCTTGCTAAAAATGATGAAGCAAAAATGGTTTTTTACAATGCGCTACCATGTAAAGAATACGAAAGGATCTTTATGTGTGAAACCGCAAAAGAAATTTGGAACTCTTTACTAATAACTCACCAAGGTAATAGTCAATTCAAATATAACAAAATAGATCTACTTGTTCAAAACTATGAGCAATTCACGATTCCGGAAGAGGAATCAATTGATAATGCTTTCGCTAGGTTAAACAATATCATCACAAGTTACAATATCATCACAAGTTTAAAAGCACTTGATGAGAATTTTTATAGTAAGAATTTTGTTAGGAAATTTCTTAGGGCTCTTCACCTAAAATGGCGAGCTAAAGTGACGGCTATTGAAGAATCAAAGAATTTGTCAACGTTACAACTTGATGAATTAATTGGAAACTTGAAAGTCTACAAAGTAATTATAAAGAAGGACTCCGAAATTGTAGAATCGTTTAAGCCCAATCTAGGATAATAGAAACCATGATTATATGCACAGCGGAATAATAATAATAACAATCAAAGTTTCAATAAGGTTTTTCTCTAAAGAACAATGATTCTCTATGGATCAATATGACACACACTAAAGGTGTTTTTCTTTTGGTGAGAACTATGTCACTAAACATAAGACGTATGTTCCTTTTTATACACAAGGAACCCTAATACAATAATAAATATAAAATCAAAACATATCGCATCCTAACAACTTACTAAAATTACGGGTTTGACTTTTACTAACACCCGCACAAACAATACTAATAGCAGAAACACTCTGTCAGCAGGAACCAGTATATTAGCAGAAACCATCTATAGCTTCAGCAGAATCTTGTCAGTAGAACTTCATCAGTAGGAACTTCCAAAATTCCCAACAATCCTCCCCTAATCTTGAATTTGACATGGTTAAGTTCAAGATTCCAGATACAGCTTTAGCTTCGAAAGTGTGAGGATTGAAACTTTAATATTTGCAGCAACAATAAGTAACTAGCAGCAACCAATCTATATATCAGCAGCAACTAGTAACCAGCAGCAACATGAGTAGATTTGATAAGCCTTTACCAAGTAGCTACTCACTCTTGGGCTAGCTAGTTCTTTGGTGGAATCATGACATCACCCTGGTGAACTAGAAACCAGTTCAACACTTAGAACGTGAATCATCGGTGTGTTGAAAACCCTAATGATTTTTGGCAAATCATCACAGCCATAAACAGATTTGACATGTCTTTACCTGTAGCCGTTTGCTCAGGACTAGCCAATCCTTTGGTTACCTAATAGGGTAGCAACCATGGTGAATTGATGACCATTTCAACTCTCAACAATGAAGCATGGGTGAGTTGAGTACCCTATGGTTTTGAGCAAACCATTACAGCTATCAACGGAATTGATATGTCTTTACCAAAAACCGTTTGCTTTTGGACTAGCCAACTCTTTGATGGAATGCCGTCATCATCATAGTGAGTTAATTACCATTTATGGATTTCCGCAGCCTTTACCACAAGCCATAATCTTGTAGGCTAGCCAACTCTTGTGTCAGTAAGACATGGTGAGTTGAGAACCATTTGTGTGCTAATTAACCACTACAAGTACCTGCAAACAAGATAAAACAAAAACTACACACGCACACACACACACACACACACACACACACACACACATATATATATATATATATATATATATATATATATATATATATATATATATATTGATTTTTTTTATTGTTTTTTTTATCTAACAAAAGAAAGAGAAAAAAAATATGAAATATATAAAATATACCATCAATCAGCAGCAGAAACCAAAGAAAAATGTAGTGCCAACAGAAACACTAAGCCTCCCCTTAGGCTTATGAGAATCCAACAGCTGCAAAAATGGTTAGAATACAAAGAATACAACAATAAGCCTCCCCTCAATCAGTGCACCTGGGAAAGACTATTGTTCTTGGGTACCCATAATGAACCTTTTCTTTGAGTTTTCCAAGAATAACATGCTGAGGGTTTAACAGTAGTATCCCATCTTGTCCCCAACCCCATATACATTGGGTCAAAATAACTAGGCCAAAAACCAGTCTGAAAGTAAGTGCTAGTAGGTCTATAAAATGGTCTAGCAACATGTCTTTTCCAACCGGCTGGAAAAGGTCTACCAGTAGAAACTGGCTTACCAGCAGGAACTGACTTATCAGCAGAAACTAATTTATCAGCTGGATTGGGTCTGCTGGTTTTTACATGTGCTTGTGGGACAAATGGAGGAATGCTAGCAACATTATTCCATTTGGGTCTAGAGGTCTGCTGTCCATAGGAAACACCCATCCTATTCTCATAATAATCAGAGTCTTTAATGAGATGAGACTTACTACCACACACAAAACAAGTTTTCTTCTTAAAAGACTTATCCTTAACACAACTTTGTTTATTACACACAAACTTATCAGAAACAAAACTAGAAACAAAATTGTGTTTAACAGAATAAGTCACTGTTTTTGTTTTGGGTTCATTATTAGTTACGTTGGACTTGGGTGTGGTCTTGAGTGACTGCCTTGGTGAGTCAGACTTTTCACTTGTATCACAACTGGTATATGTAGTAGACCCTTGGTCAGAGGACTTGTCACTGTCAGAACAAGAGACAAAGTCAGTAGATTTAGAATAAGGGTCTGGCAAGTCACTTGACTTTTTGCCATAAAGATGGTGTGATCCATCAAAGTCAACAGTTATGGACAGGTCAGTGGGCATGTGTTCTCCTCTAATAGGTCCAGGTACAGCATGTAATTTACCTTCTTTTACATAGTTAGCTAATCCTGCTGGTGTTGATTTACCTAGGTCATTCCTAGCTTCTAAACCAACATATTTTTTAAATCCTAAACCTATTCCAGAGTTTACAGCCTGACTACCATAAAGTACACTAGCTAGATTATCACCTGATATTAACCATTGTTTATTTCTAGCTATCTCTTTATCTAGTTTCTCTTTCAGCACTAGATTTTCTGAAACAACATCAGCTTTTTCTTTCTCAGTACGCCTTAAATCAATCTTAGCACATTCTAACTCACTTTCTAAGACTCTTATCTTTTCTTCATATTTAAGCTGATTCTTTTGAAACCAAACCTTTTGTCTTTCTAAAGTTTTTAAAGCCTGTTTATAAGCCTCAACTTCTACATAGCATTCATTATATTTAGGTTTCTGTTGATATAAATAATGTCTAAAAACATTATTAACATTTATCGATATCTCTATGTTTTGATAATCACAAAACGTAAACCCATTGAGCTAAAAATTATGACGTAAACAAGTATTTAGAGATAAATATTCACTTTACATCCAAATCACTTAAGGTATGAATAAACAAAGTGTTTAATGCATTTTATGATCAAATGAATTTTTATATTTACAAACCTTACATTTTTTATAAAGTGGGACAAACATTTTTAAACTTATATAAAATGTTTTTGTATTTATAAAGAAATGTTTTATTCAAAATAAATATTTTGAATTCAAATTTCTACCCAAAAAACGGCTATACTCTTCAGGAAAAACCTTCCCCACAAAAAGACAAAAATTCTGAAGAAAATATTTTTTTTGTTAGGCGGCCCCCTTAATTATTAAGGGGACCGGCTAGTAAATTAAGGGGACCGGCCAGACAATTAAGGGGACCGGCCATGCTCCCAAACAGTATTTTCTCCCCTATAAATACTGGTTCATTCCACAGATTTTTCTCACTTTTTGCACCCCAAAACTTTCTGTTCTAGATCTCATTTCTACTCTCTAAAATCCTTTGATCATACATACATAAATCTTTGTTTCAAAGTGATCCAAACCTCTACCTTTCAAGTGCAAGAGAAGAATACTTCTATCCCCCAAGACAAGAAGTATTACAACTTGTTGTGACCTCCACATACAAGTTGTTGGTGCATCATCAAGATTATTTACATTATTCTTTGTGAAGATTGTTGTGAATATTTGATTGTAGATAGTTGTGCTAGGTATATTGATTGTGTGATTAGTTAGTTGTTGGGTGTGAAGAAGAAAAGTTAGGAATTAGATTGTAGTGAAGAAGCTAGGTGTGAAGGTGTTAGTTGTGAAGAAAATTGGTGTGAAGAAGATAGGCGTGGAGTAGTTAGTTGTGAAGTAGAAGTTGTGACTTAGTTATGAAGAAGTTGTGGTGTGTAAAGTGGTGTGTAAATTGGTGTGTAAGGTTTTCTCCGCCATAAGGGAGCTTGTTGACATAGTGAAGAAAACTCTCGAGTAGGTGACTCGAGGAGTGGAGTAGGGCAATGAAGGTGTCCTTGTAGCCGAACCACTATAAATCCTTTGTCTCGCGGTTAGATCTTTCCATATCTTACTTATTATCTTGCGTATATCGTTATTACTTTTGTAGACGTAGACGTATATATATATATTTGCTCATATAGTGCTAGTATTGATCTTACTTAAAGATCAAACGAAAGTTTCATTCACAAAACAAAGTTTTTACAATCAAACTAAAAAGGTAACATACATATAATTGATCATTTCGATCAAGTAAAGTTTTGATACAAAATATAACTAAGGATTATAAAATAAACGATTACTTACTTATCTCTCGTATATAGCTATAATTGTTTATATTGTGCATGTGTTGATTTCACATACTTAGCTTATATTATTATTGTTCATACTTAGATATAGTTGTTCATATTGTTCAAGATTTGAGTTCACATAAGATTGAATCAAAGTTTTAAAAGCAAACAAGGTTTTAAAACTAAACTAAGTTTTCATAATAAAATTAAAAAGACGTAAAACTATTCAACCCCCCCTTCTAGTTTTCCACAATTAGTATCAGGAGCCACGTCTAGCAAGATCTTTAAAGTATATTGTATTTTAAAACTTGTAACGATCTATGAAATCTGAAAAATATTTAGAAGGGCAATCTATGCAAAGACCACCACTATTTGAAGGTGATGGATTTTTATATTGGAAAAATCGATTCGAAACTTATGTGAAGTCAAAAGATCTAGATCCTTGGCATGTTATTACTAATGGTGATTTTTTACCTATTCAAAATAATCCCGAAACAAATAAAGATGAAATAGTACCTTTTGAAAAACAAAATGATGATTTAAAAAGAAGACTTTCTAAAAACAATGAAGCGAAAATGGTTATTTACAATGCGTTACCACGTAAAGAATACGAAAGAATTTTTATGTGTAAAACCACAAAAGAAATTTGGGATTCTTTACTAATCACTCACCAAGGTAATAGTCAAGTTAAAGATAACAAAATAGATCTTCTTGTTCAACAATATGAACAATTTACGATTCCGGAGGAGGAATCAATAGATAATGCTTTTGCTAGATTTAACACTATTATCACAAGTTTAAAAGCACTTGATGAGAATTCTTCTAGTAAGAATTTTGTTAGGAAATTTCTTAGGGCTCTTCATCCAAAATGGCGAGCTAAAGTCACGGCTATTGAAGAATCAAGGAATCTGTCAACTCTACGACTTGACGAATTGATCGGCAACTTAAAGGTCTACGAAGAAATAATAAAGAAAGACTCCGAGATGGTCAAAGGAAAAAGGGAGCAAAGCAAATCAATTGCGTTGAGAGCTAAAAAGGACTCTAGTGACGAAGAATGCTCAACCTCCAAAAGTGACGATGAAGAGTATGCTATGGCCGTACGAGACTTCAAGAAATACTTCAAAAGACGAGGAAGATATGTTAGGCAACCATATAATGAAAGGAAGTGTTTTAAATGTGGCAATCCAAATCATCTCATCGGAAAGTGTCCAATGATGTCAAGAGATCAAAATCGAAAGGCGTTTATCGGAGGTGCTTGGAGTGATAGCGATGAGGACAAGAAAGAAACCACAAATGAAGAAAAGTGTCTTATGGCTAAGACATCAAGCGAGGTACGTTCCGAAACCGAATAATTGTTGACGAATGTAAATTATGTCAAGAGCTTAAAAGTGAAAATGAAATACTTAGAGAAGAAATTTGTAAACTTGATAAATTTGAAAACAGTAGTAACTCACTTAAGAAAATAATAAGCATTCAAAGAATATCCGAAGACAAAACCGGCTTAGGATTTAACCCAATTGAAGCTTCAACTAGTGAAACAAAAAATGTTAAGTTTGAAAGAGAATCTAGTAAACCAACATCCTTAGAAAAACATCCCAAATACATACTTATAAATAATAAGAAAATACCTGTAACACCCCCAAAATTTGGTACAGCGGAAGACTCAACAAGCTTTCGGGGTGCTACGGGGATTGGTATCCAACACAAGACATAAAAGAACGAGATAAAGTAAACATAAGGAAAACACAACCAAAATGGGGTTTTTAAGTTTACATTTATCCCAACATCATTCAGAGTCAGGCCCAAAAGAAATAAACGTAGGTCCACAATTTAATATCAGAGTTTTAGAAAAATAGATCCATAACCAGGTGCCTTCCAATCCATGCATCCAAATCATCACTTAATTACCTGAGAAAACGTGCTAAAAGTCCGCTTTCGCTGGTGAGATCATATGTTTAAATTCATAATTCAATATAGTGGACATATACGCAAAACGCTTGCTAGCTATACTAGAGATTCACTACAGCCTGCGGATACCCTCCGCTCCATCATAAATACTCGGATAACCTCCGAAGTATCATAATCCTATAGGTGCACACTATAGTCAAATAATCAAATCCAATCAAATCAATATGTATGCGTAAGGATACGACATACCCAACATGCGTAAGGATACGACATGTACAACTTACCTAGATCTAGTCTAGGCCTCGTTGTGTAGCTTACCTAACTCTAGGTTAGGCCTCGCTCTTCCTAGTTACATAAGCATAGCAAGTTTCGAAAAGAATATAAAAGCGATAAAAGTCCACATAAAATAATTTGCACGTTTTAAGTATTGAAAACGTAGTTCAAGAGAAAAAGTGGGGCTATGACTCACCTCAAGTCCAGAAATCAGCAATAAGAAATCGGTAGAAGTAAGACGTATAGTAACTCGAAAGATGGCAACTACGGACTCGGCACGACCTAACAATATCAACTCGTTCAGAAATCATTCCCTCAAAATCGAATATTCCTAAACGCGAACGTATTCCATTTATTTTCCGAAAATCCATTTCTCGTATTAGTTTGGAGTTTGGCATTTGGTATCCATACGGGTGGTGGGTCGACACAGCTCAAACCAAGAAGCCACAACAAAAAGAATAATAAACCATCTATGGGTCTAATATTAGCCCAATATATTATTTAAATAAATCATCGAAGTTTATCAAATCCGTCGATTTGATAATCCCCCATATTTATTAACGTAATATACCGTTCCAAGATTATACCCAACCTAAAGCACATAGCACAAAGAATACTATATGGTACACATCGTAGTCCAAATAAATTCCCTATATATATCATCAAATTGGCCAAATTCCCCGAGATATATAGTAATTTATTACCCTAATACATGTACCACAACCTATGGGCGTCGTGGGATACGATGCCCATTAATATACTCATTTTATATAGCCAAATAACTCGATTTAACCTGTCGATTAAATAAGTTACTTAGTTATAGAAAATGTTTATATTAATCGTCATATATCCGTGACAACACAAAAGTCACAAATAATAACCCACTTGGACTCAAGTGACCACGACCTCGTATAACTCGATAGTTTTTCTCGTTATTTAAAAGATATTATTTTATTTAATATTTATTCATCGTCAAGAATTCCTCGTTATTGATAATATTTAATCATAATAATGCTCCCAATAATATTACACTACTTTCATAGCATAATATTTATAGTCACGTTATTGTTATAATATTACTCGTGATCTTTGTATTATTAACATACGCATTTATATATTTATATATACGTTATTCACGTATATATATTTATATAAACGTTTATATTACCAATAATATTATTACGAGTTTTATTATTTGCGTTTTAATTATAAATAATTATCGAGTCATACAAAATGGTCGCATGTCCGAGTCATCACTCTCGGCTCATTGTCCAAGTCCAAAGATAACATAATCAAGTCATAAATAAGTAATCCAACTCCGTCCAAATCAAACCCAATACACGTGCTACAACAATAGGGTCCGACTACGGCACCCGACTAACCTATTTCCGTCAATCTAAGTGACCGTCTCACAATCGGTCCCCACATTTACCATTCGACAACAACTCCTCAATGATCACATTATACCCATTGTCGAGACCACAATGGTCTCGACCCAACCAAAGTATTCGACCAATTCCAAAAATGCCACAATAATACAAATGACAAATATAAACCATATCAAGGAAAAACATCAAAATAGGCTAGTTCCGGGTTGGTTTACCAAGCCAAACCCGAGCCTTGCAACCCACTTGGGTCTCGGCTAAACACATGAGTCACAAAGACTCGAAACCAAGACTACGAGGTCTCACAACAAGCTCAAAGAAGCAACTGAAAATCTGCCAAAAGGCCCTCTTGGGTCGTGACATACAACAACAACAACAACACTGCCAAAACATGACTCAATCGAGTCAAAACCAATCACCATAGCCACTAAACATACTAACCAAGAAGACAAGGTCAATCATCAAGAAAAATAACGAGCCATAAGGCTCGTACCCACATCAAGCCGTGAGCCTAGGCTCACGGTTCCTTCGACCCAAGCGGTAAGTAGTAAACCCGGATACCAAACGATGATTTCATTATATTTTAGTCAAAAACCCACTTGAATAACATGTTTTATTTCGTAATAACCAAGAAAACTTCAAAACCCATCAATATATACATCCATAAATCACGGATCGATGCTCTCCAAGACAAGTTTACACATGTTTTGGCGTGTACTCACCTTCTTGGACCTTGAATCTCACGGATCTAGTGCAAACAACAAGATTGGGATCGGATTTGATATGATTCGTGGTGTTAGAGGGGGGTTATCTAGCGCGTGTTATATACCAAATGAAAGGGAAAAAGATGATGAACAAGATGGTGGTGGTGGTTTTGTTGTGGAGCCGGCGGTGTGATGGTGGTGGTGAGATGAGGGTGGCGGCTAGGTTAAGAAAGAAGAAGAAGATGAGAGATGGAGTTGTATTATTGTTTGTGTGGTGTGAGATGGCAGTAACCACAAGGACGATTTGTATGTTTACTCTTTAGAAAAAAGTATTATTTTTAATAATAATGATAATAATAATTGTATTATTAGTATTAAGGGTAGATGGGTGAGTGTGAATTACACAGGCCAAACCCGAAACTCGTTTCAAATCTTTTAATATCTCACGAAACGTTCCATCAATAAATATATATAGTCGAATTCGTAAACTCGAGACATAAAGTTTCCGTTAGGTTATCCTAGTGCCGAAGTCAACATAGTGCCAATAAAATCTCGAAATAAATTCCCATCACATCGATAATCCAAATTGATTCCATAAAAATATTAAATATAATCAACCACCATATAGGTTTTACAAGTTCGTTACGAATAAAATTTTAAATATAAATTTATAAACGAACGTTAACGTAATGCGGGTTTTCAAAATGGCTCCCTAATTTGCCAGTTGTCACATCCTCCCAGCCTCAGAAGAAACCCGTCCCGGGTTTTTCTCGGAACAATCCATCTACGAAGTGAAAAGCTTCGGATATCTCTTTCGGAACTCGTCCTCACGTTCCCACGTAAATTCCGGTCCATGTCGGGAATTCCAACGAACCTTGACGAGTGAAATGCGACTTCGCTTAAGCCACTTAACCTCACGATCCAAAATCTCAATCGGCTCTTCCACAAAGTTCAGTTTCTCATCAACACGAATATCTTTCATCGGTATAACTGGCGTCTCGTCAGAAAGACACTTCTTCAAATTACTAACATGAAACACATCGTGAACTTTACTCAATTCCTGTGGTAATTCCAACCTATAAGCCACGAGCCCAATTCTTTCCAAAATAAGAAATGGTCCAATGTAGCGGGGGTAGAGTTTCCCACGTTTCCCGAAATGTATCACACCTTTCCAAGGCGAGACTTTCAGCATCACTTTGTCTCCAACCTGGAACTCTAGGGGTTTACGTCTCTGATCGGCATAACTTTTCTGTCTATCCCTAGCTGCTTGTAATCGATCACGAATTTGAGTCACTTTCTCAGTAGTCTCCAAAATAAGTTCGGGGCCTGTGAGTTGTCCATCTCCAACTTCAGCCCAACCAATAGGCGAACGACATTTTCGGCCTTATAAAGCTTCAAACGGTGCAGCTTTAAGACTTGTGTGGTAGCTATTATTATAGGAGAATTCCGCAAGAGGTAGATATTTCTCCCAGCCTTTACCAAAGTCTATGATGCATGCACGCAGCATATCCTCCAAAGTCTGAATGGTCCTCTCACTTTGTCCATCGGTTTGGGGATGATATGCAGTACTCATATCAAGTCTCGTCCCCAAAGCGGTTTGAAGTGATCGCCACAACGCTGACGTAATGTGGCTATCGCGATCAGAAATAATCGATATCGGGACTCCATGACGAGAAATAATTTCCTTCACATACAACTTCGCAAGTTTATCCACGCTATCATCTTCACAAATCGCCAGGAAATGAGCAGACTTAGTCAACCGATCCACAATTACCCAGATAGCGTCACAACCGTTAGCTGTCTTTGGTAATTTGGTAATAAAATCCATTGTGATCCGCTCCCATTTCCAAACCGGGAGTTCTGGTTGCGTCAATAACCCTGATGGTCTTTGATGTTCGGTAATAACCTTAGAACATGTCAAGCACTTACTAACATACAATGCTATATCTGCCTTCATGTTTGGCCACCAATATAGCTTTTTCAAATCCTGGTACATCTTGTCAGATCCAGGATGAATAGAGTATCTTGACTTATGCGACTCGTGCATAATCAACTCTCGAATTCCCCCATACAAAGGTACCCAAATCCGATCTCCAAAACATAATACTCCATCAGAACGCTTAACAAATTCTTTCTCATTCTCAGCCATCCCAAATATGTTCTCAGCAGGTCGGTTTTCTGCTTTCAACGCTTCCGTTTGAGATTCAAATATTTGAGACGGTAGCGGCGATACGATAGTCATTCCCAATGACCTAACTCGTAACGGAGGTATCCTTTCCTTTCGACTAAGAGCATCAGCAACAACGTTTGCTTTACCAGGATGGTAGCGAATTTCACAATCATAATCGCTTAGCAACTCAATCCAACGTCGTTGTCTCATGTTGAGATCTTTTTGATTCAAGATGTAAATACAACACACTTGGTTCCATACAAGTAATGTCTCCATATCCTTAAGGCAAAAACCACAACACCTAACTCCAAATCATGAGTGGTGTAGTTCTTCTCATGCTTCTTGAGCTGTCAGGAAGCGTAAGCTATTACCTTCTCTCGTTGCATTAACACGGCTCCCAAACCTTTATGAGAAGCGTCACAATAGACGACAAAGGCTTCACTACCTTCAGGTAACGCCAAGATAGGAGCACTACACAACATCTCCTTAAGTAATTGAAATGCTTCCTCTTCCTTATCTCCCCATTCGTATTTAACGCTCTTTTAAGTCAATTTGGTCAACGATTTTGCTATCTTCGAAAATCCCTCAATGAATCTTCGGTAATAACCGGCTAATCCCAAAAATTGCCGAACTTCTGTTGGGGTCGTCGGTGCAGCCCAATCTTTAATCGCTTCAATCTTCGCGGGATCTACATGAACTCCTTGACTATCAATCACATGACCCAAAAATTGTACCGTCGAAATCCAAAATTCACATTTGGAGAACTTGGCATATAGCTTCTCCCTCCTGCGCAATTCTAAGATAAGCCTTAAATGCTCTTCATGCTCCTTTTCATTCTTCGAATAAATTAGAATGTCATCGATGAACACAATCACGAACTTATCTAAGTAAGGCTTACACACCCGATTCATGAGATCCATGAATACCGCCGGTGCGTTAGTCAACCCAAACGGCATCACCTGAAAATCGTAGTGCCCGTAACGAGTTCTGAAGGCCGTTTTCAGAATATCTTCTTCGCGAACTCGAAGCTGATGATATCCCGATCTCAGATCAATCTTCGAATACACACTCGATCCTTGGAGCTAATCGAACAAGTCATCGATCCTCGGTAACGGGTATCTATTCTTCACCGTTAACTTGTTCAGCTCTCGATAATCAATACACATACGAAACGATCCATCCTTCTTCTTCACGAATAAGACCGGGGCTCCCCAAGGTGAAGAACTTGGTCTTATAAATCCTTTTTCGGCTAACTCCGCCAATTGTTTCGACAACTCTTCCAGTTCGGTGGGTGTAAGTCGATAAGGCGCTCGTGCTACAGGTGCAACACCAGGTATCAACTCAATCTGAAACTCTACTTGTCTAGTAGGCGGGATTCCCGGCAAATCATCAGGAAATACATCAGGAAAATCACGTACTATAGGCACATCTCCAATGCACCTTTCCTTCTTCTCCTTCCCTCCTTTTTCAGAGATTTGAGCTAAGAAAAGGCAACATCCTTTTTCCATTAGCTTCGGTAACTTAGTGCAAGAAATGACCGCTAATCAGGATGGGCTCCTCGAACCTTTTCGATCTCGTTGTATATTTAGAACCTCCTTTCATTAAGGCACACGCACGATCTTCTCATCGCAAAGTATGTGAGCACGATACTTCGACAACCAATCCATACCAATGATGACATCGAAACTTCCTAACGTGACGGGTAGAAGATCTATGTTGAAAGGGTGATTCAAGAAATTTAACGTGCAACCGCGAATGATAGTCTTAATCCTTTCTATGTTTCCATTAGCTAACCTAAATCATACCCAATTCCTAAGGCCATCGGGGGTTTCTCTAGTAAGGGTGCAAACGTAGTGGACACAAAACTTCTATCGGCACCAGTATCAAATAGTATGGAAGCATAACAATTATTGAGAAGGACCGTACCAGTAACGACGTTCGGATCTTCTCCTCTCCCGTTCCTAAGTGCATAGACTCTTCCATGAGCAGCTCCAGCTTCCACACGTTGGTCCCCATTATCTTGTCGTCCACGGTTTCCTCCAGCTCCATGGTTTCCATGATTGTACCCATTACCACCCGATCCTTGATTTCCTCGGTTCCACGATTCCCTACACTCATTCCTATAATGTCCCTTCTTTCCACATCCATAACAAGTAACGTCTGCCTTACTTCTCACTTCAGGAGCAGCTTGAACCATAGCAAGGGGTCGTGCTCTACAATCCCTAGCTACATGTCCTCTCCTTGAGCAACTCTGACAAATCACATTACATTGTCCCGTATGATTCCTGTAGCAACGACCACACTTGGGTGCATCACCATTATAGTTCTTCTTACTTCCATCCCCAATAGCATAAGCTTTAGCAACAGCTTGTCGCTTGTTTCGGTGATCATTACCCTTAGAGTGATGGTCTCTCTTTCTCTTTCCATTTTTATCCTTATCAGCTCCTTCCAATTCCAACGAATCCATTAATTGTTGAGCAATTGTGATGGCCTCATGGATATTTACAGGTCTAGCAGCAATCACATCATTCCTTGTAGCCACAGGCAACCCATCGGTATACCGCTCAATCTTTTGAGTCTCAGTTCTAACCATATCTGGGCAAAGCAAGGCCAACTCCTGGTAACGACGATTGTAAGTCGCCATATCAGTACCCTTCACTTTGTGATTCCAAAACTCAATCTCTAGCTTCTTAACCTCATTTCTTGGGCAATAAGTCTGAATCATCAAAGACTTAAATTGCTCCCAAGTCATAGCATAAGCCACATCACTCCCAACCGAATTTTGGTAATTGTTCCACCAAGTTAAAGCTTCATCCTTGAAAGTAAAAGAAGCAAACTTTACCTTCGAAGTCTCCGCACAACCACTAACATTAAACACTGACTCAGTCTTCTCTATCCACCTGACCAAGTAGACCACTCCTTCAGTTCCATTAAACTCAATAGGTCCACAAATTTTAAACTCCTTGTAGTTACATCCATTAGCACGAACAGGTGGAAAAGTTCCAGCAGAATTGTTGGAATGGTTTGACTCAGCTAGTAGTTCAGCAACTCGTTGCTCCATAAGTTGATTGATCATTGCTTGATCCACAGTAGGTGCATTAAGTGGAACATGATCATTGTCTCCCTGAACATCAACATTTTGATTTATGTTGTTGCGGTTAGTAGTGTCCAGGTTGTCAGGAGTAGGGGTTTCAACATTTCGAGTAGGACGGCGTCCTCGGCGACCAGGGGTAGTCACTGCAGGACCAGTTCTGGTAGCTCTAACAGGGTTTTGTCGTGGGGCCATTGATCTGAAACATCATACAAGGTTCATGAGTCTCTGATAAAACTTATCATATGCTCAACAAAAATTAAATCAATGAAGCCAAGTCATGGAAAGAATATCAACAATACACCACAAGACATCAATACAGCGAATAGGGACTCAATTTCCATAACATCCAAAAATCACATACTACCATATAATAATAACCATCAACCATACAATAGAGATCCAACATTGTTCCAACTATCGAAAAACACGAAAGATAAATATCGTTCCAAACGAGACGAATACTGAACGGAAAATACATCAAAATATGATAACTAGCTTTTCTAACCAAACACTCCTCGGTGTAGAAAGCAACAAGACAATATAACTCAAACATCTAGCCACGCTGCTGGTGGAGGCCTCTCAACTCCTGCCTCAAGCTCTCAGGCTCTCTCCATAGTGATCCTAACTCCACACCATGGGTGTCGCTGTCTCTCTTGAGGTCATCCACCTCCTTCTCCAGCTCGGCATTCCTCTGCCATAACTTGCGGTCAGCCTCTCGAGCTGTAATAAAACCTCGCTGTAAACTCTCAATATGCTCGTGAATCTCCATCACAACTCTCCTCATCTCAGTCGTTCTCCCCTCAACCACAGTCACATCAACTCTCAGATCCGTGATAAACTCTCAAATAACCCTCTCAAGTCGGTCAGACATCCGCGAGATTTTCTCGCCCTGTGCAGTAATCTGAGCCCACAACCTACCAGTCTCACCTAACTCTGCCTGCTCAGCAGAAACCTCAGATGGCGCGTCCGACGCCACGGGACTACCAGGTGGTGAATCAAACAGGAATGGATGATCAGTTGAAACAGGCTCCATTGGATGTATAGGTGAATCAGGCTCCTCGACCTGAGCTGGTGGCACTAACAAATCATCATCATCAGGCATCTCCTCCTCCTGAGGG
The DNA here is from genome assembly GCA_030686995.1 of Artemisia argyi. Lineage (NCBI taxonomy): Eukaryota > Viridiplantae > Streptophyta > Magnoliopsida > Asterales > Asteraceae > Artemisia > Artemisia argyi. Next base: position 28,946,372 of record CM060706.1, on the reverse strand, counting down.
TCATCCTCCTCCTCAGGGTCATCATCATCTCCCTGCTCAGCCTTCTGTGGGTCATCAGCCTCATCCTCACCCTCGTACTCCTACTCCTCCTCATCGGAAGAGTACGTCATCAATCGTCGTTTCCTAACAGGTGAACCATGTGGAGATGGGGTAGGTGATCTAGGACGACGACGCAATGATGTAGGTGGTGCCTCTGACAGAAGAGTGTGAGCATCAATCTGTAAAGGTGGTGAAGTAGGGCGTACCGACATACGTGCCATAGCTCGGTGGGCAAAACATGGAGCCACACTAGCCAAAGCCTGATGAAGAGTGAGCTGTCTCGAAGTACCAAGGAGCCCTAGAGAAGATGAGGGTCCCTGAGAAGTAGATGCAGCAGGTGGTGCAGAAGTAGAAGCTGTCGGTGATGAAGTAGCTGAATGCATGACAATCCTGTAAGGATCATCAGGAGCCATGGTGATCTGTGCTGGGAATACCGGTGCAGTAAGAATATCCTCAACAACATCGGGCGTACGGGAGGCCATAGTCTGTGACAACGGCGTAGGGTAGGTGTAAGTGTTTCAAAACAACTAAAGCGCGAACTCAAAATACCATATCAAAAATCCTCATATAATTTCAATCATATAATCTTAATAAAGAATTTCAAATACCGCATTACTAAAACATTTATAAAATAATTAAACCATATAATTCCTCGAAACGCCATCTTATCACTAAATCAATATATCCCATATTCTCAAGTCATCTCAAAAATCTCATTTCAATCATTATCTCATAATACCTCAAAATAATCGAAGATGCTTCGGCTTGGCGGGCTGGTGGGCAATGGTCAAGGATCGTTTTTCTATAAAAATCGGTTATAGTTTAGGTGTTTATTTACCTAGTTCTCTATAACATACATACATACATATATATATATATATATATATATATATATATATATATATATATATATATATATATATATATATATATATATATATATATATATATATATATATATATATATATATATATATATATATACATACATACATACATACATTGAAGTAGTTGCACCACTCTTCAATCTGACCACAGTTTTAGTCTCACCGTCTCCCGAGGACTCGCCTTGAACCTTGAAAAGTGGAAGCTTCCTCAACATCAACAACATATGTCACATGTTACTCTTTGCGCTTACAAATATACGTTCATATATATATATATATATATATATATATATATATATATATATATATATATATATATATATATATATATATATATATATATATATTTGCTTGCTGCTTCTTCTCGATCGGGAAATATCTATATTCCGACAATCTCTGCTAAATCAAAGATCAATATGAAAAGATGGATTTTCGGCCTCAACAACCTATTCATTTTCAGCAACCAAGTCAAAGTCAAATACAACAAAAGCAACAAAGTTAGGCCTCACGATACTCCGTGACGTGCTTGACATCATCAGTCACACAGTTCAATCATGTTTGACCATGTGTTTTTAAGTAAGAATATTTATGTATTATTCTATAAAACTTGAGTTAAGTTTCATCTCTAGTGGGTCGAATAGGTTAAGCTAGAAGATTTAACAAAAAAATGTACATGACTCCTAACCCCACTTGAAACATTTTGACCTGTGCTAAAAACTACCATCTAACCACTTAAGTATTTAACCAGCGCACTCATTTGGTTACCGACTTGCCTCGACTGTGCATATATAATCTAGTGACATTTTACATCAATGATTTATTTGAGTACATCAAATAGTGTAAAAATAAGTTGTTTAATTCTACACCGTAAAACAGATATGCACAAACATGCGTGTGTATACGACATATGTTTTTATAGGTACCTTAATATCTCCAAAAAACAGCTTTGGAAATCCACCCTGTCCATTTAGAGTAGTATCAATAGCATTAGGATCGGAATTTGATGCCCGAGCAGCAACACTTGCATGTTCCCATGCTCGAAGAGTTTCATAATCAGGGACTTAAAAATCTTTTATTCTCATGTTGAGATGATCTGTCAAAGGCTTCCGTTGTACCTGCATTTTTATTCAAATGAGTAAGGATTGATAGGCATAAGCATGAATATAAGTGTTGTAACTAAAATTCAACACAGTTAAAAATTTTAGTAGACATTAGGGAGTGTTTGGATGGGCGTTTTGAAATTAACCATGTGAGATTCATTAATGAGCTGTAAATCTGTAATAGAAATGCATGTAGAAATAGTGTTTGATTGTATTTTTCTTGTTTGTGGTTATAATAATCAGTTGGCCTAGTGTTAGACAAATTTTAATTATTCAAAAAATCTATAGCTAAAGTGACAAGAAAGACTAATTTAACTGGTATACAGATAATTTAACTCCTGAACAACATGAAAATTAGAAGCAAAATCTGATTATCCAAAACGACTTAATCTAAGGCAGACTACCAATTCATTTGAAGTGGATCGAATCACCATCACACTGATTTTTATGCGTTATGAAATGAAGAAACACCCGGCGCATTGATCTTTATGCGTTATCCAACCACTATTAATTTTCTTAAATTTAAAAAGACATTCTTACAACATACACCATTTGAACTTTAACTTGACGATAAAATACGTGATAGAAATAAATCAAAAAAAGACTAAACCTTTTCCCACACTTTGGGGCTTTGGGCATATGTATTGCTGGACTGTTTTTTTGTTGTCTACTTGATCTTTGAGCTTGTTCCTGATGTGGTGAAGTCTATATCTTACCACATAATGCATCTACAACAGATAGATGGTTTTGACATCATGAGTCCAAATACATCTTAATTGTTCAATTTTACCAATTACATAGTAGATTCATATCGGGTCAAAACAAAATGAAAACATATGAAAATCAACTCTTAGAAAAGATTAAAAAGAGTCACTAAAAAGGTGGACACCTGTGCATAGTCAATGCAAGAATAAGAGTGTTTTTGTAGCTTAATCTTCTCATCTTCTCGCCAAGGCAGATTATCAGTAGTAGCAGCAGCAACTGCAACCATATCGGCCTTTGAACCATTGGCGGTCTGTAGTAAACATAGATACAAAATATGAAACATTATGTGAACATCCCTATATTGAGGAAATTGTTAGAAATATGACAATGACCTCTTTCCTATGACCCATAGTGACCAGCTTCTCTTCTTCAAAAAATTGCAGAGTGAGACGAAGTTTACCTTTCGTCTAACACCACAAACTATTGCCCACAAATATTTCTCCTCAGCCTTCATCCGTACTTTTTTCATTGCTTCTTCTCCTGCCAAAAAGAAAAGCCCTTAGATCATTAGATTTAAAAAAAGCTCAAGATTAATTTTACAAAAAAAACATTCATTGACTTTCATCTTTTCTACCTATAGGACCATTTCCACATTTCTGGTTGATTCATTTATAACTTACTTCGGTGTTGATTTGCTTCTTCTTATGTTCCATGTGATTTCTTCCTAGGATTTTCTGCCAATCATTCCTGGAATTTTTATTTAACATCATATTAGTCAAGTAATCAGTATCTAATGTTGCTACAAACATTGTTTTAACATGTATATTCAACCGTGATACACAATATGAATTGACAATATCTTTGGTACCAGATCACTATAAATAGTTGTTGAGTTCAAAGTTAATGGTGAAAGCAAATCTTTCGTCAAGCCTTTTAAACATGTTTAAGTTACTTAGGTTTAGTTAACCCAAACACCCCCTTATTAGTATACTAACCCTGCATCTTTGGAAAATTCAACATCTTACCTTCCTCTCGACCCATTAGCAACTAAGCCATCAGTTGTTGCATGTGGATATTATAAAAAATCTATCAGCTATAATGTAACATTTTCCTAAAAATATAGTAAAGATAATAGTGTTATAAACAAAGTAACATAGTGTAACATGTGGAGATTAAAAAAATCTATCAGCTATAATGTAACATATGAATCAAACCTTTGGCACCAAGGATTTTTTTGCTCTTCTGTAACATATATGCTTTAGAGTTTCAACAAAACAAAGTGGTCTCTTCCAGATCAGTGACCCCATTTGCAATGCGAAATAGCTTATATAATAAATTGAATTGCGTGTGTCATCTAGATGTCAACAAATCTGACATGTTCAGCTTTGGTGTATTGGTGTTAGAGATAATAAGTGGAAAGAAGAATAGATGATTTCGTCATTGGCTTGTGAGTTTATGGCTTACTTAAGTCTATAAACTAAATTAAAAAAAGAATACCAGAAGCCACTAATACTAAATGTAAAGCTCATGTAATGGTAAAAAAAGATCACTTTCTTTTTATAGGGAACCAAATGAGTCGGGTCGACTCTCAACACTTATTATCCGGTTTTTGTAAATTGCACACGCATATGATGTAACTATTCTATTTTGTTTTATTTAGGTTGCATATTTTTATGCTTCAACATATGATCAGAATGCAATATCGAAGACGGTAACGGTATTTGCCAGACAGGTAGGAATCAGTTAGATAGTCTAAAGGGGCTCCTGCATATTCACGAAAAAAGATAAAAGTAAAGAAGCCTACACTCAAAATTTCAAAACCCGAAACACATTCCAAGAAACCCACACACAATTCATCACTTCTGGTTTCATTAGCCACATATACCCATTAACCCAACTCATTAAATGGGTACGAGCAAACTTTACCGTAGGTTATGGAACGTTGTATTGCTTGCACAGGAACCCTGGGATACCCGTATGCCATAGATGCCTTGAAAGCCTTCTTTGGTGCAGCAGCTGCGCCCTGCATGAGTGTTTTACTTCCGTAAGCTTAAGCATAGTAAATATATTCAGGAGCTAACTCCTGCAACAGTCTGAGCTGCTCGTCGACATCTCCTATAAGGTAAAAAAGAATTAGAAATCACAGTGCCACAATACTCAAATTAGCACAAAGTTGTACCATGAACATAAGAAAGCCTTACTTTTGGTCACCAATTTCCAACTGGCTTGAGAATATAGTGTGCGTAAGTTCCTCTTTTGTAGTGACTGATCACTAGATTGACTGAAAGAAGAACAAAATAGTGTCAAAGAGTTTAAGCAACCCTCCAACCATTTGTTTCCTCCAACCACGAACCTACCATGTCAGTTAATGTCGCCAAGTTATATTTTTACAGGATTGAGTCAGTCTATATCATTTATTCAAGATATTAAGTACTATTGAGATGTCTATATCATTTATTCAAGATATGAAGTTCTATTGAGATTACAAAATTTTTGAAATAATATTTATAATAATTATTATGCATAAACTCTTATAACCTGGGACAAAAAGCGTTTTGGCTCCACCAAGCCTAACCTGAACCAAAAAGTGTAAGAATACATTGACATCAATGAAAAGGTAAAAACTACTATGAGTAACCATATCTTAATTTTCAATTTTATTCAGAAAGATGTGACACAAAATGTGAACAATGAAGCCGTGTAAAGTCCTCATATCTTAGAGATATGGCGGTAAATAGAAATTTCCTAAGGAAGAATTCAAAAACTAGAGCATGTGATAGAATGTTATGAGGGCACACTGATAATAAAAGAGGCACACCGCATATATAATACTACTTGATCATCGTGTTGGGACTTGCAAGAACCATATAGACAGTTAGGTCATATCTAGTATGTTCATTCTTATTATACTAAAGTAGGCATACTGATATTGGGAATCAGGTTAAGAGAAATTGTAGCTTTACCATCATTATCATCAAAGCCTCGAACATGTGTGATCCAATAGTTTGTTATCAGTTAGATGTCCAGCTTCTGTTAAAAAAAATTCAAATTTTAAATACAGAAGTGCTTATGATTTCTTATATACAATCTCTATAGTTGAAATCTTATACTATATTAAACAATACTTTTGTAGAGCCTTACGTACTTCTCAACCCATTTCAAGCAAGGACTAATCAACCCTAATTACTTTTCTTAGACAATAACAAAGGATAAAAAATAATAAGATTGAAGGGCCTCAACCTCAACTCCTGAATGCACACTCGGGTTAATATCCTCACACTCCGAATAAGATGAATCGAGTGCCGATAACAACTACGAATTCATTTTGCTTGCATGGTGAATCAGACAAAGACAGTTCACCACATGAATTCCAGATGATAGGTAGAGATTAACCAATAAGTGCAGATTGTTCAATGTTTAACAAATCACCTTGCGCACATATGAAAGTACGATACCACCAAGTTTGATACACATTTCCAAGTACCAACATGGAAACTGTTGTTCACTACATCGATTATTTATTTGAACCTGCACGAAAATCAACATGAAAATGAGGTAACAAAATCTTATATATGATTGACTTATAGTCGTTTACAAAACCCAGTACAGTTGCGCATATTGCAAGTTGTCCGAAAAGAAAAGTTGACATTCCCACATCTAGGACAGTTCCAGTCGTCTTCTCTACGACCACCTAATTCATAATCACCACAAATTAATACCACATAATACAATTCCATACTCGCAAGGGAATTATCTGTATGAATGGACTATATAATGGCTTTAAAGCAACAACATAAACCTTTAGGGTGTATCCAAGTCACTTTTCAGAATTAAAAAAGAACAAATGCTGAAAGTGCATAATTCATCATAAATCAAAACATACCATTAGTTCGGGAGTGTTTGACTGCTGAGGAGCTTCTGTTATCGATCTATATCCACCAAACAAAAGAGAACATAAAATTACCATCGTATAAACATATTAATAACAACTTGTATCGCATACCCATTCTTAACAAAAAAATAATCAAACAACAAAAAAATAAATGCACAAATAATTCATAAACTATAAAAACATTATCATTTAATACAACGTGATAATTAAAAATACCTCCTGATCCACCAACGAAACCAATACTCTTTGAACCTCCTTAACCTCTGGAATTTCCAAAACGGCCAACAGTTGCATTTTTTTTGTAACCGTTGCTTGACAACGATGATGAACCTCTATAGCTTGAAGAATTTCTAAAATCCTACATGCAACCCACATGTAAATTAAGGACTAAATCCATAAGCTTCATATGTTACATAGCATATCATTAAAACAACCATCATTTAATCTAATTCAAAAAAAAAAAAAAATACCTTTTTACAGAATAAGAATGAACAAAGAAGTTTTGATGTTGATTTATGGTTTTGTAGAAGAAGGATGGCAATGAATGGATTGTGTGGGGGGTTTTTTTTCGATTTAGGGTTTTTAGATATCCTTCTGATACGTGATATATGATGCTGTTATGATTTTGTAAAAATAATTTCCAAACTTATCCCTTAAAACTCTCATTAAAATAAATAATTAGTTTCATTTATAGGTTTTTGTTTGCAAACTAAAAACCAAAAAACAGTGTTGATCTAGTGGTCGGCATAGTAACATAAATGTCACACCTATAAACAACCCAGGTTCGAATCTAAAACCATGCATTTTTGTACAAATTAAATCCGAATTTTATTACATGGCCTGTGATGAAATAGCTATATGCAAACGCCTAAAATTTAAATTGTATATAATATAAAAATTTACAAAATTCAATTAAAAAAATAAAAAAAATTGTTTACATGTGATGACATGGCTGAAATTGAACTAGGCATTGACTGGGCAATGAGGTGGCATATTCTTCAAATGCCTCCTGTTATATATATATATATATATATATATATATATATATATATATATATATATATATATATATATATATATATATATATATATATATATATATATATATATATATGAGGATAACTTGGCTACAATTTTTGTAGCTAATTGGCTACAATTCTCCACTAAAATACACAAGAATATAAATTAGGGACCCACAGAAAGAATTCAGGGACCCACTAAAGAACTCAGAGACCCACAATTTATAACACAAATTGTAGGGAGTTGGCTACAATGCAATTGTAGCTAATATTTATATATATATATATATATATATATATATATATATATATATATATATATATATATATATATATATATATAATATTATATAAATAATATATATACATATACCTGCACATAACCTAGATACGTCATTAGTTGACTTTCTTGAACTCCAGGAAATTGTTTGTTTTCGAACCCTTTCCTTCCCCCTCTTGGCCCTTTTGAACTTTAACGTTCAACTCGAAAATATTTTATGTCCACTATTAGAAAACTCATGATGATGAAGAGATGTGAGTTAAGTGGATCAACATAAAAGTAAAACGCATTCGCACAAGATAACTATGGATGAAACAAACTCCTTTCGCCGACAAAAAAAAAAACTTATCTTCGTCATTTCCTTATCATTTCTCAATTCCACCTAATTACCCACCATTTATTCATACTTACACATAATATATATATATATATATATATATATATATATATATATATATATATATATATATATATATATATATATATATATATACACACACACATATACACATATTCCCGAACATTTCTCAAATTCTCCATTAACTTGACGCCTTGATCATTTTATCCGAAATTGTCAAGATACATCTTAATTAACGAAACGTTAATTAAAAAATTGTCAAGTACGTTATCATCGTGCCAATATATTCCTACGTATTTTTGACATATTATAAATCTAATTATATACATATAAATATGTTTGTGCCAGAAACAAAACCGCGAAAAATCCAAAATTGATGGGCGGCCCCCTTAATATTTAAGGAGACCAGCTTGTTATCGAGGGCGGTCCCCTTAATGTTTAAGGGGCCGGCCTATTGACACTTCCAAAATTGTTTTTCACCTTAAACCTTTTGCCAAACACTCATTTTGTTCATTTCTATCCCACTCCCTTCTGCTGTGAATGAACCAAAACAAGCAAAACCACCATAATCCTTCACCAAATCACCAATCCAGGGTTGTTTCGCAAGGGAAAAACGTTAACCAAACGTATAACAACATCTCTTGTAAGTTTTCCGACATACATTTCATCAAATTTCATTCAATTTAGTGTCTAATCAATAATTAGGTATTTTATTAATTTATTTTAATCCGAATTTTAGTAAAATTGAGTTTAGAAATTGCATAACCAAATGCTTCCCATAGGAATAGAATGTAGAATTGCAACTCAAACTAAGCCTAACACATCATATTGTCAAAATTTCTAATCGTCCATAAACCCTTGCTAATATCATTTTTCAAAAAGCACATTGTTGATATAATTCTTAAAAACTAGTTAAAACTTACTACATTGTAGTGGTTTAATGTTTTAAACAATCAAAACATACTTTTCAAATCATTGTAAAAAGTTTCATGAAGACAACATGGGCGTTTGGTTCATGAACAAATCATACTTAAATGAATTTATTTAAAACTTAAAACTAGTTTGCTAAACTTATTAACATAATTCTAGTCTATAGAAGTCATCAAGATATATAATCAATATATATATATATATATATATATATATATATATATATATATATATATATATATATATATATATATATATATATATATATATATATATATATATATATTGATGTTTTGGTCGATATTCATCTAGTTAAGGGACCGTTTGGTTTAACTTGGAAAAAGATATTTTGAAAACCAAAATTCATATTTTCACTTTCTAAACAAGCTTTATGTTAGTCAAACTCGTAAGAGATAGCAAAATATATAACCTAATATATATCTAGCCAAATTTTGAAATGAATTATGATATTTAAAGTGATGTTTGGGTAGTCTTGATATTATATCGAACTAATTCCACAACTACACTTTGACATCATAAGATACATTTTAAACGAGTTTAAAATTATAAACAAGGAACATTATGAAACTACTTCCTAGGATATTTTTTTTGGGTCGTAGTAGGCTTCCGTTCCACATGTATTGCATATATTTATATATAACATATGCCTGTTAATTGTTTTTGTCTTAATTTTATTTTTGTTGTTATATTGTTTAGGTGAAAATGCCTAAAACCACGGTTGGTGACGTTTCTAAAACCAAACAATACATTCCTCAAGTTTCCTCCACTCCCGGCATGTCTCCCGCCGTTGCATGTCTCTATCGTCCCGTTGAAAATAGAAACATTCACGAGGGTAGAATTGTCGATCCATCCTACTATGAATCCGATCAAATCGAACGAATGTTCACCAATATCCGTCTTGACCGTCTTTTCAAAATCAACGAACCAATCATTCCTCACTTTTCCCTCGACTTCTATAGCCAAGTGACGGTGCAAACCGATCCCTATGGCCATATCCTCATTTCTTTCATGATCCAACATCAATTCATCACTCTTACTCTTGCTCAGTATGTACAAATCCTTAGAATCCCATACAATGGCCAAGCCGTATACTCTAATGAATGGGATCTTTCCTCACTTGAACGAAATCGTCCTCAGGATGGTCCATACTATTCTGAGATTCTAAGTCCTGAAGACATTCGTCGACTGCTTGAACTAGAACGTGGTACGACTACTCGCAAAATCAAGTACAAGAATGTCGATATTCATGAAAATCAAATTCTTCTCAAAGAGCTAAGCCCCGACATGAAAAATTGGGAAGAACTCATTCGCGAGAATGCGTTTGGTACCGACGGTCACCGTGATCATCTCATGGCTAGCATCGCCCACATGTTGTATTGTGTAGTTGCTGAAGAAAACTACAATCTGGCTTATCTCTTTGTCCATCGAATCATAACTGCCAAAAACACTCCTAATGCCAATCTTCCTTATCGTATGTTCCTCACTCGACTTTATCGTCATATCATGGAACACTACCCAGATCTTCGAAATGATTTCTATGTGCATGTTCATCCCACTTTGAACCAACTTACTCTTGTTCGTACTCGTCGATCTCGAAGTGACAAAGGAAAATCTCGTGGTCCTTTGTTTTCTATGCCTCGTGGTTCAACATCTCATCGAGGTAATGATGATGATGAGGAGGAAAACACCTCGTGTGTTAGTACCCCATCTCCCACTACCTTTGTTGATGATCTCCCTGATCTTGATTATACCGAATATCAAATTCCTCTTCCTTATGAACGTACCGATGAACTCCTCTTCACCCATCAAACGTCCTTAATAAACCGAACTCAGCAAATGCATGAAGAAGTTAGAGAAGGATTCAAGTCCGTAGGAAAGATGTTCAGGAAGATGATGGGCAAGAAGAAGAAATAGAGTTGTTGATGTGAAGCCACTTATTATTATTATTGAACTATTAGCCTTTTGTGTGTTTTGTTATTTGTCCAATTTATTCGGAAATACTTGTGCTCCTTCATGTTTGTTACTTGAATGTTCCTTAGGTTTTAACTCTTATCATGCTAGGATCTTGATTATAACTTAATGCTATTATTATGCTTCTTTATATTTGGCTTACAATATATTAGTTTGCATGCATGATTTATTACTTTATGATTATATTTCATCATTCCTAGAGTATATGCTTCAAATAGATCTTGCTGGAAATACACATTTGAAAACCAACCCATTTCTGCAAATTTTTGATTTCTGGTCTCCTGGGAAAACACCAGATGGGCGGCCCCCTTAATTTTCCTAGGCGGTCCCCTTAATTATTAAGGGGGTCGGCCTACAATTAAGGGGACCGGCCATCTGGAACTGGGTTTACTATTTTCTTTTGCATCTTGTGACCTCTTTCTCTAGTATCAGCTACCATTTCTCCTTTTAACCCAACTGATTTTAGAATCTCCTTAAACCATTTCAAAAACTTACCTAAATCAACCATTTTCATATTATAAATTCCCTCCAAATAAACACTCTTCATCTCATTATTCATCGTCTCTTTTAACCCACACCATCATGTCTTCACCAAGCACTTCCATCTCTAAGGCCTCAAAGAAACAAAAGATTGTTATCATCCCTCCAAAACAACTCTTCATTGACTTAACTAATGAAGACAACACAACCCCATCACCTCCACCCAAATGCTCGTCTCCAAGTGCACCAAATGCACCATCCAAAACACCTTCCACTCATGGAACTTCGTCATCTTCCATACCTTCAACTTCATCAATCAATGACTACATCAACTCACACTTGTCATCACCACAAGCATCATCACCACATCCTACACAAGAACCTCTTTCCACCGAACTTACCATCTCACTTTCACCAATAACACCACTTGATGCTCATGTCTCATCTCCACCAATTACACCACCGTTCTTTGTCAATCTCGTACCTTGGAGCTTACTTGAAGCTCATGGTGATACTTGCCTTTGTTGCATCCACAAGCGAACCATAATCTTTGGTCTTAGAGATGAAATTCAATATATGTTTTCATATATTGAACACTTACTAACCAACCCACCACCACCACTACCTCTACCATCCTCACCTATTATTCCACCACCACAATCTTCACCCATTTCTCCACCATCACCATCATACTCTCCAAATTAAGCATATCCTATGCTTAATAAATAAAACTCTTACCACCCTTTTGTTTGCAAGCTCTATGAAGCCCATGTACTCTTTGCATGATGGAGTACTATTCTAGTTGTTGTATTTTCTAGTTGTTATTCAAATTGTAATCTCTCTTGATGTTACATGTATTGTTGTGTTTTTACACAACCTTTGTTTTAATATGAATGCTTCTATTTAATGATGCTTGTTTATATTGTTGTCACTTTATATATGATTGCATGTATATACTTGTGCTTCTAATATTTTTTTTGTAAGCATTCCATTGCTCATCTCCTTGGTGCCCCTGAACGAGGGGGAGTACACATCAAGGGGGAGTTCTCATCCCGTCAATATTTCACGATTGAAACTTGTCGGCAAAAACCTTTTTGATTCTACAAAAAGTGGGAGAAGTAAATATAAATCACTAAAATACTAAGGTATGTATAAACTAAGCATCTTATGCATTACATGATCAAAGGGAGCATTTTCTTAACACAAAACATTTTATAAAATGACATTAACATTTTATATGTTTTAGTAAATCATTCTTGGTATTGTTTTATTAAACCACAAAGATATGATTTCAAATTTCCAACCAAAAAGGGCAAATTCTCTCCATAAAAACCGTTCCCACAAAAAGACAAACAAACCCAACGTTCTGGAGGGGGCAGCCCCCTTAATTCCTGGGCTGCCCCCTTAATGATTAAGGGGACCGGACCCTAATTAAGGGGACCGGCAAGCTCCAGAACAGTATTTTTTAGCCCTATAAATACTGGTTCATTTCACAATTTTTCCTTACCTTTTTGCACTCAAAACTTTCTGATCTATATCCATTTCTATCCCAAAAACCTTTGATCATATAATTCATAAGTCTTTGTTTCCATGTGATCCAAAGCTTCATCCACACAAGTGCAAGAAGAAGAACACTCCTTCAACATCCATACAATTGTAGTAGTGTTGTGTTTAGTTAGTATCATCTTGTAGTAGTGCTAGATATTTGTTAAGTGTTGTGTGATTTAGTTGATTGTAGATATTAAGTGTGTTGTAAAGTTGTGTAGAAGTTGTGAACTAGTTGTGCTTAGAAGAAGGTGTGAAGTAGATGAGAAGAAGAAGTTGTGAAGCTATCACGAAGAAGTTGTGAAGTTGTGAAGAAGTTGTGAGATTAGTTCTAGCTAGGATTAGAACTCGACATTTAGCTTAGTGTCGTTAATCGGTGTAAGCCAAGGTGTGTAAGGTTTCTCCTCCATAAGGAGTTTGTTGACATAGTGAAGAAAACTTTCGAGTGTGGTACTCGGGGAATGGAGTAGGGCAAGGAAGGTGTCCTTGTAGCCGAACCACTATAAATTCGCGTGTTGTGGTTTGATCTTTCTATCTCTATATTTATTTCATTTCATAACAATACTTACATTATTAGATTATACTTGTTTAGACTTGCTCATAGTTGTTGACATTTGAATTCACGTAAGATCGAATCAAAGTTTTTATAAGTTACAAAAGATTTTGAAAATAAACACAAAAAGAAAGTAAAACTATTCAACCCCCCCTTCTAGTTTTCCACAAATACCATTCACAGCAACATCATTAAAATAAAAAACATCATTAAAAGAAACCGAAATTGCATTGCCATTGATAGTATGTTCAAAACCAATATCCAACAAACAAGAAAAGGAAACTACACCCCTAACAATTGAAGGTGCATAATGATAATTATCCAAATACAATACTAAGCCCGAAGGCAAAACTAATTCAAATACGCCTATAGCTTCAACAGCTGCACTTGCTCTATTACCAACGTGCAGATATTGTTGTCCATAGGCAAGTCTCTTCTCAACTCTAAACCCCTGCATAGTATTGAAAGTATGAATACCACATCCCGTATCATATACACAGGAATTTTTATGGGTTAAAGTAAATAATTCAATCATGAAGAACGCACCTGAAGTACTGGGGTTACCAGCTTCATTATTCTGCTTCTTCTGTCGCAAGTCATGAATGTAGAGTGGACAATTGCGTTTCCCATGGCCCTTCTCATGACAGTGGTGACAAGCCTGACCCTTCTTGTTAGGAGGATTCACCTTGTTCTGCTTGGGCTGGTGCTGATTCACCTAAGGGTTTGGTTGATAGGCCATGAACTGCTTGCCATTATCAGCCTTGCATTTACCCTTCTTTGCTTGCGATTTATTCTGGATCCTACCTCCCTGAATTTCCAACACTTGAGGAGTAGGAGCCTTACCCTAAGGTGGAAAACCTTTCTAATAATCTACCAGCATTGCGAGTAGTTCTGAGACTGTCTTCCCTGAGCAATGCATGTTAAAATTCTGAAGAAAATCTCTAAAGTCCTTGTTAAGGGACCTATTCATTAGGTTCACTTGCACTTTCTCGGGGTAACCGAAGTCGAGTCTGTGAAGTTGATCAAAGAATCCCTTCATCATCAACACGTAATCACTTACAGGTGTCGCATCACCATGTTTACAGCTTTGTAATTGATCGAGAAGGTCATACAATTCAACATCTGGTGATTTCTCATATGTTTTCTTGATTTCCTGAAGCATATTGTATGGATAGTAGTACTCAAACTGCTTTTATAGTGCATCCATACTAGTGAGCATTAAACAAGCAACCTCATTATACTTCTTGTACTCAACATACCATGCTGCTTTTTCTGCTTCAGGTGAAGTGTCAGCAGGACAGTCAGGGCAAGCAGTATTCAAGTAATCGAGCTTATCAGTCGCCCTCAAGACAATTCTGAGCGATCTGTGCCAATCATTGAAATTTTTCCCAGTCAGTTTTTCCCTTTCAAGATGACTCTTGAAAGCAGAAACAACAGTGGAGTTATCGGGTTGAGCTATTTCTACAAAAAAAAGTTCAAACATTAGTATTTTTGATAATACATATTTTTAAGAAAATAGAATACCTAAGGATATATTCATATAACCAGTTAATTTTCTTGAAAATCTAGGATCCAACTTTACATAGATTTCATCACATCAGTTGATCTGCTAGTAATGAAAGTATAAAAGATGGTAATCAGTCGAACAATAATTGGCAAACATGATTTCCAATTTCTCGATCGTTATGGGAATTACATCAAATTGATTCATCAATTTGCAATGTAAGCATGTTCCATCCCATCTCATGCCTTAAGTTCTAGGTCTCACGCACAACTTAATTAGGTCGTCTAACTTAGAAACGTGTAAAATATCTATATCTAGTCTCACTTCAATAATAGAATTTTACCTTATCATTAAAATTTAGCCTAGGTCTCACGTTTACCAAATAATAATTTCAAGTGTCTCTTATAGTTAGATGGCATGTAACTTAAATTTTATAGGGTATTTGTTTGATGTGACAATCAAAACATGTATAAAGATGCATGCACTCATCTTTATAACATAAGTTTTCAAAACCTTTTTATTACCAATTCTTAAGATTAATTCAAAAAGTTTTATTTAAGGTATCGGGTTCACCAATTAAAGAAGAACCTTCAATTATCACCCACAAAAGTGGAATTGAGGTAAATCACCCTTAAGATGATATTGTACAAAGAATGGAGATAAAAGAAAGTCGTCTAATACGCATTCATAAGTGTGATAACCAAGGTAGACTCTAGGCTCTTTCCAAACCTTCTTACCAACACTATGAATTTATCTTATAAGGCTTACTTTTAAAACCATGTGTACAAAAAAATCAATCAAGCAAAATTTTATGGATTAAATCTTAAAACATGTAATAAAGTATGAATATTGCTAGTCTTGCCTGGGAGCCAATTACCGTGCGAAGCGAACCACTGTCGGCACATAAGACACCGCAAAAACCAATCTTTATCACTTAAAGTTTTACCATTATTAGTCCAATTAATTTTCTTTATAAAAATTACCCTTTTATTGCTTACAACATGTCCAACAAAATAAAACAATAAAACAAGTAATTAAAGACAAATCAAGCAACTAAAAAACATAACTATTATTAAATCAAGATCATTTAAGCTCTTTTAGGATTAGTAATGTTAATAAGCACAACGGAATAAGAACAATAACATTACTAATAAGGTTTTTTTATTGAAATAAAATAAACTACTACAACTAAACTACTACTACTACAATACGCTCTATGCGTTTTCTATACTCTCATTGAAGAGACTAGCTATCAAAGATATGAATATAACCTAGACGCCTACCCTCTTTATATAATAGAGGGAGGCTGCAAACCCTAGCTTCCTATGAAAGCTATCTATTTCATATTAGGTCCCTATTATTTCTTCTTTCTTCATTTCTTCTTGTGGGTTTTGTAATCATCAAATCTGTAATTCCCAACAATCTTCCCTATTTGATATTACAAAACAATCTGCATGAAGAAACAATGCTAAAACATGTCATCACAAATAATAAGCTGCACATCATAACTGTTCTTCCCCTTTTTGTAATCATCCAATAGGGATCATGTGCATCTCGTAATCGCTTCCCCTTAAGTGATGCATGTAGATGGATAAGTATTTTTGAACAATAAGCTTCCCCTTAAAAATATACTAACCATCTGCTTGAATCATAAACTTAGTAGCATAGTTCATCTCGTCCTTCACTGAAAAAGACATCATAAAATGTCTTTGGATAATTCTTGTAGTCAATATATGCATAGCGATTACATGCAATGGCCGATAGTCTCAGTGGCGCAGACGGAGCAATCAGAAACCACTCAATGCTTATGATTATCTAATTTTGTGTAATCATATCATGAACTGTATGGTATCATATACCCCCCAAAATATTTGTAAAGCGCGTGTAACTGTTCTAGTCAAGAATTATACTACGAACTGAATCTCCAAAATGAACCATACACATCTTCATTGTTCAAGATCCAAGAGCGTCTTCGGACCTAGAATCAAATATTAACCAGCAGAAACAAAATAATAACCTTTATTTATTTATTTATTTATTTATTTTTTATTTTTTTTTAAGCAGCAGTAACGAGCAGCAGGAACAAGCATTAGCAATATGGTCAATTATATATTAACAATAAGCTCCCTCTTGAAAGTATACTTGCCATCTCTTAAATCCATCCATGGAATGATCATTGATGAAGAAAATCATATATAACTGATTTGATGAAGAAGTTAAATCTCCCAAACTTGCATCTTATGTCTTGCACTATCCACATGACTCCAAACTCATACTCCCATAAAAAGTATAAGTAGACCGCGACCTCTTGACAAATCCTCAACTAAATGAGACACTGAGCACAATAGCGTAACTCCTTAAAGTGATAGCAAATGTACGCATTAAGCACAATAAGATGGATCGTACCCCTTCACTAGATTCGTCAAGACTTCGTCACCATACAAACCAAGCAAGTTATCTTAAAGAGGTCCTACTCCCTTTAAGATATGATAAGAACATAAAACCTGTGAAAATCAACTACAACATCAAACAAGCGATAATCAAATGTCTTCAACAAGTAGTCTTCTCAACGAAATGATGATGGTTGATAACTCCGTCCTCCCTAACCATTAGTAATCTCACATGACTAGTAGGAACCAAAACCGAACAAAAGAAAAAGTATACAACAAGCCAGCAGGACCCATAAAGAAGTCAACAAGAACCATCACTAGAAACCACCAGGAGAAACCTAATATTATCAGCAGCAACAACTAAATATTCCAATTACCAATAGCAGCTATTAAACATATCTTACCCATGACATTGACCCATCATACAAATCAAGTACCACTCACGAATCATAGACCCATTATCCACTCAACACTTTTCCACCGACACCAATAAAATACAGTAATACACTTTACCAAAAGTGTCATACCTAACCAACTGTTCATCAGCAGTAACATCAGATAACAAATACCAGCAGCAGAAACGATATAGGTAGCATCATTAGTAAACATGTATAGCAGCAGCAGCAAATGATCTCATCAGCAGTAACTTTCTTGGACCAGCAGTAACTGATAACCATCAGTAGGGATGAAAATACCGAGTAGCAGCATGAAGTAATAATGACAGCAGGAACAAAAATTTGCAGACCAGTAGGAATCAGTAGGAACTAAACAACCAGCAGCAATCAAAACCAATGAATAACTCTTATCCCACACAAACCTGTTTTGTCACATCTCAATATTCTATGACCAATCACTATCAACAACACTAACCAATTGAATCTTAATTGACCCATAACTAATCGAATAACAAGGCAGCCTCACAATAAAATATTCAACCAATAACGTAATCAATAAATAAACAATTCTTGCAACAAACAATTAAAACAGTACGAGGTCCACATTCATGATCTTTGTCGCCAAGCAATACGTATCACAAACTTCAAGAAGACGACAGCCATGTACAAATCAAGACCAGTATTAGTACAAGGTATCACAGCGACCTAGGATCAATAGCAGACCCATAATGATAATAAGCCAAGCATCGACTCCCATTAATTGGACCAATCAGCATATTGAAAATAATAGCAACACTTCGTTTATACTTTCCACAAACCCAGTACTAGAATTTTAAACAATATCCTTCCACTTATTATTAAACCCCAAAGAATTGATAGTACTACTCATGCAGTACACGACAACCACTAAGCCCCACTTAATTTTTTTTAATCACGACAATTAATTCATCAGTACGAGGTTTAATATGGATTCAACCAATCAGCGAGAATCATGTGTAATATTCACCTATCCATCAATTAAACAACAATCGACCCATGAGATCTTAAGTTCTTAACTTCTTTGTAGAAAGCGACAACACATTATAATATAAACGACAAACAATATTGAATTCCAATAACTCGTCCACATCAGATGTATATTGGTGATAAATAAAATAGGCAAATCCAAGAAAACATATAAAAGTATTATCACTGACCCATGTGTCTTCAATTAATTAACGAATTATCAGGTACGAGGTTTGTGAATTTTAACCACTCACTGACCGACCAATTCAATGTAATACAAGGAATTAATTTCATTACTGGCATAAAAATAACGATTACCTCTATCAAAGATGCTGTATCGACACCAAATAAAACCAATTGTACCTTCTTTTACCAAATCTGTTCTTCTTCGAAACTGCTTTCTATTGACAATGAAAACCTTGTAAATCCCTAGATATCGAGAGCCACCCGCTCTGATACCAATTGTTAAATCAAGATCGTTTAAGCTCTTTTAGGATTAGTAATGTTAATTTGCACAGCGGAATAAGAACACAATATTACTAATAAGGTTTTCTTTATTGAATATAAAATAAAACTAAACACAAGTATCCATTACGAAACCCTTATACGATTTTCTCTGGCGACAAACCCTAACAACCTATAACGATTCTCGATCATCAAATTCCACCAAACCTCTTTGATTCCTTGCATAAACCTGTGATTTAACACTCTTATCTATTGCTTCTAATTATATTAACGCTTGGTATCTTACGATTTGGTGAGTTTTTTGTAAATCGCATTATTAGGGTTTCTATCTTATCGTTTTTTTCTTAATCGACTTTTGGGTTCCCACTCCTTAGTCGATCTTGATCCTATACTCTATCTACTGTATCATATTGATTGGATCATGGGTGCTGGTTAGGTTTTGTGCTGTCATGATTAAACCCTAAGCGATTAGGGTTCTTTTCTTAATTGGTTTTGCTTGCTGCTGGGTAATTGTGTCTGTTACGCTGTGAGTTGTTTATTGGTGGTGAGAGATGAATAAGGGTTTCTTGAGTCCTAAGAGTGTGAGTAAGGAATCGGTTGTCAAGAAGAATCTTCCTGATGTGACGAGTTCTACTTTGAATGTGGATGATACTAGTAATTGTTCTAAGAATGGTACTCAGAAAGTGGATCCGATTCCACTTACAAAAGATACATCACTTGGTGATGACTTGGAGCGGGTTACTAGTGCCGAATCTGTGAAACACTTGATTGATAATGCGCATCAGATGTTTGATGATGCCATGAATAAAATCCAAAGTGAGATTGGAGCTAATGAAGTTAATATTACTAGTACTCCTCCTTTTACTTCTGGTCCTAATTCTCACACACTACAAGAATCCCGATGATTACCCACGATAATTTCACACAAACATTGATTCATGGGTATTCACCCACATATTACCCACAAATTACCCATCATTAGCGAATTAGATAACAGTTCAAGTTTGCCCACGAATTTCCCATAACTTTTCCCATGGATTCACCCACAACGTTGTATTTCGTGTGTAATTTGTAGGTAAATTCTTTGCGCGAAAGCATTTCCCTCCAATCACCCACAAATTCAACTATCGTGGGTAAATATACCGGTGATATCGTGGGGAAATATTTGTTGCCCACGAATTACACATGACTATCATTCCCATGGGTAATTTTTTGTGGCTAATTTTTGGGTAACTAAATACGCATGGTCAATTTCAAGGGCACGTAAAGTGGTAACTTTTTTAGACAAACTTAAAACACCCATAATTTCAGCACTATTAAAAAATCTCGGCATTGGTAGTCAACAGAAAAGATCGTGATTTTTTACTCAAGACATGGCAATTTAAGAACTGGTCAACAAGTACTACGACTAAAAACAAAAGTCTTTCTAGCCAGTGGTATGTGAGGGGAGCCATTAAGCAAGAGGTTGTTTTTCAATTCTCGTCTCAAATATTTATTATATGAGATATTATGTGGTAAATAGTTGTGTGGAATAGGTTGTCCTTGAGAAAGGAATTAAAAAAAATATATATTCGAGTAGAAACGGGTCAAGCCACACCACATACATCGTTTAAGGTGCTAAAAAAAAAAAAAAAAAAAAAAAAAAAAAACGTTAGACATTAAACACTATAAATACCGAGAGAAAAAAACTTGAGCTGCAACATGAAATGTTTCAATTCAATGAGAAAAGAAAAAGGGACAAAGACCCATTGTTCTATCATTCATGCATCGATGAGACTTTACCGGAAATACAACGACAGAAGTTGTTGTAGATGAGTCAAAAAATAAACGAGAAATGTAATTTAGACTATTAGTTTAAGTTTTAATTTTTATTGTTACCTTTTTAATTTTATTTAAATTATTAATAGGGTGGTTTTAACTATTAATGAAAATTTTATTTTAGTGTTAAAAAAAATAAAAAAAATCATCGATCTCTTTGTTACACTAAGTTTGTCATGAAGTTGTTCTATAGAAAAAAGTTGAAGTAACCGTGGTCTTGTTGGTCTCTTGGTGGTCACCGTTGCATTTTAAGTACTTAAGTATACAAATATATACATTGGATAAAATAGATTCATTTTGCTATGTTATAGAGGGAAAATTCCCGGCACTATGACTTAATGAAAATTAAAGCATCACTCAAACATTTCAAATTTTAAACTTTTGAAACTGAATTCCTCCACCTTCCACATATCGCGCCATTACCTTGCTAATGAGATAATATTTTTATATTTTTAACCAACACCTGATTAATCTTGTTTAACCTCTTTGGTGGTGAATGACAAATCACCAATATTTAAATTCTTCTATTGTCATCTGCTCATCTCTGGCACAATAGTTTGACTCCAGTATAAGCTGTCACATATTTTCAGAATTTAGTAAAGAAAGGAAGCGGTTATCAATGGGTATGGCAAATCTCTATTAGTGTTGGTGTGTAGATTGGTATATCCATCTTTCTTTATACGTATAATCATTTAATTATTTTGGTTCGAAATTAACAAATCTGTTATTACAGTATGATATACATCTATGTTTAATATATATGTTTAACTATTGTAATTTAAACATCATGGGCTGGTTTTAGACTTGAAGTAAACATGAATTTGATTATCTAGATTCTAGACTTTAATCCCTCGTACTAATTTGCAGGCTAGAAGATTGAAGGTCAAACCTAGGTATGAGCATTTCGACCCGAATCCCGAAACCGAACTGGAACCGTATCGGAACTGTACCGATTCCCGATATACCGTACGGTACTGGGACTATGATATAAGGTGAAAAAAATCGGGACCATTAATTCGGTACGGGGCCGGTACCAAATCGGGAAATTCCCGAAAAAAAAGGGGAAAACCCGATTTCCTGATACCGATACCGGTACCGGTATCCGAATCCCGTTCGGTACGATACCGGTACCACTACTTTATGCTTTGGAAAAAAATCGGTACCACTAATTCAGTATGGGATCGGTACGTGACCGGTACCGTGCTCATCCTCAAAACCGTTGAATCAATAGATCACATACATCATAGAACAAATAAATTTATTGGTAAATTCCAATACGTTAGTCTTACGTAATTGAATTTTTAGTTCCTCATAATCCTTTGATGGTTATTATAATAATGTATAGTTATACTATGTGCAGCCGTGCAGGTTATAGCAAAGATAGATGGTTCCAAATGTAGACTGACAAGTGAAAACCACAATGGAGAGACTGCGTCTTCTACACCCTAGCCTACAAGATTAATGGCTCGTGAATAACATTAATGTATCTATGCTAACAAGTTATAGCTATGTATATGTTTTTTAGTATATGTTCTTAAAACAAAATTGGATGAATCAGATTACACATTGTACTTCGGATATGATATGAATTGAATACAATTTCATTTTAGTACTTCTGTTTGGGATCTTATATGACCATGTTGGTTCATATGAAATGCTTTATTTAGAAATATGTTATGTTGCTTATTTTCCATGTCAAAATCATGGGTAAATTATGATGGGTAGATCCGGATACAAGAATATTTACCCACAATATTTGGTAAATAATTTTACCTACGGATTACCCACAATTATATGCTTGGGTATTTCGTTGTATGAAACGAAAATCCCGTGTAATATTTACCCACAGAATAACATAGTCACCCACTAAACATGTCATGAGTAAATTTTCCCACGAATTGAAAAAGTTGTGGGTAACCAATTACCCTCGGAGGTTTTACCCATTTAACGAATGACGTGGGAAATTCGTGGGTGTTAGCTAATTACCCACGGTTTTAAGCCTTTTACCCACAAATTTGGTCCGTGGGTAATCGACAGAATTCTTGTAGTGACAAGGATGATACTACTAATGGTACGGGAGTGAAGTTCTTTTCTTACGCGGGTGCTACTTCTAATGAACCTCTGAAACATGTTTCAAACTTTCGTAGGTTGGAATGTAGCAAGAAGAAGGCTGATGTCGATTTATCAGTCCCAATGAATGTTGTGCTAGAGGTTAACATGAGGTTCGAGAATACTCTCTACGGATACTTCCTTGGTCAACGCCTTGCTTTTCCTGTTGTTGATTATTATGTTCGCAATGCGTGGGCTAAGTATGGTTTACAAAAGGTTATGATGAATGCTAAGGGTTTCTTTTTCTTCAAGTTTACTTCGAAGAAAGGTGTCGATGAAGTCCTTGATAATGGTCCTTGGTTGATTCGTAATGTTCCTATTATCCTTAAACCATGGACACTGAACACCAACTTGCTTAAAGAGGATTTGACTAACATTCCGGTGTGGGTTAAATTCCATGATGTTCCTTTAGCTATGTTCTCCGATGACGGGCTTAGCCTTCTTGCTACAGTGATTGGGACGCCCAAAAGGTTAGATGCCTTTACTAGTCAAATGTGCAAGGAGTCTTGGGGCAGGAGTAGTTTTGCTAGGTGTATGATTGAAGTAAAGTCGGATGAGGTACTAAAGGACAGTATCACTGTTGAGATTCCTCTGCTTGATGGTACGGGTTCGACTATTGAAAAGATCAGGGTTGAATATGAGTGAAAACCGCCTCGCTGTGATAAATGTAAGGTATTTGGCCATACTTTGGTTGAGTGCCCTAAGGTTGTCATACCGAATGCTCAACCTAATATGAACGCAAGTGATGGTTTCCAGCCTGTTTACAATAAGAAGAAGGGAAAGCAAGTTGCTTCGAATTCGGGGCGAGGAGGTTTTACCAAACCTGTGGTGGGTAAGCATTTTGAATATCAGCCCAAAAAGACTCTTCCTGAATCAAAGAAAGCTAATGTCAGTAAGAAAAAGGCTTCTGATGTGGCTAGTATGAGTGGAACCAAGATCACTACTTCTAATCAGTTTGATGCTCTTAATATGGATGATACAGATGGTTCTGGTAGTCCTAAGGTTGTTACTAACAAGGATGTGGATGCTGGCAGTACAATGGAAGTTAATAAGGATGAGTCTGTTACGACTGGTTCTACTTCACAAGTCCTTCTTGTGAGTGTTATGCAAGAAACGCTTGTGAGTAATTCTATGGGAACAATGGAAGTTGGTTCTACTCCCATTGTTGAGAAAATTAGTAAGCTTGAAAAGCTGTTGATCGATGGGAAAGCTACTCTTGTGGATGATGTTGGTCTTCCTATTCCGTCTACCTCTGTTACTAAGAGGGCTAACCCATTTTCTAAGGTGGGTGAGGTTATGGTTTCGGATAGTGAAGAGGAGGAGGTTCTAAACACGTTTGATGAATCAGCGAATCTTTTTGGTGGTGGTCATGAGCGTGAAGATGAGTATGACTATGATGATTATTCGAAGCAAATTTATGATCTTCCAGGGGAATTGGATGCTCTTAATACCATTTATGGTCTTAATCTCCAAGGTCGTAGGAAGTAGTTTATCTTTTGTCAGAGTCACTACCTTCATGTGAGTAATGGTTTGTTTTCTTGTTTTGATAATAGGACGTATCTTGTTATGTAAGCTTTTCGCCTATGTAACGGGCTGAGATATGTGATTCACCCATATCCGTTGTACTTAAACGTTTTTTGGAGTAATATATTTACCGGGTCGTTGACCTTTTACCAAAAAAAAAAGCTACTACTAACGCTCTATGCGTTTCTAGACTCTCATTGTAGAGACTAGCTATGAATGAAATACTCATAACCTAGACGCAACCCCTCTTTATATAATAGAGGGAGATTACAAGAAACCCTAAACCCTAGCTTACTAATCAAGCTAAGTAACTATTACATATTAGGCCCCTCTTGTTTCTTCTTTCTTCACTTCTAGTTGTTTGTTTTGTAATCTTCAAATCCGTAATTCCCAACAATATTCCCTTATTTGATATTACAAAACAATCTGCATGAAGAAACAATCTCTAAAACATATCATCACAAGTAATAAGCTGCATGTAGAATCAAGATCGTTGAAGCTCTTCTAGGATTAGCAATATTGATATGCACAGCAGAATAGGAACAAGAACACAATATTACTAATAAGGTTTTCTTTATTGAATATAAAATAAAACTACTACAACTACTACTAACGCTCTATGCGTTTCTAGACTCTCATTGGAGAGACTAGCTATGAATGAGATACCCATAACTTAGACGCCACCCCTCTTTATATAATAGAGGGAGGTTACAAGAAACCCTAAACCCTAGCTTACTAATTAAGCTAAGTAACTATTACATATTAGGCCCCTCTTGTTTCTTCTTTCTTCACTTCTAGTTGTTTGTTTTGTAATCTTTAAATCCGCAATTCCCAACAACAATTAAAAGGTGAAACAAATAGCCACATGCAATCTTGATTAGAAAAGATCCTAATAAAATCAATTCTACGTTTCAATATGCATATAATCAACTAAGACCTTCCTTTCTTGAAGGAACTAAGCCACATACATTGACAAGTCAATTGCGTAGGCCAAAGTCAATCACATATAACATAGCACATAAATTGATTTTAATTAATATGGGGTCTTCCCCAATTTTAGATCTATCTAAACATGTGACAAAACAAAACAATAAAACAATTAACAATCCATGACTAACATGCATGTTTCGTCACGGATCAAAGCATAACAATTACCAATTAGGTTTCAAATACGTCCAATTAACACATAAACTTGTTAAAACCTAGGGTTTCTAATCATTATTAATATTTAATACAAACCCTAAAATTTGGGTAAAGGAGGTAATCGAGAACCCCCCCCCCCCCCCCCCCCCCAAATTACAAGGGTTTTGAATCTAAAACCCTAGATAAAACATAAAACCTTAATATTTATGTGTTTTAGTAATCATTAACATGTTATAGCAAGCTCGTGATACCATTGTTATAATATTAAAACCATGACAAGCATGTAACATGTAAAACACATATGCAAAAGCAAATGCATCATCTATAACACATTAATAACTAACATAAGCATAATAGGAACGTACCATGAGATTCTAGCTGAACAAGAATCACTTGATTAACCTTGATTAAAGAAGATGAACCCTAATTAGGGTTTCTATGAATCAATGATCAATCCCTTACCGTTTTATTGATCGATTCCTTGATAACAACTATAGTTAGTTGTTACCTCGTTCTTGTACACACAAACTACTAACGAATTAAAGAGATCGCAAGATCTAGTTAAACACTTTTGTTTGGAAAACAAAAATTGAAACCCTAATTAAATAGGGGTGTTTGATCGGCTATGATCAAAAGAACGAGAAGAGAAAACCTATTTTTAGGTTATGTGTGCAAGAGTGAAAAACAAATAACCTTGATTTTGTATTTATACTAGATTTAAAATTATGAAACAAGTTAGGGCAATGGGTTGCCACTTTGGGCTTGTGGATCGACCGGCCGTACACCCTCAAAGGTGTTCCGGAACCTTCTTGTCTCCTAAATACATTCTAGTCCATTTCCTTCTCATTTAACGATAGTTAGTCCATACGGTTAAGGGGGGAGGGAGTGGTTGTGGCACTCTCTCTCCTATCACTCACTCCCAACCAATCCCCTTATGCCACATCATTCACCCACTTTTTCCATCACTCACTCATTTTTTTGCTGGCAACACTTGTGGCACTACATCCCTTCACCAACAGTCAAAAAATAAAATGGTCCACTCCTCCCAACATTCAAATCTTTCCTTGGTCCCGTGCCAGAAAGTTTCATGTGCAAGACCGGTCACGTGCCACACCAAGGGGGCGGCGGCGGTGTTCCAGTGCCACACCGGTCCCGTAACGTGCAATCTAATGCCCACTCCCTCCCCCCTAACAACTAACGACCATTAAGCCCTTCTAGTGTTTAAATAATTATATATACACAACATTTAATATATAATCATTATACTTTAATTCTCGTTTGTAATGTGTGCAATTCCGAGGTCTCGGGTTCGATACTAAACATGTACGTTTTAATATTTATTCACAAACCAACAGATATGACACCTTTTGAGAAGCAAAGTTGCTAATAAGCTAAGCCACCAATGCTCTCAAAAATTATGTGTAACCCGGCCTTTGAGAAACACGCATGCTATGACATGACATGAGAATTTCGTTACTTTGTGATGTGTTCGTTCTTCTTTCATTTTCTTTACAAGTATGTTGGTGTACTTTTAGGTTTTATATAAGAGACCTTGTTTATGATATATCAAACAATATCAATCAGTTTCTCTGCTAGTATTCTAGATTCGAAGCATTGCAACAAGATGTATCGAGATGCAAACCTCACTTGGTGATCGACTAGTGGCCCGGTGTCATATTTTGATTAAAAATTTAACTACATGGTGCTATTGATGTATTTCAGATTCAATAATTTCACCCTTATAATTATAACACAGATCGAAAACATACAATCATATATGGTTTCATATATGGGAGCATTGATGCCTGTCTACTTTGTATATTAATTATATGCTAACATGCACGCATACTCTAACGTACCTACATGCCTGACTGTACCTAGATATTGTAGCTCCTACTTTTAACCTTCTTCATCTCGGATTCTATTATTTCTACGAGTAATCGACATGTCTGACGTGATAATAGTAGCTACAGTCATGAATATAAGAAAATTTTTGACAAGTATTGTATCTTCTTCTTTTTGCTTTTTCTCTACGCTAATTTTATTTTTTCTCCGAAGAATAGCGATTTCTGACGAGACAATAGAGGCTATAATCACAATCCCCATGGATACAAATAATCCAATGAAACTGTGAACATCAAGACTTTGTGGATTGGCTTGATTAGGTTCTGAATGTGTACTAAGATCGGAGAACCCCAGATACTTCTTTTTCATCTCCATCACTATGTCACTTTCAGTTACATTCAAAACTGCCATGGAAAATGGTTGTAATATTGGAGATTCATTGGGAAATGCCTGGAATGTTAAACGCATAGAGAACAAAAAGAATTATTAGTGTGAGGGAACATTAATGTTAGGTAGGATATGATATGGATAACACATAGAAACATGCATTTGATGCACTCAAATCCCAAAATAAATCTTATAGCTTTCAAATACCTTCCACTAAATGTAAAATCAGGTTTTATTGTTGTGTCTTAGATGCAATTGAATTTTATGAAGAATAGATGCAATTGAAGTTTTATGAAGAATATGGCGTACAAATCACATTAACCCCAAAGTAAAGAAAACTAAGTAGTCTTTATAGTTATTTTTTCATACTATTGAATGCCTGTTATATAAGGTCGTTGGTGAAACATACTATCTATGTAGGTTGTGTCACTGATGTTTTAAAGTTTTTATTGTTCTAAGAGTGAAAAGGAAGACAGAAGAGACTCACAAATGCAAATCTAGGTTCTTGGTGTATAGGTCCAAATTTCATGTATATATTCAGACCCGTACTTGGAAAGAAAGAGGTCGATGTATGGGAGCTCATCGAAGATAACGTCTACACTTCCACTGGACAAAGCGTTTTTGTATTCTTCAACGGAATTGAGAGGCGTTATACTCATGCCTGGAGAGTTGACAATGGCGGACGCAGTTGATCTAGTGTCAACCACGAGGACAATGTAGCAGTGAAGATTTGAAGTAGTATGAAAAGCATGCTCAGCCACATAACAAGCACAACTTTAGAGCACTTGTTGCGTATCCTTCCTGGAACAAGGAATAATACATCAGCACATAATTTAGCAACGGAAAGGTTATATAGATACGGTAATCAGGTTATATACTGATATATACATACGCTAGTAGCAACACACTTGCTAACCTTACTCTAACAACACTGGTAGAGAAATGAAAATGCGTTCTTACATAGCTATAATAACTATGGAAAAAAACTACGTTCTAATGATTTTCATAGTAAGTTGCCACTATCAAGGGAGGACTAACCCAGCCAGCATTTTCCTGCTCGAATTTTTACACAGTAATTAGTGTGATTATTTTTATGCGTATGAATCAAGTCCGGACATTTAGCATATTGGTTGTACACTACAAAAAGCTAGTTAAATTGTCTACAATTTAAAGGCCAAATGCCCACGGTTAAAAATGTGTAAATTAAAATTATAGAGTTCAACGTGCTATGTATAGTAATGTTGTAACTCCTAGATCCACAAATGTCGTTTTTAAAAGAATTAGTTTTGCAATTCAAAAAGGGCTAGTGGCGTAGCTTGTTGCTCGCTTGACTTTCACCACTATGTAAATTCAATTCAGTATTATATATATAAAAACTAACTTTAAGAGGCTAATATATATATATATATATATATATATATATATATATATATATATATATATATATATATATGGGGATATCTTGGCTACAATTTTTGTAGCCAATTGGCTGCAATCCTTCACAAAAATTACACTAGCAATTAATCAGGGACCCACAGAAAAGAATTAGGACCCACAAAAAGAATCAGGGACCCACATTTTATAGCTTAAAATTGTAGCCAATTAGCTACAATAAATTGTAGCTAATATATTCCCTATATATATATATATATATATATATATATATATATATATATATATATATATATAGTCCCACTTGATTGATTACACTACTACAAAAACTGGTTTTACCCACTACCAAATCCGTGAGAAAATCAGTGTGAAACAGCCGTTATCCACAGATTTCACACGGATTCGTTCCGTATGTAAAGACCCCGTGGGTAAATATTTTCCCACGAGAATTCTCACGGGCGTTGACTATTTTCCCACAAATATTACCGTGGATAATTCGTGGGTTTAATTTCCCATGGATTTCTCACCAATTTCCCACAGTTTCTATTAGCCATTTTCCACACATATCCATGGTTTTTTTGCCACTGATTTCCAATGGTTTTCACACTACATTTTCTCTCACAGATTTCTCACGAAATTTCCCACAGTTTCTAGTAGTCATTTTCCACAAATATCCGTGGTTTTTTTGCCACAGTTTTCCTTTTATCACGGTTTTCACACAACTCTTTCCAACGAATTTCCCACAATCTTCCCACGGATTTACTATGTCATTCCGACTAAGAATTCCGGCCAATAATATTCAGACGAACTATTTTTCGCATAATCAACAGCTCATTCTTTTAGTAAATTTTGTAATTAAAATTTTTATTGAAAATCAGGTAATACAAAAACTAAAATTCCAGTACTCTAATCATCAAATACATTTATCTAATATCTAAATAGAACAAATTTCATATATAAATCAATGGTCCAAAACAAATAAATCTGCCATCAAAATGACATAAGATACAAAAGAGTTATATGTTATGAAACAACAAATAGTTTGTACATACTACAACAAAAACCCATAATTCTTTAAAAGCTTCTTGATTTTCCGGCGGGTCTTCTATTTTCCAGCAACTCATTACCCATTTGTTTCCCGTCGGGTCTTTTCTTGGAAGAAGGCGCGAATCTTTGAGCATGTCTTTGAGTCTTTTCTTGTAGTGGTAAAAAGAATTAGATTATAAAATAGCCAAATAAGATCCTAATGATAAATACATAACAGTTGACGAAGTCGCTATGCAACTAATGAATGGAACAAAGAAGATGCTGAAATTTACGGAAGTAAATTTTCCCAAAAAGAAGCCAAATTGTTTTTCTTGGTGGTGGATCTGAGATGGAGAAAAAGAGAGATGGAGAAATAAGAGATGGGGGAGTATTTGTTTTTCTTGTGATTAAGATGTTTAGTTGCATCTTACCCATTAAAAATGACATGTTGGCAATCCATGTGAAGTCATCCAAGGGTTTAATTGATGCGTGGGAATCGCAACAGGCTTTACCTCTCGAGGGATCTCGAGAAGCTTACAACCCCCACCAGGCAGTGTACCTGATCGTTGTAGTATAGTATAGTGACAAGTACCGGGGATTGATCGTTCAGCTTAGGAATAGTGTCGCTAGGATTAGAAAGCCTAATTACTAGTTCTAAAGGTGAGGGATGATTATTTTTGTGTTTTTATATTTTTTAGAAAGCAATTAAAATATCGGTTTTTGAAAGAGTGGGCGGAATTAGTTGCTATTCAACTAACCCAAAACTAAGATGCAATCAAAATAAAATACTGAAAATGAAATTAAACTAATTTATACTAAGGTTGTGAGCAGTAATTGGAGAAATTGTGTTTACTTAGACTTCACTACTCCCTAGATATCTTTTACACGTTAATTACTTGTTATAATTGTATGGATGACGGATTGTATTCCTTAATACCATTCATGGGGTGGCATACATAACTCCCCAATTCTATGAGCTCTTATCTCCTCCTACACCATGACCCAGCACAACTATAGGGATTGTAAACAGTGGCTCATGCATTAAATATAACCAATAAAGACCTAGTATGCCTCGGTTCATGTTTCTTAAGACGTTCAAGCATGTTACCATTTGGAGATCTACCAGTTTTCTTAAGCCTAACATATAAAATCATTCATCCAAAACAAGAATAGACAAGCAATCAACACATAATCAATATCTAGGTTTCATTAGATCTAAGCAAACACAAAAGAGATCTAGCCTAGCATAATGGAATTGAGATAAGAACAAGATATAGACAACCAACACATAGACATATTGATTGAATTAGAAGAACACTTATCTCAATTACAATGCAAGGTATCAAGGGTTTGGAACCCTTGAAAAACCTGTAAAAGTTGCACCAAATTCGTCTTTAGGGTTTCACCAAAACTTCTCTCTTTTTAATGAAAAAACTAGAAAACTATATATAGGAAAACAGGGGTGACGGCGTCAAGAGCAATGGTGTGACGCCGTCATCTCGCCGCCAAATACTTCCTCGGACGGCCTTGATCTACTTATGACGGCCTATGTGACGCCGTCATCAACCACGGTATTTTATTCTTGGGACTTTGACGCCGTCAAGAGCAATTCTTGACGCCTTCATGCACTGTTCCCAGCATAGAAATTTGAGACTTTGCCGTTTTCTTCACTTTTATGCTCCAAAAACGTCCAAAATGGCTT
The DNA here is from genome assembly GCA_030686995.1 of Artemisia argyi. Lineage (NCBI taxonomy): Eukaryota > Viridiplantae > Streptophyta > Magnoliopsida > Asterales > Asteraceae > Artemisia > Artemisia argyi. Next base: position 28,913,887 of record CM060706.1, on the reverse strand, counting down.
CTTTTCCAGAATTCACTCTCCAAGTACCTAAAATCACAAAAGGAACGATTTATGGCAATATTTGATCAAATAAAGTCGGATTCGGGCTTAAATGACCCCCTAAAAACGGATCATTTTTCGCCTCATCATATACCCTTACACTTGAGATTTGCTTGTCCTCAAGCAAATGTGCTTTTATTCTACTCAAAAGACAAGTTAGGGGTCATTTAACACTAATATAAAAGTAATTAAATCAATTAATCGTTCCACTAAAGACCAATAGACAAGCACGGAGGTCATACACAAGCACCTCACAAATAGTGTTTAGATACTCACATCTCTCGGGTGTAATAAAGTAATATAACATTATGGAAATGGAATATATCTCTCACTACCTGTCATAGCAAAATAGATTACCATAGGCTTGGGAAAGAATCAAACCTCCACCACATGGCGTAAGCACCTAGGATAAACTATCAAAGAGGTCTTTTAAAGGGTTGTAACGTTAGGTATAGGGATATGAATTACACGGTTTTGTTGGATAAAGGAAGTTTTACTGGTGGCGAGTTAACAATCTTGGTTAATTACATGTACAAGATGGCGTTGCTAAGCCAAGACTAGACTCGACTTAAGCTAATAAATGAAAAATAACTAAAAACATAAAATGAACATAGAATAAAAAGGGGTGGTAGTCCGTTTTTTTTTTTTTTTTTTTTTTTTTTTTTTTTGCATACACTCTTACCCTACCATCCAAAATAATACATCATAGGGGTATGAACATTCCCCTTACACTTGAATCTTTACATACTTTACATTAAACTATTCTAATGACTCGAATTAAGAAAATCAAAACACTTGGAGCACTTTTAAGATTAACGCACATATGGGGGTAATAATATTATGTTCTTCCCCATTACTCCATAAAATAAGTACTTTCCCATGAGTCCCAATCGTCCCAAAACAATATGTACAAGGATATGACTCGACTTAGCAACCATGTAATCAATTAGAAAGTTAACTTAGGGTTTAACAAATAACAATAATGCACTAAAAATGAGCGCATACACGAAAGGCTAAGGCGATTTGGGTGTACATTTAAGTGGGGTGTAACAAATTCTTCCTTTAAGTAAAATGCTTAAAGTTAGAAACGAAAAGATAGGCTCGGAGGGGTGTACTAGGGGTATCGTGTACTAAAAATGAGTACAACGCTAAGGGTGTGGGAAAAATTAGTTGACTTAAATAGCCAAGTAATATGACTTAAATGGTTAAGTAATTATGATACGGGTTTAACACAAGGGTGATCCTAATGCCTCTTATCATGTAGTAAATCCTACCACACGAATGTAGTCTCACTAGCGGTCTCGGGATGCATCACTAACGCAAGTTCTAGAGTCTAAACGCTACCGGTACACTCATAAGCACTAATAATGAATGCTTTTCCTATCAAATCTAAAGGCGAACCTTACATTTTTGGGTGGAAAATTTTTCTGAATATACGGTTATGTGCTAGTCATACAACCTCCTATCCATGAGACGCTTGCTATGGCTAAAGTTTCACTCCTAAATGTTGTAAAAAATTTTAAATTTGGCGCTAAAATTACACTAACAAGTATTTCTCATAATTTTATTACACATCTACTATCAAACAAAACAAACTCAAGCGAAAGTGCATATGTAAGGTATCATCTTTTTACCCTCCACTTACACTTAAGATGAACATTGTCCCCAATGTTCAAGTAAAGAATGTAAAAGTAAAAAAAAGTAAAGAGAATGAAATCAAATACTCCCCTGATTCGCTCGGTATGGATTATAGGTTGGCCAGGTTAAATCTTCCTCCAAGAAAATGAACAATCAAAGCTTCCCTTCCAGAATATAAATCATCTTCTTGTCATACATAACCTGTAAATCCTGACAACAATAGACAAGACAACCTCGCGTAAAATCGGCGGCATCCTATATAAGTTACTAACTCCTAGAAAACAAGGTAAGATATAATGCTTGTGGAATGAAGTTTGCAGATTTCCTGGAGATTATAAAACTTAATAATTCACAAAAACCATAAGACTCCGTTAGAAAAACAAAACCGGTAAAATTTCCAGATTTTAACTCCTGACGCCGTCAAGAGTAAACCCCTGACGCCGTCAGAATGGACCTGCAGAAATTCTTATGTTAAGTTTCCGGAAAATTTCTGGAAAAACTTGGTCCTACTTCCTGGAAAATCCTGCAAAACTTCATTATGACTCAATACAAGCATTTGACTCTAACAAATACGAATATACATGTTCATTTAATATTGTGGAGAATCATGATCGGTTTGTTTCTTAAAAACATATTTGGGGTTTTCCCTTACACTTATCTTTTGCAAAAATACTTTTAGGTTGGAGTTAAGACTAGGCCAAACAACATAGTAAAGTATTTCCACTATTTAGTTGCGAAACGTGATCAACCAACAATAAAAACTAAGCATGCATACGGAAGCAAATAACAAACAAATAAAATAAAAATCACACAAAACATGGGTTGCCTCCCAAAAAGCGCTTGTTTTTGTTCGAGTCACGAGCCTGACTCTACCCTTATTTATCGAAAATAGGGGATGTTTTCCCTACACTTAGGATTAAGTGCGGGTGAAAGTAGCGATACACACCCTTAGGGTGTAAATATGCCTCGTGAGGAAAGAGTGGTGGATGAATTTTATGCTCAAAGATGCGGGATCCTATCATCATAGCCTTACCTAATTCAATTGGGTTAGTGGGTGAATTAAGATTTTCTCTTAGAAAGGGATCATCTTCTATCAATTTCGAGAGACTCCTAGTTGGGAATCCATCTTGACCTAATAAACCCGGTTTAAACCCATAATGTGTTTTGTGATCAATCATGAATGGGTGATGTAAGCATGTAAGGTCATTTTCCACTCCTGTGTCAGCTTCCTCTCTACAAGGCTTAGAATCCACTACCTTTATCCTAAGACTACCCAGACTATATGGTTTGATGGGTGGATCGGGACCTATTTCAATTCCTAAATTTTCATCCAAGGATGGAAGATTAGGTAATGGTTTTGGTTGAGGCTCCGGTTCATCAAAACTAGGAACTTCCTTTGAACTAAAAGAAAGGTCATCACTACAAGTGTTAAAACCTATATTCTCTAGTTGTGCTTGGTCCAAGGGTTCTACCTCTATTGGGGTTCCTATAGTCTCTTCTACTTCTTCCGGGTAAGTCACGGGCGGTGTATGTGCTTCAAATGATGGTAGGACTTGTGGGGTACTTTGTGGGCTTGGATTATCCACCTCATCCTCCATTGTACCTAGATTACCTATGTGTTTGTTTTGTACTATGGCTTTAGGTGACATCCACACAGGTATCCCTGAGTAATCATCCCCAGACAAACTTCATGTTTGCTCCTTCAAACTTGTTTTTGATTGATTTGTGATGTTGTTTGTTGGGTTGTCTACTCTATAATAATATTGGGCACAGTCTTCTATGGTATCCCATGCTTCTTCAGCACTTAATTCCCTAGGGCCCCCATTGGCAAAATCATCAATGCACCTTTGGTCACATCGACTGACACGATAGTAAAAGGTTTGGGTTAGGGATGCTAAAGAGAAACTATGATGAGGGAATTTTTGAAGTAAAATTTTAAAACGAGTCCATGCATCATATATGGGTTCATCTCGATATTGTTTGAAATTCGAGATGTCAATAGGGTAGAATGGCCTTTGTGGTTGGTGGTATGGTGGATTCGCGTACTCCATAATGGTGAACGGAAGAGTCAATGGAAATTACGAACAAACACACAAAGAAAAAGATAGACTAAAGAAAACCTAAAAATAAAAAATAAAATCTTACTAGAAAGGAATCTAGCAAGTAGACCTAATAAAAAGAAATTCTAACCTAGACAATAACTATTCCCCGGGCTGCGGCACCAAAAACTTGATGCGTGGGAATCGCAACAGGCTTTACCTCTCGAGGGATCTCGAGAAGCTTACAACCCCCACCAGGCAGTGTACCTGATCGTTGTAGTATAGTATAGTGACAAGTACCGGGGGATTGATCGTTCAGCTTAGGAATAGTGTCGCTAGGATTAGAAAGCCTAATTACTAGTTCTAAAGGTGAGGGATGATTATTTTTGTGTTTTTATATTTTTTAGAAAGCAATTAAAATATCGGTTTTCGGAAGAGTGGGCGGAATTAGTTGCTATTCAACTAACCCAAAACTAAGATGCAATCAAAATAAAATACTGAAAATGAAATTAAACTAATTTATACTAAGGTTGTGAGCAGTAATTGGAGAAATTGTGTTTACTTAGACTTCACTACTCCCTAGAAATCTTTTACACGTTAATTACTTGTTATAATTGTATGGATGACGGATTGTATTCCTTAATACCATTCATGGGGTGGCATACATAACTCCCCAATTCTATGAGCTCTTATCTCCTCCTACACCATGACCCAACACAACTATAGGGATTGTAAACAGTGGCTCATGCATTAAATACAACCAATAAAGACCTAGTACGCCTCGGTTCATGTTTCTTAAGACGTTCAAGCATGTTACCATTTGAAGATCTGCCAGTTTTCTTAAGCCTAACATATAAAATCATTCATCCAAAACAAGAATAGACAAGCAATCAACACATAATCAATATCTAGGTTTCATTAGATCTAAGCAAACACAAAAGAGATCTAGCCTAGCATAATGGAATTGAGATAAGAACAAGATATAGACAACCAACACATAGACATATTGATTGAATTAGAAGAACACTTATCTCAATTACAATGCAAGGTATCAAGGGTTTGGAACCCTTGAAAAACCTGTAAAAGTTGCACCAAATTCGTCTTTAGGGTTTCACCAAAACTTCTCTCTTTTTAATTAAAAAACTAGAAAACTATATATAAGAAAACAGGGGTGACGGCGTCAAGAGCAATGGTGTGACGCCGTCATCTCGCCGCCAAATACTTCCTCGGACGGCCTTGATCTACTTATGACGGCCTATGTGACGCCGTCATCAACCACGGTATTTTATTCTTGGGACTTTGACGCCGTCAAGAGCAATTCTTGACGCCTTCATGCACTGTTCCCAGCATAGAAATTTGAGACTTTGCCGTTTTCTTCACTTTTATGCTCCAAAAACGTCCAAAATGGCTTCTTTTCCAGAATTCACTCTCCAAGTACCTAAAATCACAAAAGGAACGATTTATGGCAATATTTGATCAAATAAAGTCGGATTCGGGCTTAAATGACCCCCTAAAAACGGATCATTTTTCGCCTCATCACTAATATACTTCCCTTACATACACAATAAAATTACAATATATGTTGCAAAAAGAAAAGTGAATAAAATGAGAAAAATACAAAGTTACAACCAAACATTTACTGTAGTTTTTAGCTAAAGGTTTTTATCTTACTATTTTGATTGTTAGTTATCTTATAAGATTTGTGACTAATTTATTTTGTAGCGTAAAGATATATGTTTTTATCATTAACTTTAACACGCGATCTACATGTATTGGTATAGAGAATGCTCTTTAAGCACTTATATACGATTTAATATTAACTCGTTTTTAGACATTTTTCGAATGATTTTTTTTAACGGATTTTTTTACAACATAGCCCACCTATCTCGCAAATAATATCTTACATATATCTTCAATAAAACTTGAACTCTCAAACTATTGCTTAATGAACAATTCACATATCGTTGGGCTAAAGACTTTGGTGACATATCCCAAACAATAGTTGAAAGCCAAATTTGTTGATCGATAGATCACTCACGTATTGTGTAAGTAACATCATAAACACATTTAAATATATTTTTTGTAGGTAAATTTGTGTGAAATTAAAGTTAATGAGAAAAGCAATATAAGTATATATATACCAAAAATGACGAGGTCGTTGAATAATATTTAATTGATTATTAGTAGTCAATCTATGTATACCATCCCGATGTAAACGATCCAATCTATAAATGACAACCGTGATAACTAAAAAAATCTAAGAAACAACGCCATCCAAAACCAGAGAAATGCGAGCAATCACCCAACAGAAAATACGAAGACATTTGAAATACCGGCTATGACCCTCACATACCCATACAAGTAATACCAAACATATTCGTGTAGATATTCATCCATATGCATTGATTTGATACACAAAAAAGTTATACCTAAATCTACACATACACTTATGATACTCACATAAATAGTTACATTAATAAACGAAATCATATAATATGAAACTAAAAATACATATGAAGACACTAGACGAGTACCCGTGCATAGAAACGGGATTTTATAGCGGCAGATAGCTAGTGATATTTTGGTTACTTCTATAGATAGAATACATCTATAGATACAATGAAGGCCATAAACAGAGATATGTAACATATACGTGTAGATATCGACACATACAACGGTTTGTTACATAAACAGATTATACTTGAACCTACACATACACTTGTGATACTGACATACATAGTTCCATTAATTGAAAAGGACATACAATAGGGAACTACAAACACATATGAAGACATACTAAGTAATGTGGGAATGTGTAAGTAGACAAAACACAAAAACGATATTTTTGTGGGAAATTCGTGGGTATTTACACACGTATTTCCCATAGATTTATTAAATTGGTAGGTAATCTGTGGGAAAGTACCCACATATTTCCCACAAAAATAATTGTTTTCTTTTACTTTTTTGATATAGTTGCACATTCACGGATATACACCTCCATATACCTAGATAGAATACATCTATAGATACAATGAAGGCCATAAACAGAGATATGTAACATATACGTGTTGATATCCACACATATACGACGGTTTGTTACATAAAAAGGTTATACTTGAACCTACACATACACTTGTGATACTGATACTAGCTGGGTACCCGCGTGTTGCAGCGGCGGGTACCCTGAAATTAAATTTTCCAGTGAATCATGTATTTTAGTTTATTATGTTTTTTTTGAAAATAGATTTACGGATATGAAGAATTTCGTTTAGGCCGTGCCCGTTCGGGCTCGAGCCTGTTTGGCCCGCACCCATTCGGGCTCAAGCCCATTAGGCCCGTTGTCGTTCGGGCCTGAATATTTGTATAATGTGCTTTATTATTTGTATTAGTGACATTTAATGTAGGAATTGTGTTTAATTTGGTTGTATAATATGCTTGATAATTTGTATTTGTGATGTAAGGGGTGTTTTAATAATTGTATTTATTGACCAATTAATTAATTGACTACATTAAATATCATTAATGTGATTTTTTTTTTAATATGTGCATTAAAGTGGTGTACATTATGCTTCTTTTTTTGTAAGTCTGAAAATTATGTGCATTAAAGTGGTGTACATGCATCTTTCCTATAAAAGAAATGTTTTTGGTCTTAAACATTTTAAGACTTCTAAATATAGATGTCCTAAATACATTATAAGGTAGTATAGATACATAGTTCCATTAATTGAAAAATACATATAATATGAAACTACAAACACATATGAAGACATATTAAGTAATGTGGGAATGTGTAAGTAGACAAAACACAAAAACAATAATTTTTTGTGGGAAATCCGTGGGTATTTACACACGTATTTCCCACAAATTTATTAAATTGGTAGGTAATCTGTGGGAAAGTACCCACATATTTCTCACGGATATAATTGTTTTCTTTTACTTTTTTGATATAGTTGCACGTTCACGCATATACACGTTCATATACTATGATAGAATACATCTATAGATACAATGAAGGCCATAAATAGAGATATGTAACATATACGTGTAGATATTCACACATATACAAAGGTTTGTTACATAAAAAGGTTATACTTGAACCTACACATACACTTGTGATACTGGCATACATAGTTCAATTAATTGAAAATACATATAATATGAAACTACAAACACATATGAAGACATACTAAGTAATGTAGGAATGCGTAAGTAGACAAAACACAAAAACGATATATTTTTGTGGGAAACCCATGGGTATTTACAGACGTATTTCCCACGGATTTATTAAATTGGTAGGTAATCTGTGATAAAGTACACACATATTTCCCATGGACATAATCGTTTTCTCTTACTTTTTTTATATAGTTACACGTTCACGCATATACACATCGATATACCTAGATATAATACAGCTATAGATCCAATGAAGGCTATAAATAGAGATATGTAACATCTTGGTTTAAAATTGCGCGCATCGTTGCGCTCGCATCGCGCATCAGAGTGATGCGTTTGAAAAAACGCAACGCGAAACCTGATGCGAGGTTGTTCCTGGATGCGGCCTAATGCGAACGCATCACATCGCAACGGTGTATTGCTCGCATCGGACGCAATGGACGCATCACTTCGCAACAGTTTTAATTTTGGCTTTTATAGTTTAAGTTGACCTTTTATTTCTAGTCAAACCATTAAGTTGACATATTTCATGTTATAACAGTCAGTAATATCATTATGCACGTAATTATTCCATATTTAATCATTTACTTGTAGAGTAATTTAAGTAGAAATATTATATATTTTTTATTTATTACCTATCGCCGCGCGTCCGTGATGCGCTCGCAACCGCATCGCGCATCACGCATCGGTCTTTTGGACCTCGAGCGCAACAGATCGCCACACGCAATTTAAAACCAAGTGTAACATATACGTGTAGATATCCACACATAGACAACGGTTTGTTACATAAAAAAGGTTATACTTGAACCTACGCATACACTTGTGATACTGACATACATAGTTCCATTAATTTAAAAAGACATATAATATGAAACTACAAACACATATGAAGACATATTAAGTAATGTGGGAA